>JAJLRJ010000001.1:35412398-35414898 GCA_024195265.1 Dendrophyllia cribrosa
GGGGATGCAAGTCCCATGTAAGCTGAGAATCTCTGGTCAAGAGAAATTTGTCAACATTTTGAAGAAGGAGTTGGAACGCCTTGAGAAGTGAGCATTATGCAATGGCTATGTCTAAAATAGGGAACGGGGAATCGGGGAACGGGGAACGGGGAACGGGGAACGGGGAATCTCTAAAACGGGGAATCTCTAAAATGGGAAATCTCTAAAATGGGGAATCTCTAAAATAGGGAATCTCTAAAATAGGGAATCTCTAAAATAGGGAATCTCTAAAATGGGGAATCTCTAAAATAGGGAATCTCTAAAATAGGAAATCTTAAAAGCAGCTGTTACGGAAATGAGATCACAACAGTTTCGTCAAGGCGGCCGTAAGTAAAGTTGTCCGCTCACGATAAAAATTTCGCTCAGAAAACTCTGACTGAAATTCAAGATGGCTACAAACTAGAAGTCAGGTGATGCGTTAATTCATTTACCGTGTTTTGTGACAAATCATTTTACGACACTTAGGGACGGACCATTTAATTTTTGTGAGGAGGCGGGGGGGGTTGGGCAATTTCTTCTTAGTATGATTTTTTTTTTCAGCATCACTATTTGCAAGACTTTTATTTTTACCAAAATGTTTGAATTATTTTCACGTGCTTTCTTGTGCACTATTTTTTTTGGTAATTGCCCAACACCCCCCCCCCCCCCCCCCCCCCCCCCCCTCACAAAAATTAAATGGTCCGTCCCTTAGTGTTTGGTTCATAAGTTTGCCAATGTGTAAATATCCGGTCTCGATTGTGAAACCGTCACACAAGTAAAAAAAAAGTCGCCCAACAGGGGCATGTGATTACCGTCTATGATGTCAGTATAAGATAAAAAATGCGAAATGTCAGGAGCCCTGGAAATGTAGAATTGCCCTATAAATGCGGTTCTGTGGGTAGGAATCGAAGCAAATGTTAAAAATAATGATGAATCTTGGTGATTAACCTCCGAAGAGTCAAGATTTTAGTCAGTTTTCCTCGTACCAGGCTTTTATGTAAATACCGACCTAAAAGCTAAAAAAATAATCAGGCAACCTTTCATCTGAGCGGTTAGAAACAAAAAAGCAAACTTGAGATATTAAACAGAAACTAAAACTAGACTGGTCTAGACTGCAAACTGACATCATATTATTAAATACCATAAAGCAATCATTTTAAATAACTAAAAGGCGATAAAATTGTTTGTTTGAAGGACGATTTTCCTTTTCTGTTTATACGAAAGCGACGAAGGAAAGAATGAAACTGCATTGAGTTAGGGACGGACCATTAGATTTTTGAGGGGGTGTTGGGCAAATACCAAAAAAAAAAATTCGAGCACGGCCTTGAACTGCAAAAAAAATATCGTGCAAAACAAAAACCCCAGGAAAAAAAATACTGCAAAGTTTTATATTTTTAGAACAATATTTTATATCCAGAAGCAGATGGTCAGAACACAAATAAATCACACTGGCGTTGTAGAATGTTAGCGACTTATATGCACTTGGGGAGGATCAAATGTTCTACCTTTTCATTGGCTTGTTTAGTTTAGCCAATAACAGTGGTTTATTTTTTGACCCGACGTAAGTTGTGTTTCTTTGTAGGCTTTTTAGCTGATTTCATAAGCATGTAAGATGTTTTCTGACACAAGGAATGACTCTTTTATAGTTGTACAGTGGCATTGTAGGTACATGTATATCTCAATGGATGAGAAATACTTTGTTTATGCGTTGTACAACAAGCTTGTAATTGCAGCGGGGGCGGCGCTACCGGTGGGGCAGGTGGGGCATTTGCCCCACCAACTTTCGACAGCTCAAAATGGCGGTGGGCGGAGATAAAATAGTGTAGCAACATCCTTTGACCAGATCTGATGGCGGGGCGCTTTAATGCATTAGAGTTTGCAAAATAAATATTCCGTTAATTAATCAAAAGCCTACAATTTTAGCATCGGAGATATTGTGACTGACTTTAGACTGGAGATTGGATATTGTGAACCAAGCATTTCAATACCCCTTGAGTTACTCGGACGTCAGCTATCGGACTCCAGCTACCGACAAATCCATCAAACAAATCCATCAATGCTGTGAGTTAGCGCTCGGCCTCTGCCCTAAGAAGGCTCAAGACATATCTACGAACAAACTATGTCACAAGAAAGATTAAATCATTGCATTATCCAGACATTGCATTAACTGACAAATTAAACATGGCTGATATTGGAAATCAATTTCTTTCTGCCTCTAATGACAGAGAAAATCGCTTTGGAAAATTCGTTTCCAAAGCCTTCCCATACTGAAAAGAATTGACAGAGAATATTCGAGTGACAGTCGAATTTACTTTGAACAAACAACCAAAATGGAGTTACACCCAAGTTTCAGAAAGTGTTTCGTGTACATGTACTTTTCATGAGAATTAAACTGAACTCAAAAAGCTGGCCTTGGGAACTGTTTCTCCGGTCTCAGGAACGCTGGAAATAGCATTTTAGAGAGTTTCATTTCAAAAATTTC
>JAJLRJ010000001.1:35419898-35869898 GCA_024195265.1 Dendrophyllia cribrosa
AATAGCAGAATAGCACAGTAGCAGTAAGGCTTAGTGATGAGACCATGCACATGTGCTCAATAGCAGAATAGCAGAATAGCACAGTAGCAGTAAGACTTAGTGATCAGACTACATGTGCTCAATAGCAGAATAGCACAGCAGCAGTGAGACTTAGTGATCAGACTACATGTGCTCAGACTACATGTGCTCAATAGCAGAATAGCACAATAGCACAGTAGCAGTAAGACTTAGTGTTCAGACTACATGTGCTCAATAGCAGAATAGCACAGTAGCAGTGAGACTTAGTGATCAGACTACATGTGCTCAATAGTAGAATAGCAGAATAGCACAGTAGCAGTAAGACTTAGTGATCAGACTACATGTGCTCAATAGCAGAATAGCACAGTAGCAGTAAGACTTAGTGATCAGACTACATGTGCTCAATAGCAGAATAGCACAGTAGCAGTAAGATATAATGATCAGACTACATGTGCTCAATAGCAGAATAGCAGAATAGCACAGTAGCAGTAAGGCTTAGTGATGAGACCATGCACATGTGCTCAATAGCAGAATAGCAGAATAGCACAGTAGCAGTAAGACTTAGTGATCAGACTACATGTGCTCAATAGCAGAGGAACAGAATAGCACAGTAACAGTAAGACTTAGTGAGCAGACTACATGGATTGCTCAAGGTCACTTAAGTCACTGTGAACTAAACCTAAATTATTGTAATGCGTTGCAACATTCACATGTTCGGCGCCGAGCTTCTTGAGATCAATGGTTAAAGCACGTTGATGATACTCCTTGGCTTGCTCAAGGTCACCTAAGTGACGGTGAATTGAACCTAAATTATTGTAATCCGTTGCAACATTCACATGTTCGGCGCCGAGCTTCTTGAGATCAATGGTTAAAGCACGTTGATGATACTCCTTGGCTTGCTCAAGGTCACCTAAGTCACGGTGAATTGAACCTAAATTATTGTAATCCCTTGCAACATTCACATGTTCGGCGCCGAGCTTCTTGAGATTAATGGTTAAAGCACGTTGATAATACTCCTTGGCTTGCTCAAGGTCACCTAAGTGACGATGAACTAAACCTAAATTATTGTAATGCATTGCAACATTCACATGTTCGGCGCCGAGCTTCTTGAGATCAATGGTTAAAGCACGTTGATAATACTCCTTGGCATGCTCAAGGTCACCTAAGTGACGGTGAACTAAACCTTAATTATTGTAATCCCTTGCAACATTCACATGTTTGGCGCCGAGCTTCTTGAGATCAATGGTTAAAGCACGTTGATGATACTCCTTGGCTTGCTCAAGGTCACCTAAGTCACGGTGAATTGAACCTAGATTATTGTAATCCCTTGCAACATTCACATGTTCGGCGCCGAGCTTCTTGAGATCAATGGTTAAAGCACGTTGATGATACTCCTTGGCTTGCTCAAGGTCACCTAAGTCACGGTGAATTGAACCTAAATTATTGTAATGCGTTGCAACACCCACATGTTCGGCGCCGAGCTTCTTGAGATTAATGGTTAAAGCACGTTGATAATACTCCTTGGCTTGCTCAAGGTCACCTAAGTCACGGTGAATTAAACCTAAATTATTGTAATGCGTTGCAACACTCACATGTTCGGCGCCGAGCTTCTTGAGATCAATGGTTAAAGCACGTTGATGATACTCCTTGGCTTGCTCAAGGTCACCTAAGTGACGGTGAATTGAACCTAAATTATTGTAATCCCTTGCAACATTCACATGTTCGGCGCCGAGCTTCTTGAGGTCAATGGTTAAAGCACGTTGATGATACTCCTTGGCTTGCTCAAGGTCACCTAAGTCACGGTGAACTAAACCAAAATTATTGTAATCCGTTGCAACATTCACATGTTCGGCGCCGCGCTTCTTGAGATCAATGGTTAAAGCACGTTGATAATACTCCTTGGCTTGCTCAAGGTCACCTAAGTCACAGTGAACTAAACCTAAATTATTGTAATCCGTTGCAACTCTCACATGTTCGGCGCCGAGCTTCTTGAGATCAATGGTTAAAGCACGTTGATGATACTCCTTGGCTTGCTCAAGGTCACCTAAGTCACGGTGAATTGAACCTAAATTATTGTAATCCCTTGCAACACTCACATGTTCGGCGCCGAGCTTCTTGAGATCAATGGTTAAAGCACGTTGATGATACTCCTTGGCTTGCTCAAGGTCACCTAAGCCATGGTGAACGAAACCTAAATTATTGTAATGCGTTGCAACATTCACATGTTCGGCGCCGAGCTTCTTGAGATTAATGGTTAAAGCACGTTGATAATACTCCTTGGCTTGCTCAAGGTCACCTAAGTCACTGTGAACTAAACCTAAATTATTGTAATGCGTTGCAACATTCACATGTTCGGCGCCGAGCTTCTTGAGATCAATGGTTAAAGCACGTTGATGATACTCCTTGGCTTGCTCAAGGTCACCTAAGTCACGGTGAATTGAACCTAAATAAGCGTAACTCGTTCCAACATTCACATGTTCGGTACCGAGCTCCTGTTGCTCAATAGCAAGTGAATGTTCATAGTATGTTTTTGCCACAGTAAATTCACAATGCTTACTACAAATGTTGCCTAGGTTTTGGAACTTTTTTGGATAAATCTTGTTTGAAACACTTTTTTTCTGGCTTTGAGATATGCTCTCTTTCAAAGACACATCATTAATTGACATAATTAAGGATTTTAAATGCGGAATGATGTGTAATGTGTCCGATTCCTGCCAATTCTCTGACGTGATAGCGTCTATATACTGGTTGAATGATGTGATAGCCCCACTGACGGCTTGAAAGTGTTGACTATCTGGTTGGTCTTTCGTTACAGTTTTAATAGCATCGTACACAACCTGATGTACACGAATGAAGCAACCAATCGCGTCTTCTTCAAATAGCAACAGTGAGCATCTTTTAATTCTTATGTAAATCAATTCGTTATCTTCATCAACTTCTCCATCTACATTTGTAATGTAATTGATTCCGATGTCCAGGCTTAATGGCTGTGGTGCACACAAGGAAAGGAAAGTGAATAAGTGATTAACAACTTTGTCAGATGTCATCTGCTTTTCAACGGCTAACTTTATGGCCGCGGTCATCGACTTTGGGTAACTCGGGTTGGTTTCAGCAAGAATGGTTTCAGTAAGGCTTCGTTGACCTTTTTCTAATTTTGCAAGGTATTCGTTCCATCCGAAATGTGATGAAGCTTTGTTCTGCCGAACCTGTTTGACATAGGTGGCAGCACTTGCCAAAGCAAGAGGTTGGTAGTCCAGTGCCTGTGCAACATCTTTTCCCAGCTCGCCTTCGGCGATGCCAGAAAGCATGGCCAATAAAGAACTAGCATCTTCGGGATCCATACCTTTGCTTACTGAGATGTGACTGATGAAAGAGCTTGGTAAGGGAATTGATGTGGTGTCCTGTGTTGTGATCAACAATTGACCTTTTGTCCATGCTTCGTTTCCAGACTCTGGTAGGTAAACATGCACAGAAGATACATTAGTGACATTATCGACCACCAGCAGCCACGATGTGTAAAGGCCGATTTTCACGGCAATAAGCATCTTAAGACTTGCGATCTTCTCGCTTATCTTCAAATCCTTGGAGCCGAGGGTTTGTATCACTGAAAATTCCGGACACTTTAATTGTCGAGCAAAGAAGACATACGACTCCAGAAGAGTATCTAGACTTGCGGCATTTAAGGTCATCACAAATGGAGAAGTGCCTGGTTTTTCTTTGACTTCGTCGAAGAATCTTTTAGCTACGAGCCCAGCTAGCTGCGATTTGCCACTACCAGGATTCCCTGAAATGTATAGGTAACTTAAGCTGTTTTCATTGGCCTCTTTTAGCTCCCTGAGCTGTTGTGCTACTTTAGCTACCTCACCACTGCGACCTCCAATGCCGTGTGATGGTTTAGGAGGAAGAACACAAAATAAGGGAATTTCTTTCTGCAGCTGATCTTCGAGGACCTGTCTCTGATCCTCCTTTTCCTGAAGTTGATCTTCCTTTTCCTGAAGTTGATCTTCCTTTTCTTGAAGTTGATCTTCTTTTACTTGAAGTTGATCTTCCTTTTCATAAAGTTGATATTCTTTTTTTTGCAGTTCCTGTTTAAGGTCATCAACTTCTTTCAGGACTTCTCGTAACTCTTCTGTTGGAAACGTTGTCTGACGTTTTATGTCTTGAATTGTCAAAGTAGAGAGACCAAGCGCTTGAAACGCACCATCAACTTTGGAAATTGCATTGCGAAAATTTCGATCGAAGAGATTGCCTTGCCGTATGTGGGCGAATTCTTCGTTTCTAAATTTTCTAAGATCATCCACATTTTTCCTGGTTACTGCGTTAAGACCGTGCCCGATACAATCGGAGAAAAGAATAGCGTAAAACAGCATTGTACAGTCCCATTCAGATCTATCTCCTTTTCTGATGGTCGCCAAGAGAAGAGCATTTCTTTTCTGGTTGCGAGGAGACTCCCCGTTATAAAAGTCCATACCATTTTTGGCATTATCTTTCCATTCTCCCATTGTTGATTTGTACTGATTGTCCCATTCCTGTTTGAAAACTGTTCTGAGACCCTCGGCTAATATATCAGTAGTTATATAGAAAATCCGAAAGTAGTTAAGCTCTTCATTGGTGTATTCTTTTGAAAATGCCATATTTGATACACTCCTGCATGGAACCTATAGGCAAATAGAACATTCTATCATCAAACTAGCTTAAAGTGTTGATATGATAGAGTTATTTCAAACAAAAAGTTCAGCTTTGGCTGGCCGTCATTACTTGATTCAAATTGCCAAAAAAGTCTGCTTCCCAAGGCCTGTTTCATTGTTTGGAAAGGCTGATCTTGCATAGACATTGCCTTTTTTATCTTAGTGGTTCTTGGGCCTGCTTTACAGCAAAGATGTTTTTTTTGTAAACATGCAAGAGGATACTCACACATTAGACCACTTTCTACTAGAATAATTGCAGGCTTGAGTTTGCGAACTGAGTAATGGCAGACGGGGTTTCAACGGTTTTCAGCTAGCTGTTTCCAGGGTGAGTTAGCTTATATAGCGATTTGTGTATTTATGAACCCTTTCAATGGATTGAAGTAAAAAAAAATTGAAAAGAACGACGAACGTTTTTGTCGTAGTAGCACTTTAAACTATCAGCTTTAGGATAATTGGTATTGAACGCTAAGTTAAACCGACGGATTGGGCTGCCAAGACTGAAGGGCGAAGGAGAGGAAGACATTTCTCGCTTCCCGTCCCTTTACTACCCTCTTTAACACCTTCCAGCCCCCGTCGTTTTGCGGCTATCAGCAGTTGCTAACCAAAAAACACCTGCATTATGGAATATGGAATCATTTTATAGAACACATACACTGTTCTACAAAGAATTTAAACACTGGGGTAATTTTTTCGTAGTCATAAAAAAGAGTTATTTAAACCCCAAAGAAGTTATCTTCTTAATACCCTGTATGATAGACCAATATTACATAATAGACCAAAACTAGAAATTATGATTTTTTTTACATTTTTTCTTCGCTTGTTTCATTTATATTGTTATATTGTATGTTGAATGGTCTTTTAAATGGCTTTTAGATATTGTATAGAGAAGTTTTCAATTGAGTATCGAAAGTAATTACACAATTGCTTTGGTTTTGCATTGCTACGCTTTGTAATTGGCTAAAAAATCTCGCGCCACTTTCTCGACCAATAAGAAGAAAAACCAAAACCAATCGTGACTTGTTCGCACGCGTTTTCCCGCGCTTGGCGCCGTCGACATGTAATTGCTTCGAGCTCTGATTGGTTCATTGGATTGTCTACGACTGCTGTGATTGGTCAGAGTAATTACTTTGGTTTTGGTTATACGACACTCAAATGAAAACCGCTCTATTTGTATAGATTTATTTATTATACAGGGCCCCTCTGGATACCAGCTTCGGCTGAATGGGCTACCCTTTTTTTAAATAAAGTTTGATTGATATATGTTGCAGAGGTAAATGTAGAGCAAAAAAACCTCAATGTTAGATGAGAGTTATTTTAACACAGATTTGGAATTAAAATGACCCCCTAAAAGGAATACCAACTCCTTTAATGGCATGATACATGCACTGTTTACAAGAGAAAATGTTGTTCAACAAATACATTTTCGTTTAACAATATTCAACATGTTGAATGGCCTATTTTAACACTCATCATGGCATGATACATTGTTCGAGCAGTCGCAACTTCTGTCGGTCACCAAATGTTGAGCCATGTGTAATTAATTGTTTTGTTGTACGTCTGCTCTGTTGTACGTTGTTGTACTCTGTTGTTGTACGTCTGCTCTGTTTATACTATTCAAATATAATGTACTCTGACTTTGAAAAATAAACAGCCCTCTGCGCGGTTTTTTGCTTCAATGCCTTTGCGCGTGTGTTTTTCTCGGGGTTTATCTATGCTTAAGATACCACAAAAATGAATTCGATTCTTCACTTGCTCTATTTTACATTTTTTTTTCTTAAAGATTGGACGGTCAGGATTTTTGTAAACTTAATCTATAGACAGATCTTCAGTTTTCAGACTCGCTCCGTTTTCATGTATCCATGACTTTCAGGACTATCGAGTTTCGTTTTGTTTGATCGTGGCCTGCATTACAGGCGCCAGTTTATTTATAGGGCGAAACTTCGAGGACGCGCGCGCGCGAGGGAAGAAAGGAAGAGGAAACGCGTTTTCTCCCCTCCGCGTGTTCCCCTCGCGCGCACGTCCTCGAAATTTCGCCCCATCATTAAACGCCTGCCATGCAGGCTAGTTCGACCGCATCTTGTATGATAAAGCAAGTCGTTTTCTTTAGACCCGCGAAGGCCTCGAACAGGGCTCGAACATCATCGGGTTTTTTTCCTCAGAATGCTACAGAAAGTAAGACTGATACCAGCTTGGTACTTATTTCAGTTAATAAAGCGAATTCCAATTACTACTGATCGGTTACTTCATAACATGCAGCCAGTTATAAATTCACATTACACATCGCCATGATGACGAACAAAAGCGGAAAATTGAGGTTTTTTGTTGCATGAAATTGCAACCAGAGACACTACAATCCGACTTTATATACTTACTGTTTCAACTTTGCTTGATGGACGAAATTCAGCCAGATAGTAAGACAATTGATGAAGAGTAAAGGAATCCTGCTACCGAGACGTGATCAGAGTCGAAAATGAAAGTAATATTCCTTAGCTGGCCGGATGTTTTTTTCCCTGACGTCTGTGTTATTTTTACTCACATAACCATTCAGGATAAAATGCGCAATGATCCGGGGATATTTTTGACCTCGCCTCTCACCCCTCGAATCTTGTGCAAAGTTAAAACACAAATTCTCCTTACTGATCCCCATACATTTCTTATCACCCAAATTGGAAGAAATTTTGAAAGGATCAAAAGAATTCATCTTTGGTGATCATAATCTCATCATCTCACTACTTATTAATGCATTGATACTACAAGGAGATATTTGATACTAATCGGGTTAAGAAAAAGAAATTAAGAAATCACGGACACGAATGTAACTTTATTAATCAAAATGAGACTTTACCCCTTTAAAGTGCCAGTAGTGATCGGTATTAAACATCTCCTTGTAATATCAATGCATTATTAGCAGAGAGGTGATAAGAATTCACATGATCACCCAAGATGAATTATCTTGATCCATCAACAATTTCTCTCATTTATGTTATAAGAAATGTATGGGACCAGTAAAGAGAATTTGTGTTTTGCAACAATGCGTCTGTGATATGTTATGCGATGAATTGCTCGACAGAGTAACAGTAGAGTTTGCTATAATTTGAATCCTCAGATGAAACGAAAAACCGTTCAAGTTATTGCCAAGCGGTTCAGTCAAGGGTAACCTGTTCCATGTGGGACAGGGGAGTCGAGGACTGCATGTGGCTACTGCTTTAAATCAATATAAAGAATTGGTATTCCTGTGTTTAATACTAGATCTCATGCAACCTGTGTAAAGTGGGTTATTACAGAAAAATCCACACACCAGATTTTCAAGCCCCGAGAGCCCAGCTTGTCGTAGTGGCACTTTAAACCATCAGCCTTAGGAGACTTGGTATTGAGCGCTAAGTTGAATCAACGGATTGGGCTGCCAAGACTGAAGGGTGAAGGAGAGGGAAACATTTCTCGTTTCCCCGTCCTCTTACTACCCTCTTTCACACCTTCTAGTCCCTGTCGGTTTCCCGGGGGTCGGTTTGCGGCTATCTCGATTCAACAATAAGATAATAAGAGTTATTTTAACACAGATTTGGAATTAAAATGACCCCCTAAAAGGGATACCAACTCCACTATTGGTGATACATGCACTGTTCACAAGAGAAAATGATGTTTAACATCTGTCGATCAACAAATGTTAAACAACATTTTCGTTCAACAATGTTCAACATAGCATGATACAACATTGTTCAACATTTGTTGAACAGCAGTCGCAACATATGTCGGTCACCAAATGTTGAACCATGTGTCAGTTAACTGTTTTGTTTGTACGTCTGCTTTGTTGTAGCAATTTATACAAAACTATCGATACTATACTAATACACTGTACTCTGACTTTGAAAAATAAACAGCGGTCTGCGCGGTTTATTTGCTTCAGTGCCTTTGTGCGTGTGTTTATCTATGCTTTAGATACCACAAAAATGATTTCGGCTCTTTCCTTGCTTTATTTTACATGTTCTTTGTTAACGATTGCTTGGACGGTCAGGATTTTTTGGAAACTTAATCTATAGACAGATCTTCAGTTTTCAGACACGCTCCATTTTCATACATCCATGATTTTAAGGACTATCGAGTTTCTTTTTGTTTGATCGCATCTTGCATGATAAAGCAAGTCGTTTTATTTAGACCCACGAAGGTCGCGAAGTGATCATCGATGATTTCCAAAGAATGCTGCAGAAAGTAAGACTGATGCCAGCTTGGTACTTATTTTAGTTTTAAGCGAATTCAAAGTACATGTACTACTGATCGGTTACTTCATAACATGCAGCCAGCTATAAATTCAGATTACACATCGCCATCATGACGAACGAAAGCGGAAAATTGAGGTTCTTTGTTGCATGAAATTGCAACCAGAGACACTACAATCTGACTTTATATACTTACCGTTTCAACTTTGTTTGATGGACGAAATTCAGCCAGATAGTAAGACAATTGATGAAGAGTAAAGGACTCCTGCTACCGAGACGTGAACAGAGTCGTAAATGAAAGTAATATTCCCCTAGCTGGCCGGATGTTTTTTTCCCTGACGTCTGTGTTATTTTTACTCACATTACCATTCAGAATAAAAATGCGCAATGATCCGTGGATATTTTTGCATGACTTCGCCGCCTACCCCTTGGATCTTGTGCAAAGTTAAAACACAAATTCTCCTTAAATTACTACCACAAACAGACTGAGTAGATGGGGTTAAACGGATGTTTATTCAAAAGTGACATTGCTCAAGAGACAACACCCTAAACCGGGGGCGCTTTCCATTCAACCAAAAATTCCGGAAATTCCGGGTTGGGAAGCGAATGGAACATAAATTTCCCGGAATAAAATTCCGGAATTTTGGGACAACCTCGTGAGGTTGTCCTAAAATTCCGGAAAATCCGGAACAACCGGAAAATACCGTTCCATTCGACCATTCCTGCTCGGCCCAGTTTCTCCGAGCCCGAATTAAGATGGCGTCTCAATATCAGTGCACGGCGTGTTTGTTTTTCATCGAAAGCTTAATACAGCTCTTACTCGAGCATGATTGCTCACGTAACATAGCTAGTACAACAGCAGAAAATATGGCCACAACTAGGACTGGTAAGTAGCACAGAAATGCTTATAATCTTATGTATTAAACGAATGTAATAAGTCACGAGGAAGTAGTCGCCGACTTGATTTTTAAAAAATATTCCTTCGCATGATTAACAGCTAGCTGCACTGAAAAACATAATATCATCGTTCTCGCTTAAAATATCGTTCGTTTTAACTTCAGGGTCGTCGAACAACTCCAAAGCAAGTAAAAGAGGCAACGAGTCCGCCATTTGTCAGATTTGTTTTGACTGTTTTGCTTTGGTTTATTTTGTATTTTCGCGCGAAACTTGAAACGTGATGGTCTGGAACAACCAACCGGAAAATACTGTTCCATTCGCCACACGGAATACCCGGAATTTGAAACCGGAATTTTTCGTCGAATGGAAAGCGCCCCGGGTGAGGAGGGTGGGTTGCTCTTGCTTTTACAAAGCATTCCAAAGATATCCATAACGGAAACTAGTGTAGTAATTAACCCAGATAAAAACACTCAATTACTACCACAAACAGACTCAGTCGATAGGGTTAAACAGATGTTTATTCAAAGTTACGATGAGGGAGAGAGTCTGGTTGTGATAGAATGGAGAATTTTAAACTTATTTTCGTTGGAAAGAGTGAGATAGACTAAATACGCGTCACTCTTCCAATCGCCATGCGATTTGATAAAAGCTGTAGGCGCTCGATTACAAAAAGCAAATGTAGCGCCCCGCGACGAAAACTGTGCGGGGTTAAACCCAATGGCTGAATGTGACTTCTTTATAAAAGCGTTATACTGGTGAGCCAAGATAGGCCTGTACGATCCCCGAGATTGACAAACGAATAATGGTGAAGTGGGCGACAATTGTACACTAGCTGAATACTGCCTAAGCGCGGTGACAGGACAAAGGGGCGAACCGGGAATAAGCGGCAAGGGAATTTCTAAACCCGCTCTCGAAACTGAAGTGCGCGTGACGCGCAACAAAGCCCCTTGCGGTGTGAAAGTCACGCTAGCTAGCGTCAAAAAACACGCCTGGGAATCGCCAATGTCAGATAACTTATACGGTACTAAATTAGAGATACGTAAAAAAGAAAAGAAAGCTACTAAAAATAAAGCACGCATGCAGACGTGCAAATGATTATCTAAATCGAAAAGACGGGATAATTGTAAAAGGATCTCAGCAGTGATCGGTTCTTTTCGTGCGACACAATCACCCAAGATCCGACGCACCGCTCGTTTGGCGAGATAAACGTCATAATCGTGAAGAAAGGCCAAACTAGCACCACACGAGCGGTTAATATGTGAAATAATGCTCAAATAATTAACGACCGAACGGTATGACGTTAAAGAACGTGACAAAAAAATAAATAGAGCAAATAAACGGATTTTGAAACTGGAAAAGGCAAGAAATCGAAATATTGACAAAACAATAAATATGTTCGCATATAGCATCTCATAGAGCGCTTTGTGGAGTCGCAAAAAGCATGGACCTGAATAGGACCTGAATAGTTCCTAAATACTGCTGCAAAGCGTCGGTGTGATCTGCGAGATAAAATTGAAACAGAAAGAAAAAAATCAATAAACGTAATAAGGATCTATGAAAAGTAATAGGAAATAGCTACTTAATATACATTAAAAACGAATATAGAGTCGCCAGGGAATACTTGGGTAAGGTTCAATGTAGCTACGGCATGCTGCACAGAACCTAAAACTGTCACTCAAATCAATAATTATTTTATTTTCTCCCTTGCCTTTCTTTTAAAAGCTTTCTTCTTTTTGCTATTGAATACTTATAATAAAAGGAATCTTCTGTGACTTAGCCGACGTCAAAATGTAAATCCTGCAAGAAATAATTGAACTTCTGTAAACCATTCACGTGACATACCGTAATATCGATCCGAAGTAGCGATACATGTCGGCTAAGTCAAGAAAGATAGCTCCATTTGTGTTTGTTAAGTCTGCCAAATTTCAGCAGCTTTGTGTTAAAGCTCTTGGAAATATCTTGATTTTCGTCTCATGCATGCTGGGAATCCGTCCAATTTTGCACAAAATCAAGCTATAAAACTGCAAAGAAATCGCTCTGAAAGCTCACATCGAACTGTTTTCAATGGCAGCCATATTGTTGGTGTCTACAATAATAGTTTCCAGCGGTAAAACGTCGAAAATGGCCCAATTTTGGGCCTTTCTTTCCTTTTACGGGGTGCAATTTTTCCCGCGAAACCAATCAGAAGAGGCGATTGTAAACAATGACACCTCTGCATAGCAACGGAACCCGCAACAGAACCCCAAAAGTGGCAAAAGTGTGATGGCATGAAATGTGAGAAATCAAACAGAAGAAACGTGTGATCGAAGAAAATGCGCATAGATCAGAGCGAATAGTTTAAAAAAGGAAAAGTTGACGTGATGCCACCGAAAAAGCGGTTACACATGACGAAGGAGAAGTCAGAAAAGGGTAACGAGACTCGTGGTTCAGGCTCGCATCCCTATCTTGAGTAGCAAACCGCTAAAAACTGCAGGGAAATAACGACTATCTCCGCTAAACACAACAATCTAACTAAAGTGTTTACCGAGCTCACGGCTGTGTGGCCGCGCGAAAAACAAAGCCTCGGTCTCGGTTTGCTTTCAAAATTGCTAAGATCCCGGATGTTGTGACACGGGCAAGCGGCACACGCACGCGCCCGCGAAACATTCCGCTAGCCATGACCATGAAAACTGACGGGCATAGGTTTTGTTCTATGAGTATGGGGCTGCGCGCGCAGAGCTCCGCTAAAAATTAGGAAAGGAAAACGATCATTGATGAAAGCGACCTCGCACCACAAGCTGTGTTGGCCAACTTAATTTGGTTTGTATGAACATCGCAACGATCGAGTCAGTTTTTTTCTGAGTCGAGTCGAGAGTCTTCGGTTTAATATCAAGCACAAATTTCAGGACCCGAGAGAGCGGCGAAAAGCGATATTACAGCAATATAATTATTAAAATTTAAAAATCAAATCCCTTACTAATAGCACAAAGTTCAACACTTTTTCATTTTATTCCGACTTCTCCATTCAACATGTTGAACTAAATATTGGACATATTAGATGGAAACGTAAACACCAAGTAATTTGTCACGGACGGCATCGACATTTCGCATCACTGCGCAGGACAAAGTTTACTCAAGAGAAAACAATTAGAATCTCTAAGTTACTGTAAGAGTTTGTAGTTTGTATGATGAAATTCGATCGAAAATAATATTTCACTTTTCCCTTCAAAAGCTGTTTATTAATCTGAAATAAAGTTTTTAAATCTTTTCTGTTGTCCAGCATTTCGTGTCTTTTATCGCTTCTATGCATCTCCAGTAAGCCCTTTTGAAAGAGTTTCTTCTCAACAGTCCAAAACTTCTTAAAGGCTGGTTTTCACTAGCGCATAAGCATAAGCACAAGCCAACATACGCAGACTCAGTAACGTGTTGATCATTAGTGCCTATTGTTCTGTTTTGTTCAAACAATTGGAACTAATGATCAACATGTTACTGAGTCTGCGTATGTTGGCTTGTGCTTATGCTTATGCGCTAGTGAAAACCAGCCTTAAGCGAATGATACACGGTCAACATCGTTCAACATTTGTTGCTCGACAAATGTTGAACAATGTATCATAGGCCTCACAGGAACTATACAGAAACTGTAAAAAGACAGGGAAAAAATACAGATAAGATTTTGAAGCTTTTATTCAGATTACACAGCTTTTGGAAGGAAAACTGGAATCGATCTTATTTTTGATCAAAATTCGAAGCCATACAAACTCTTTGGTTACCTGTCATTTCAAACATAAAACTCAAATCAATGACTTCATATTAGGATTTTAGAGCCGCCGAAACAGTAAATAATAAATAATATTATAATGCGAATATGCCTGAATAAAGATAATTCTATTTCAATTATTTATATTTCGGTATGAATAAGGACGTTAATTAATCAAGCGCGCGCTAAATTCGGTATCGGTTGCCTTATTTAATGATTGTGTGGCGAAGAAACTGAGGAATTTCGTGATGCTGCAGAAGCCTTTTTTCGTTAGCTATAATTGTGTTGTGGCCTGTTCATTGTTTTCGCAACATCCCAAACAACAAGAAACTGCGTCTGATGTGAAGGAACGGTCTCTTGTGAATCTCACCGAATATTTGTTTCCACATCAAGACGTTTGATAGCGATAATATTTATGCAAATGTAATTAATTTAATATATAAAACTGGACTCAGAATAAATAACTGAAACCAATGGTAAATGCCGACGAATGATAAATCTGTGATATAATGAATAACACAGCCTCCTAATAGGTCTTGGCTTAGTTAGTGTATGATGAGAAATAAAAGACACTCTTTAATAGACTCTTCTTGTTGTCTGACTTTATTATCTGTTCTAAGCTTCCAATAGATCTGTTTTGTAGCAGACTGGCTATAACTTTAAGAAAGAAGACGACGCATTTGATTTTACAAAACATGTTTCGACCGGTACAACGGTCCAGTCTTCAGTTTTACAGTTTTACATCTTTCATGTGGTTAGCGATTTGTTTATGTCCACAATGGAAAGTAAATATGTGTGCATTTTGTTTTTTGGTTTCCAAAGCCCGAAGTAAAGACAGATAGATCGTTTATTAAAAACTTCTCATTTACACGTCAGCAGAAACTGAATTACAGAGGCTGACATTATAATGATAAAAACTAAGTTATATTGTATTGGCTAAGTGCTTTAACGTTTGTTGTGATTGGTTAGATGTTTGAGTGGTTTTCAATCGAGTGTCGAAAGTAATTTAGCGATTGCTTTGTTTTAAATAACTAGGCTTTGTGATTGGCTAGAAAATCTCGCGCCACTTTGTCAACCAATCAGAAGCAAAACCAATTGGTACTTGCTCGCACGCGTTTTCCCGCGCTTGGCGCCGGTTACGTGTATTTGCTTTGAGCTCTGATTGGTTCAATGGATTGTCTGCGTCTGTTGTGATTGGCCAGAGTAATTACTTTGGTTTTGATTTCACGAAAATGCTCTATTACTTTGGGAGTTTTTATTCTTCATATAATTTGTGCCAATCGTACATTTGGAATTCAACATCTGTTTAGTCACTAAGCGATTAGCGAAAAGTGATAGTTTAAACTCATTAAAGACTAGTCGGTATATTCTTATTACAGAATAAAGTAACTTGTTAATCAGACCAGTTTTTGTATGTTTTTTTTTAATGTAGTGTTTCACTAACGAGATGCAGGCTGTTTTCCCGATTGTAAAGCAAAGGCCTTTGATGATGGAACAGGTGATCGGGGAGATATCGGTTTAAATGAATACCGCAGTTGTTCATTACTGAATTTTTGCCTCGGGCTCTCCACGTCCGCCGGTGACGGTGAACATGAGAAATAGCCGTCTTCCATCTCGTGCGTCGGCGATCTCCTGTTGGTAATGAGCAGCGGTGGTAGTAGGGTTCCTGGGCGAAGCCTGGGGCTAGTTCGCTGCAGACCGTGAGATGAGCCTGCGACAACGCGCTCGTCAGGTGCGTTTGAATTTGAAGTTTTTCTGAAATCTCCATCAAAATGAGGACAGTTCAAAAGAAGGTCCGGAAGGACCTCTCCTGGGGTCTTATCCACTCCCCTCAAAGAAAGCTCAGTAAATGTCGCTATAGCAACGATATCGCTCTTGTCAAAGGAGTTGCTTGGAGAGGTGATTGCAAGGTTTTTTGGTGATGATGGAAGCGCAGTAAAACTTGGGCTTGGAGAGCACTTTTGTTCTTCAAAAGAAAATTCCTGGCGAGGTTGGGGAGAAAGACTCTGCTTCTCGGCGTTATTTCTCAAATGAAGGAGAGCTAACTCCACTTTTGGTTCTACGTTGGGCTGTTTGTTATCCACGGCAGGAGTCACAACCGACACTGGATAAATAAATTCTTTGGGCGAACGCCTACCTTTCTTCGCAGACGAAATACTTGGCAACTGAAACTGCGAAATGTCGCTTCCCTCTAGCTTATTGTTATCAGTAGATGGCTGGGCACCTTGCATGCCTGTCGCTTGTTTTGGTGCAAATTCATTGAACTCCTTTTCTTGAAGGTTTCGTGACATAGATTTCCAGTCTGTCATATCACTCTTGCTCTTCCTCAGTCCGGGAGGGGTCGAGTTTCCTTCTGAACCCCCTCTGACTTTGGATTCAAACACCGCTGACCCCCTTCGTTTATCAGGTTCCACTGGTGAAGATTGCACCGGTGGCGCCAACAGAGTTTTGACAACACCCGTGCCACGGAGCTTCCCCATATCCATTGCCGACATGGTGTATCTTCGAACAATCGACAATTCTCGTCGATTTTGCTCGCCTGGAATAGTTACTGGCGAAACACGAGGGCTTGTGGTTTGTTTTAATGTCATTGTCGTGAGGGTTTGACGACGAAACACTTGAGGAGACGATAAGGGACTTACCAAGGGTGAGGACTGGTGACTGGTGACAAGAGATGTGTACGGGTTTGACCTGCTCTCCAGGTTTTCTAAACCTGTTTTGCCGGTATCTGTGGGAGAGCTAATCAACACCTGTCTTTCTTCTTTGCTTAATGAAACAGCGGGAGTTCGACGAATAAATAAGCGCCCGCACTCCTTAGTTTTTTCTTTTGTTTTAGTGTTTATGTTTAAAACTTCTTGTCTCTCGTCACTCGAGTCTGAACTCGCGGTTTCACCCTGGAATTTTTTGTTTTCTACCTCGTAGAACGTTTCAATGCCTTTATTCTCTAGGATGAAGTTAGTTTCTTCGGATATTTGTTGATTCACAACGGATGACTGAGTTGTATCGTCTACTGTACAAGGAAACTCGTTTGAATCAAGAGAAGAGCAAAATGAATCCTGTAACTTAAGCAGCTTCTCTAATCCAGACGACGAATCACGCGGAGTATTCTCTCCATCAGATATCTGAAAGCTAAACCTTTCTTCCTCTGACAGTGAACGGACGGAAGTTTTCCTTGACTCGCATTTGCTTTCGTCCTTGTTTTCATTACTGTCCATGTTGTTTTCAGTCTCTTCGTTGCAATTCAATATCTCTTGTATGTCCAGGGGATCGAAATGGCATACAGATCTCTTTCGGCGCCTCTCAGGTTGCGGTGATTTGCTCTGGTTGTTACTTCCCAAATCAGAGCCCAGTAGATTATTGCAATGGATAGAGGGCTCCTCCTTTTCAGTGGCGTACATAAGCATGTGATTCTTTCGGATTCTGGGGCCCATTAACGGCCAGGAAAATTTGCGCAAGTCCTGTATATTAGCCAGGCACTCTTCCAGGTGTTCCATCTGTCCGTTATCGCGTTCATCCGCCAGCATGCTTTCACGGCAAGCGTTAATCAACAGCCTTGTTGTTTCCAAATCTTCTGCGTTTATCACGTAATCGAACACTGTATTTTTGCTTATATCTTGTATCCACGGATTAGATTTGGCGTCTAGCAACGCTTGGATAATTTCTTTGCCAGAGTTTGAAAGGGAAGCATGAATAAGAGCTGTGCGTTCGTCGATATCTTGTAAGTTTACTTTAGCCTTTTGGCCCAGCAAATAAGTCACAACTCGTCGTTTCTCGTCAGCATCCGTTTTAGACTGGCAACACAGCATTAACGGTGTCTCGAGGCGCTCGTTTCGTACATTTGCTGATGTTCCTCCTTCGATAAGCATGCGCACTAGGCGGAGTTTGCAGGTCGCGCTGGCCTGGAACAGAGATTCTGATCCCTTGTTGTTCATGGCTGAAAAGGGAAGGGTTAGAAGTTAGACGGAACAGGTTCCCTGGATTGGAGATGTAATATTTGGACTGAATTGTATGTATGTGTGCCCAAGGGCTCGAACCCAAACTCTTCTTTTCACTTCAAACTAATTAACATTAAAATTTCGGAAAGGCAAAACGTTGGTAAATTGAAATTTCCATTACGAATGAGGAACACAAACGATTAAATATCCAAACTTGTGTAACAGAGGCCTTTCACATATTAAGGTGTTCCCTCCAGTTTCCATGCTGCCGCACCGAACATTTTTGAGCGGCCGTTTAACTAACTTCCCTTTATTGAATTAGTATGAAACTTACAAAAAATATTGTACTTAGTTTGACGTTTAGAAGAGTGTAACATTTTGTAAATCGCATTAAAAATTTGCGTAGACAAAACGAGAAACATTGAAATCACTTGAGCTTAAATTCCGAGCGATTGCGATGGCATCTAGAAAAACCAAAACTATTACGATAACTATGACATATGGCAAACAAAATATCTAAAAAATAAAAAAATAGTGATTTTGCATTTGATGAGCGCATGCATCCATTAGTTGCTCAATTAAGCTTATAAGCGTTTTATGTGAACTTTATTATTTTATTAAACCATGATGCAATGTTTCAATCAAGATGAAACTTCGAGACAATGTTGTTCATATAATAAAGAAAAGACCATTAAAGTTTAAAAAAATCTATCTCGCGGTTTTTGAAATATGCAGAAAAGCGCTAAAACTACAATATCAATATCATACTAATTCAATAAAGGGAAGTTAGTTAAACAGCCGCTGAAAAATGTTCGGTGCAGCTGCAAGGAAACTGGAGGGAACACCTTAAGGTTTATTAAAACATCCAACCAGCCAGACAAGAAAAAAACTACCACAAAACCACACTTTTCGCATTATCATATAATTTTTTTTACTCCAATCGGTAAAATGTGTTTGTTTTAGTCTGGTGTTTGTTAACTATATTTAGTCGTACACTGCAATTAATTTTATTTTTATAGTATAAGTAAAAACGTAACGATCAATAAATACCTAATTTACTACTGCTATAATAATGGTGTCGGTAATCAGAAAAATTGTCCGAGGTAACTGGCGAAGGGGGGGGGGGGGGTGTCACAAATGCATCGAGAAAACTCAGCGAAATATTTTTGTACGAAGCTGTCTGGCGAAAGGAAAAATCCTTTCTTCAGTTTTCTCTTTTTACAGACTAGAAAACAGCCAAAGCCCAAAAAGTACTGTAAAATATTTTTTTTGTTTTTGTTGTCGTAAAAATAAATGACAACTCGGTGTACAGCAAATATCACTGAGAAATCCATTTCCTTAACTTAATTTATATGTATATGTATATATATATATATATATATATATATATATATATATATATAGTAAACTACCGAAGGGATCTCTGCAGATGTACCGTGTAAATTGTCTCCCGGGATTCATTGGCTTCAGCTGATAATTGTATGTTATTTGGGTGCAAGAAATAAGCTGCTTTTAATAATGTTTTTAGGGCAGGAAATAGAATGTTTTGTCTAATTGCTTTTTGTGTCTTTGTGTCTTTAGCACCCTTTCATGCTTGCCTCAGTTCTCTTCCGCCATAATAATTGTCTCAGAAACATAGCAGGTGTTCCCCCACATGCAACCCACGCGTTGTGCAAACTTCGCGCTCAAACCCTTAAAAATATGTTCAATTCGCCGTTATGAAAAACACCACCTTCAACTATTTCGCCTTAATTCACTTTCCTCCTTATTCCTGATTAATATGAATATCACTAGATGATTTTATAACATTTGATTTGGCTGTCCTTTGCGTTATTCGAAATAAACTTGTACGTTTTTCTCGATTAATAAAACCCGCCATGCTTTTATATTCGCCTCGAGAAATAGATCGATATTAGTGTTTGCATTGGCTAAATATCCAGGGAAATTGACTCCAAATATTATAGGGACTAAACTAGTCCTAATTCACCTCTAACCCGACTGTTTTTTTCATCTAGAGAAACGTTTTGTCTGAGCATCCCGTGTTGACAAAGAAAACTTTACGATATGAAAATATTTTTCGCCCTAAACTAAATAAAGGTAAAGTAAACAGAGGGTTAAGAAAATTATGGGAATGAACTTGTTTGAACCAGTACAAGTGCTTGGGATGCACTCTGTAAACGGAAATCCCCGACTGTTTTTCTCATAATATTAACGCCCTTTCAGAAAAATTGCGCTCACATGTTGGAGCATATACGTTGTCTAGGGTTTTACAAAAGTGCGACCAAAATTTGTGCTTCTACTTACTCAGAGGAGATATCAGAATTGAAGAATACTGTTGTTATTTCGTCGCTTTATGGCTCTTACTGGTGTAGATTTCCTTGCAATTGGCCGCTGGAGTTTGCCTTCGTTGTAGTTGGGGCTAGCTAAAAAATACAAATATAGAGTTATCGATCGCCAGAATGCAATGACACCCACATGGATAGTTTTTGTTTTGCCCTTTTCTTCCCTGTAGTTAAATAAATCCACAGAATATAAATATGGATATTTTTCAATAGAAACGGACGTGAAACCGCAGGAAAGCATTCTTAAGTGCAACAAAAAACGAACCTTGAATAGTTAAAAAATATCAGCCAAAAAACGTGGCGCCGAGACTCGCTGTAATAGATATTTCTCAATTAATCGAAAGACATACGGACAGGAAATAGTCGGTGATCATGATACACGGTCGAGTGAAGAATATTCCATCCCTGTCAGTCAATGGTGGCTAGCAGTCTAGACTGGCCTTTGGCATGTCTCAAGACCTCTCGACCACTCAGCCGTACGGCTGAACAAAAGCAGGTTTCGATCTTACACCGCGCTTTGTAATGGCGGTACCCAAATTAGTGACATGCGAATAAGCAAACAATAGTCTGGAAATGAGAATTTACCGCGCGCGTCTACTTATAAGTTTTCTGTTGCCAAAGATTAAAGGCTGTATATAAATTTTGCTAATGTTTACGACTTGTACGAAGAAATCCAGATGCATCTGACATCGAATTTATCTCCCAGTCAATAATAAAAGGAAAAAACTAACCAGGGTTGCTTTTTTCATAGTGAGAGGCATCACATTTCTTGCTTTGTGTGGCTTATGATTTCGAACCCATTATTGTGTTTTTCATTTAAGCCGCAAATGTATTATGATAAAAACATACAAGCCTAATTTTATATTCTAATGGATTTATAGCAGAACAAATTTTAATCCTAAGAACTGTCAATCGAAATTTGAAGGCTTTTAAAATGTAAATTGACAATTCGGGAGATATTACGTACACCTGTTATTCGCCAATTACGTGAAAGCTCGTACAATACTCTGACTTGTGTGAATAGAATTTGATTAAAGAACATTCGGTGTGAGTGGAGCAAGCTTAATAGCAAAAGTAAACAAAACGCGTTAATATGAACATGCTTGCTTCAATTTATGCCGGTATTATATACCCCACTCGAGTTAAAAATAAAGAGAAATCATTTTGCAATTTTTGTTAGCAGATAAAATAATTCCAAGATTAAAGGAAACTCCGTGTCACTAAAATGGACGTTTTCTAGCTGGCAAAAATATCCACTGATATATTGGGAAGTAATCATAAAAATACGGATGTTTCGTGAGATAAAGAATATTAAAATGGTTTACAAGCTATTGGGGCTTTTAATTCTATCTGCCGGACCTAAAATAAAATAATATATTAAAAGCATAGAGCTCTGCTTGCTGGGAACTAAATGTTTTGCATTAGAATGTCCAGGCTTTGTCGCCTTATTGTACTAAAAACGGTTTATGCCTCGACCGTTTGGGGACCGATTTCGCTCAAAATTTATAGAGACGACCTTGGGAATTGACAAACGCTCGCCAGGATGGTTTTTTATTTGATGGATTGCGCTCCACGGCAATGCTATAATGTTGTAAAGTATAAAATTAGTAAAGAGTAATTCTGTTTTTGAAGTGATTCTGATTCTGATTCAAGTTTGCTCCTCGAAAATAACAGCAATACTCGATTTTACTAGCAAATGATCAGTCAAACCCTCTATTGTCATGGCAAAAGCGGATTTTGTGATTTGGAGATTGATTAAAAGTTATAAGCGTTTTAAGGAGTAAAATACTTCATGTTAGAATTTAAAGTCTTCTATCTTCACCTAAAAAGGCATTTAAAAAGTTCCGTATCTTTTCTTAACACACTACAGCAGTACACATATATTACCTCCTTTCTCGTGAAGTTCTATATCCGCGCTGTATTCTTGGACACAAAATTGCCGGTTATGAGGCTTTCGAAGGTGACACGAGTGCATTTGTCAAAGCTTTAACCTAATTATGGCGATCATGGTTATTTGTAATCCATGAGCTATTGACCATATCGAAAAAAAGAGAGCTAACCTGGGACGAGAGGCCACGCGTTTAACCGATATTCATCAAATTTGATTTCGTGACAGGCGGTCAAGAAATCTAAATTCCCATTCTTATGGAATTTTGACCTTTTAAGTCGTTATCGCGTCTCTTTAGTTAATATTTCTTTGCTTTCATCAGTTCTGGTGATTTTTTTCGTCCAACTTCAATTTTTTTTTTTAATGCTTTATTCATAACACAAACAACTAACGCTTACAATATTAAGAGTTACAAGATGCATAAGCACTGAAAAAAGTAATTTAAATAATAATTTATTGTAACAATAGTAATGATAATAATAACAATAATAAAAAAGTAATAATAGTTGAGCACAACATATCTTAACTTACATCAAGAATTGAAAAAAAAAGAAGCAAAGAATAAGTTGCGCAGGAGATTGAAACATCTTCACACCATTTACTTTTTCTGTATATGATTTTCAATGTATATCTTTTGTTCCATCATTGAGATGAAATGGTCGAAGTTACATTGTTCTGAGTGCATTTTCAACTTCAAGATAATAAATTAAGGAAGCTTCTGGCCATAATCATGAAAACACGATATAGCAGCCGAGTCACTGTCCCTTGAACTAACTGGTTTAACAATTTTTCTCATCGCCACGCTGTCCCAGTCCATACCTAGGATTCGCAATTCTGTTCCATGAACCTCTTCCCTGCAGATTCCAGGAGAGAGCCTGCTTCGTTTTACAATTCCGGTGTTTCCTAAGGATGTCCTTGAATCCACACAAAAAAAATCAAATCGATATATACTGACAAATATATGTCATTTTGATTAAGAAGAGATAGTTCAATATTTTTATCATCCAGGCAGTAAGCTTGTTTTCAAAAAATAAATAAATATTCGTAAGTTACGAATATTTATTTATGACTGATGACAAACTTTAATTTTCTGCATAAAACTGCGCATCAGGCAGAATATAACTTCCAATACAACACGTTTGAACTGTGCATGCCTCCGTTATGCGCCTCAGCAGACCATTATTTGTAGGCAGTTATTTACAAGTGACTAATTTATTTTAGATTTTATTACTTTTCTTTCCAGAGCCCTCTTGAAATTAAAAAATGTATTAAGTTAACCTCCAATGACATAAATTCCTCTGATAAAAAGCTGTAATCTGCCTTAAGTTTAAAGAGACCATGTCACGAGTATATGGCTGGTTTTTGGCCTTCAATCACGCATTTATCGATTTTTCAAAGACAGAGGAAGAACTTGAAATTCTAAGCCTAAATTTTTCAACTTGCAATTCATTTTCATCCTGGCCATCGGCTGCTAAAAACACACATCAATAGATTCAGTTATTAGTTATTAGTTATTAGTTATTAGCAGAAACCCATAAGTGGGTTGAAACGTGCAAGCTTTCGATTATTCAATTTGCTAAGAAATTGTTACAGCCATATTTGGAAAATCAAGATAAAAATATTAACCAATCAATTCGCCAGAACAACCTGCTTCCAATCTCGAGAGACCGAGGGTTTGCCAAATATGGTACTAAGCAAAAAATAAATATTCGGAAGCTGTGAATGCGCGTTACACGTTTCAACCCACTTATGGGTTTCTGTTATTAGTTATATAGTTATTATTATTTTCCAGATTTCCTTTGATACAAATAGGTGTTTTGACGTTTTAAAGTGATACCACAATCTGGTAACATATCCCCTTTAAGCTTCCTTGCTTATTGCTAATTTTAATAACATCACCCCAAAATTCCATACACGCGCGCGTATGATTATTGGTTAATTTGTCAAGTCTTTCAAATGAATCGAATGTCGAACTGTGTACACCTATAACAAAACAACACGAAAAGAGATTAACAAAGTGTTCCATCTATAAGCTGCTGTGTGTGTGTGGGGGGGGGGGACATATATTATCTGCACCTTTGGGGGTAAGGGAGGGGGTTGTCCCTTTTACACAAATAAAATTATTTTTCGTCACAAGCATGTAGGATAACAAAGATGTGAAAACTGTTGGGAAGAAGTACTCATTATTTGCCAATGAAACAAAACAAAAACAACTTACCGCAGAGGTTTGTGGGTCCTCGTAGTCCCGAATGCCTATACCAAGAACATCCCGAATGGCCTGTTTGAGGCATTCGGGATACACGTATGTTGGGAGAGCTTTTCCCCGAAACTCCCCCTCTCCAACTTTGTTGCCAAACTGTTGGGAAAGCAAAAGAATAAATTGAGAACATGTCATCGATGAATGCTTAGGATTCGTGTCGGGATGGATTATTTTTCAAGAAATCTATGAACAAAACATGCCACGTGGTGGTTCGATCTAAAACATTACAAGTCAAGTGAGAGGTAAGCTTGCGCTTCAGCTACATCTTTTCATCTCATACAAAGACAGCCGAATAAAGCCGATCAAAAAGAGAAAGTCGCTAAGAAAACTTACCCACAAAATGCCAAAAACGCGGCGATAAAAACGGCGCCGTCCTTGGTCTTCAGTTTCACTCTCTTTGAGAGTGAAACGCCGCAAAATGTGGGCTAGGCCGGGAGGCGTACCAGAAAAACTAATCAGAATAAATAAAGTATGTTAGTGAATTCAATGCAATAAACATCTAGTAAAAACAATGATAAACAAAATATGACGAAAAATATTTACCCGTGGTTTTTGAAAGCACTGTCCAAATCACGTACAGCACGTTCGCTGGCCATGATCGAAAAGGGTTTCGAGTTTCAGATCACAGTGTTTTATTCAGCAAAGCTGTCAACAAGTCGCTCCTCGGGGAATTCCACAGTAGGATGCAACTACGTTTATCACAGTATGAAGTCTTAGTTTTTCCCGCGAGATCTGACTTAGAAACGAAACTTCACTCGCTTGTATCTCGTAAACGCGACGTGGTATGAACTTCAAATTTTGCATGTCGGTTTCTTTTTATTTTATCTTTGAGCTGCAAAAAAATCAGATAAATCTAAAAGGGTCGCCTTAGCCTCCGGTACTACCTTAACACGTATTATTACAGGACTAAGACAGTCAGAGGGCCAATAACTAAAATCAACCAATCAAAATGCTCTATTGCCGGTCCAATATTTTCTAAGTATTGGACTGGGCATTGTCCCGAATGATCTGGCGCGATCCTCTCACCAGCAGACGTCGTGCAATAAATTTCTTATTAACCAAGCTTGCCAGCTCGGGACCGTACTGGGAAAATATCGGCCCTCGATACTGTCAAGACCTCGGGCCTATATTCTCCCAGTACGGCCCTCGCGCGTGGTCAATAAGATATATATAGGGCTAATGTTTGTCTAATATGGAAGTAACTGAATTCAAAATATTCCTCAAACTGTCAAATTGTGGCAGTCCTCTGAACATTTTTAGACGCAAAATTTATTTCACATGAGAACCCCGGGATAATAAACCCCTAACTTTCCCATTCGGCATAAAGGAAAACAAATTTTAAAATAATACGTTAATATATACCCCATTGCCAGGGTTTAATTTAACATTTTACGGTTTCTTAAACTGAACAATCGTATGTTTCCCCAGCAGTCATGAAAGAAAAATGCTACTCGTACAGAAAAAGAGAATATCGTACGTTGGAATAAAATCGTGTAAATGCATTAGAATTAGTGTGATTCGTGTCGATGACTGAATGTGTTTTGCCCGCTAAGTTATATAAACACATGGTATTTTTAATTATAACAATGAAGCTGTCAATCTAAAACAAATTAAGGAACTGTTCGAAGAGTCTGTTTCCTCAACAGCTGAAAATCTCTTTAACCAAAAAGAGAGTGGATGATGGCACCCCCTTGAAGTTTTTTCTTAGTTTTTTTTAAGAGCACACAGTACATGCCGTCTTCAGTAGCTTTTTATTTATTCCTGACACACATCTTGGCAAAGTTTGAGGAAAATCAGTTGCTATGGTAACGGGATATGACTTCATTAGTAGCATAAAGTCAAGCCATTTTTTAATAAAATGCGCAGTTTTCACAATTTTTTGTGAAAAAATACATAATGCTACCAAATAAAGTATTTAATAACATCATATTTTACCACTCTAGCAAATATTTTCAATTTCCGCATTTTTTTGATAAATTTGAATTTTGAGTAAAATCCAAGATGGCAGCCATCTTGTCAGCAATTTTGGATAACGTCACAGATACCCAGAAGCGCAATAACCCATAATATTTACCTAATCTTGTAGAGCACATAACAGGCTATCTGATAAAAGTAAAATATTTTCAAAATATTGTGACACCATAATTAAATGAATTCTTCATCTCTAGCTACCCCGGCGTATGTTGTGTAAATTGAGGGGGCAACACCACGTCAAATTTGAGGTTCAGTTTAGGCAAAGATCAAATGCTTAAAAACATGTTGATTTATTTTTCAATACATAAATTTTTCCAACATTAAATACAAATATTGGAAAGGAAGTGAGAGCTGATGAACCGGAAGAATATATACCTGACTAGTTTTACATTTTACGGCAGAAGCAGGACGCTTTCTCTCAGTGACGTCAGTAATGTAACAACGATTTATTTTCATGTCAGACAAATCAACAAAATAGAGTTGGGTCACGTAGTAGAGACGCCTTCAAAGATTATGAAAGTAAAATATGATAATTAATGTTTTCAACGACAAGAAAATATATACGAAAATATCAACACCCTTTGTCTATAACGAAAATAAAATTTATCGTTGAATCGATCTTTGTCAGTCCTAACTTAAAAATGAAATTTAAAAACGCTAGTTTTATATTCTATACTGTTCATAATTAAGAAATGTCATTACAAATGATTTTATGAACAATTTCAAGTTAAAAAATTAAATTGAAATAGAAAATTAATTGGATTGCCTCGTACTTAATAATTATGAATATAAATTTTATATTTTTGTACATCTTAGCTGTAAAGCAGTTAGAAAGGAAACCTGCAAATATTCAGGCTTGACAGCACTGATAAGCGGAAGGACTATCCAGTCATCGATCGAGTATTAAATTGAAATTGAAAGCCGATCTACTTGCAAAGAAACTCGATCACCGTAACTAAACGGTTTGATTTTTTAAATCGCCTGTATCGCTGTTATACTATTTTTGACATCCAATTTACCTATAAGACAATTTAGTGATTATTGATGTTAATTCCCCGAGGTGAAAACAGCAAACGACAACCAACAAATGTGAACTACAATTTTTCTTTACATTAAAAATTTGTGCTATGGAACACCGGACCTTTTTTATTAATTTCGTTGATTTTTAAAAATGTATGCCGAATTTCTTCCTAAGAACAATTGATTAATTCGAGACTTTCAGATGAATTTTTTTTGTCGATTTTTTTAACTTATTCGACTTAGCCCGACGTTTGTAAGTCTTTTTTTAAGGCCGCTCAAGTCGTCCATCTTCTGTAATCATCTCATTTTTATAAAGCCGATAATCCTCAAATCACGTTGATGGATATTCGACTGTATTCGTTTTGACATCTGCATAAGAATAAAAACATTCAGCTACTGTCTAATTCGTTTTCTCTGTGGTTTCTGACTGAATTTAATGAAAAAAGGCTATTGAATTTAAAATTACTCAAATCGTTTGTTCTCGCCGGCAAACTTATCAATTGATGTAGTTACGATACGAAGCGTTTCTTTACGTATAATCCTTGATGAATCATGCGCAGTACCGTATACCCGCAAAAAGCTAGTGCGAAAATAATATTGTTAAAAACCTTGCCCGATATCTCTTTCTTCGAAAATGTTCACAACTTTGAAATGATGTTCACAGTGAACGCCAATTATACGACTCACACATGCATGGTATGATTGCTAACTGACCTTTGGATAGGCGCAATAGTCGTCATTGCAAGTAGATGGTAGTAGAGGTTTCACATCCATAAATGTGTTTTATGTGGACAATAATAGGGCAAACTCACTTTGGATCCTTGTTTTGATTCAATCCCAGAATGTTCGAGAACACTGTGTGATCATCTGTCGGAAACAGAACTGCTAAAAGTCGGAATGATGTTTTCAAAAACGTTTCTCAAAATTGTCAGCTGACGAATTCAAACTGAGTATTGCGTAGTAAATGACGCATTTTGTACGCAAACGTGGGACTAAATTAGAGAAAGTGAGCTCTCGAGAAAATATTTTTTGTGATAGTTTTTTTACTTCATTAGCCCAACTAGAGAAAAAGCATATGGCAAACAACAGCGAGCGGAAAAGTAAAAAATGCAACAGCAAAATATATCCGTACTCAAATCATGCAGTGCGGAATATGCCGAGTAACCAAGAAAACTTCTTATCTCCATTTTAAATTTTTGGAACAAAATTTATGCAATCGCTTCACATGTAAACATTGCTTAGGTCCTAGGCCCTCTAATGTTCGCCGCAGTTATTCGTAAAGAGTCACCTGATTTTATCACAGCGATACTGTCTTGGTTTTAATTCTCCTGCTCTTGTTTCAGGTATACATTTGTACTTTTTGGCGGAGTAATTCTGTTACCCGCCTACAAAGTAGAACAACATTGCTTCCGCAGTTGCGTTTGCTTGGGACAAATGTTGTTTTTGACAGTCAATTGAAAGATGGTTAATTACTAAAGGAACGCTCTAACATAAATCTGGAAATTAAAATGAAAGAATTTAGCTTGCTTAAAACTCGTTTATTACTAAACTAGTTCAGACTTGCAGTTATCTTAAAACAGACCTACACTGTACACTTCTACGTGTAGCCAATACCAGCATGATAAACAGAAAATAAATATTCTGTTTTAAGCTTATTTCTGCCAACTACCAAACAAGAACATCGATGCCCTTTTACCAGGTATTTAAAACGGATTAAATAAATGTTCAAACATGAGAGAATAGCATCAAACTCGGAAAAACATTCCGAGTTCCAGATGGGATTTGAAAAATCCCATTTGAAAAGTGTAGAAAAATCATATTGAATTCTGTGTTGAACAGTGCCAGAAGGGTGGAATTGGCTTTTAAATCATGACAATCGTATTTCCTTGGTGACACTCCCATCCCTGATTAAGCGGTCTCCCTTGAAATCCGATAACATGAAATGAAATGCAATCCGCCATTAAAGGTAATAAAATATCGAATTTCTCCACCCTTACTACCAAGGTCAATAAATTGTCCAAAGTTAAGTTAAAAGATAAAAAATTGAAATAAGCGCTTCGTGCTCTTGGTGGAGAAATATGGTATGGTGGGCGACTCAACTTGATTTCTCCTTAGATTGGCCGAGTTGGCTGTGATTGGCAACTAAGTGGTTCATACATACGATACGAAATATGGCGGAATATATAACGATCGTTAACCATCGTTCAATGTTTACAATAACTGGAGCGTTGCCTATTTATGTCCCGTGTAAACGCACCTTTAAGTTAACAAATTTGACGTCCATGTAAAACAGCTGTCCACAAACTAAAACATTATTCATAAAAAAAATGAAAACAAGGCGCTTTTTGCATGTTAAATATCTTTTTGTGAAACGCAACTAGATCTGCCTTTTGAATATTAATGTCAGTCTTCATTACGTCCCAGATGTAATATCACACTCATAACTTTCTCGATTTAGATTACTGCTTTAGATTTTTAACATTAACGGTATTGTTTGACAAAAATAAACATAAAATGGAATATTACTTCCATTTGATTTTGTGCGTGCATCGATCGCTAGTGAATTCAGGACTTCTTGGGCAAATGTGAATACAGAGACTAAGAAAAAAATACAGGCTTTTTTTCTCAGTAGGTAAATACGCCGAACAACTGAGATATAGACAAAACTTTCCAGAAACGTTTTTTTTTTGTCGAATGGTCGACTGTTCGTAAAATCACCAGAATTAAAGGCGATTTGATAAGAAATTTATCTGGAACTATGAAACTAAAGGAAAACATGTATACTATATGTATTCGAATAAGTTATATTAGCAGTAATACACTGATATTTTTGACAGCTGAATAAATTTGATCGGAATCGAAATTTTATGTTGGGTATGTTGAGCCAGTAGAAGCAACGGGGAATAGTATTAATGCATTCGTGCTTATTTTACGGTTTTTTTTATAGAACGTACCTGGTCTATCCAGTTAGCTGAACTGGGCAAATTCAGTGTAAAAAAAACGTTCCATATTCTTCGAGGTGACTTAATTTGATCGCCAGAGTCGAAAGCTTTTAATTTCAGTACGCTTGGAAAAACATTTTCCATGCAACACCTGTCTTGGCTGCGGACTAATTAAAAGTGCCAGAAAGATAGTGATTGTGTGAAATGGTTGTTGGTGTATGAAATAAAATATTCATGGCCTAAAAGCTAATAAACGGAGTATTCATTTGACACAAGTACTGTTTAATACAAGCCATATGTTTCTCGACATTAATTTTAGGACCGTCCTCTGCATGCTGGGAAGACCAGCTTTATGTTCATCCTACGCATTTTTACCTTACTCGAGAGTATGATTTTCAAAAAAAAAACATAACCCAGCAGTATCAAAAGCATATGCGTATATTACGATAACGCAGTGTTAGTATAATAGATGGCTTTCTTGGTGATAAGAAAATTCCATTGTGCTCGCCACTTGCCAACTTAGGATTGGTTTTACTGATAGGTCTTATGAAAAAATACGAATGCACCGAACAAGGCCGAACAACCAAAAAAATTTTATAAAGCAGGCAATTTAGGGTCACTAGAATGCCAAATATATCTTAAATTACGTGGGTCGGTAGGAGTAATAGTTCAACGATAATGTTTCGTTTATTTCTATTCCTGAATACAATCAATAAAACGCACACTTAACTTCATCATGTCACTGCTTGCAAATGATTTGAGATTCGTTTAAAGCTGAGCGAGGGCATATTAATATAAACTGTTTTTATCTTTACTGGGGAGACTTTGAGGGAAATCAAAGATAACATAGAAAATGGCAAAGAAAACAACATATAATGACAGTAAATAAATTTCGTGCATGAGTTTACGCCCATATAAAAAAAAGTTTTGTCCTGAAGGGAAACGCATCGAAACATGGCCCATCCGTCAACTCAACTGGAGTCAACTCGAGGACTCTCACATACACACACTAAAGTTATACTCAAAATTGACAAGATTTTCTACGTACGAGAAAACAATTTGAAAACGTCAAAAACGTTCTGTAAGCGCTGATAAATTTAAAGGCCAGGATTCTGTTGAGATAAGATGGAACACGCAAAACAAACAACACGAAACATCACCCGAAAACTACCGGCGTGGCTGTTCGCGGAGTACTTTCCGAAAATCCAGCGCAAAAAGCAATTAAACACAAAGGCGACTAAAGAAAAGATTAAGTTAGATCCATTTCTGAGTAGTAGTTTTTATGTACTCGATTTACGCATTTTACAGGTGCCCCAACGAATCGATTCGGTCGAAAGCTGTTACAATACCAAAATGTCGTCTCATACTGTCTTTCGTAACATCGGAAAATTTAACGCCTTCTGTTTTCGGAGGAATAAAAAAATGTCGTTTGGGGTACGAAAAGGTGAAAACAACTAGGAAATTCGGAGGATAAGATTCTTTTCCCTAAAATTTTGTGCCGCTGGAATATTCACTGCGAAAAGAACCAAAAGCTCAAACTTAAGCAACGACGACGGCAACGCCAAGGAAAATGTCACTTAAAAATACGCCGATTCGCGCTGTTTTAAACTACTTTGCAGTTTTTCCAATTTGTTTAGTTCGTCTAATGTGACCGGATTCTCTAGGAGCTGAAATTTGAAAGGATGGCTTTCCAGTTCAAATGGAGAAAGGAAAATTAACCGTCGTGTGTTCGCGTTCTCCACAAAACCTATAATTTGTATATTTGACGTTGTTGTTTTGTAGGGAACGGCAAAGAAATGTACTAAAATGTAAAACGCACGTGCAGAGGCATTGTTTTCGCCCATTAAACCTATTGTTTTGTGCCGTTTCTCGCTGCCGTCGCCGTCGTGGTTGCTGAAGCTCCCTAATTTAGCCTGAGATGGTTTAACTGAAGCAAGTTTTAATCACACATCATGTCACAACAAGCAACCACATTGTTGGATCAATATATATTCCGTGTTTAACACAGAATTCGATTGTTCTTATGTTTCACTCGCTTCGTATTCGCTAACTTACCTTTTGTTTTGACCAAGGCTATTTTCTTCTTTGCCAGCCTCTGGAAAGTAAATGTAAAATTTCGTCTTTGTTTGGCCTTTAAATGTCTATGAACAAAAGCCATCAATAGCAGCAAAGTTAATTTGGTGCTTTTTCGAAGGTTTTCATCTGCCCTCATAAGTATACCATTGGCTGTGAAAGGGGTCATTAAGAGGTAGCTTTCAAATATTCACGATATGATCTACTTGATGGCATTATAAAGGTTGTAAATTGCTTTCGTGCAAATGATGTTCCTCGCGTTATTACATTATTAAAGTCGCGCCTTTCTGTCTAGTTTTGTCGGACTTTCGACGCCTTTTGTTATAGCTCGGGAAATACTTCCCGTCAGGGATGGGAAAGGAAACGCGAAGGTTACTCTTATGTACTCTGAAGTGTTCGCCGTCTCCTCGTCCAAGACTCTGGTCTTGTAGTGTGGTTCTAACTTTTAAGTCTGTAGATGAAATCCTTCAATGTGACCATTCAAATGAAAGCTATTGAGCAGTACTATTTCGTGGCGCTGTTTATTATACTGTACAAGGTGGTTCTAACTTTTGAGCCAGTGGATGAAATCCTAAAGTGTGACCATTCAAATGAAAGCTATTGAGCAGTACTTTCCTGTAGTGGTGCTTATTATGCTGTACAAGATGGTTGTAACGTTTGAGCCTGTGGATGAAATCCTAAAGTGTGACTATTCATATGAAAGCTATTGAGCAATACTTTCCTGTGGTGCTGTTTACTATGCTGTACAGGACACTGTACAGGGTGGTTCTGACTTTTGAACCTGTGGATGAAATCCTAAGTGTGACCATTCCTATGAAAGCTATTGAGTTTGAGCCTGGAGATTAAACCCCAAAGTGTGTCCAATCAAATAAAACTTCTTTAGCAGTACTTTCCTGTTGCTCTGTTTGTTTCTCGTTATTTGTCGCAAAATAAAATGTAGCATCTTTTCACACTTGTTTTGATCTTGAACACACTTGGGCGTGAAAGGTTCAAGGAAGGTTAGGGCAAGAAGACAAGTGAAAACTAATATTTTGAAAGAGCTAGTACATGGTTATAAATAGCTCTGCCCATTTCCTGCGCAGCGGCAAATATTTTCGAACTATTTTTAACATTGCGGCGGAAAATTAAAAAAGGGTAAATTACGCAAGAACTAGGCGCGCGGATGACCAATCACAATCGAGACTTTTGTAATTCATACGATTAATCCTGTACTACTTGTTTTCTGTAATTACTGTATTGCCAGAGTAATATACCTTGCGCAATCTGAATCTGAATCTAAATCGTTATTCCAAATCGACGGAGATTAAAACAGGCGAGGTTAGAACCGTTTCGGTAATAAACCAAAGTGCTGAAAGCGATATAAAGTTCCACAAAACCGCATTCGCAACATTGACACGACAAGACGCCAAATTTTGCAATGGTGAAAACAGGCAAAAGACGCAAGATTGAATCATAGTGCCAGAAACAAATTTGACAACTGAAAAGGCGGCGAATTAAGACATCAGTACCAAGGCAGCTTTAGGATCAATGGTGCGCTCGCCATCAATACATAGAGGTTATTCAGCGTGAAGTTGTGTAATACGGCTGCTGAATATTTTAAAGGCTTGAAAAAATAAAAACTGACGAGTAAAAATGCCCAGCCGCATAACACAACTTTTCGCTGAATAAATTGTTTATTATACATCAGTAATCTTCTCCTAAAACTAAGTTTTTGAAACTGTTTTTCCTAGCGCGCGGTCAGAAGAGTGTAATAACGCGTCTTATAATTCAACACATTGATACACTGCCCAAATATGGTAAAAAAGTTATCGATATACGCTATGTCTACATGGCGTATATCCAACAATGGATGCAAATTTCGCATTTTGACAAGAGAATGCAAAAATGACGGACCGGCCTCGATATTTTTTCTTCAAACTGTGCTTTGTTATCAATGCGTTGAATTATAAAACTATTATAGCGCTCAAGCTTGCGTGATATCGCCTAATTTTAGTCGACGAGGCCTACGGCCTCGTCGGCTAAGAATTAGGCGATATCACGCGCGCTTTCGCGCTATAATAGTTAAATATTTGCACTCGTTTTGGTGCGTATTTGCATTCTAGAATGCTATATGTCTAATAATAAGACGGTGAATGAACTCAAGGAGTTCAAGATCCTAGCGAAACGCCATCTCAAGCGCAATTTTTAATCTTAGCGATATGTTTAAACTAGTTGTTCATGATGTGTTTTCTTGCACTGTATTATTTCTGTTATCAGTTGTTTTATTCTGTTAAGTAGACAGGGCTCTGTTTAAACTAGCTATCTCTGTTCTGAACCAGATGTTTCTGTATAAATAATGAGGAAAATTTAAAATAAACAAATATCAGGGGTCGTGTTGGTCTGTCTACCTTATTTGCACAGAGGTTTTGTTCAGTCACCACGAAATTACTCAAAAAAAAATCATAAACCGGCGGCTGACGTAGAGTATACATGCTCTGGCGCGCGATCCAATTACAAATTATCTCATATTGTACCAGTATGAACGGTTCAAAGAAAATACTTTATCAAACTCGACATTTAAGTTGGCCCGAACCTATTAATCGGCGCGTTTGTTACATTTTTACATCGCACGTTTTGGCAGCAAAAGTTTAGCCGATTTTTATTATTTTTGGCATCCTTAATGAAGAATGGTTGAATTTTAAGAAAACATAATTTATTTTTTGTGAGAGTTAAAACGTTTGAGATATCGGCATATTTTTTAAACCTCTTTTTTTATAAAAGATGCTCGTAATTTTAAAATGCGACGACAGATTTTTCCATTCTTACTCAAATAAGCCTCCGAGCTCGCAGCAAGCTCGTATTTGCAAGTTCCATGGCAATCATGACCACGCAACTCGCTGGACAAAATAAAATTTAATCTAAAAATTCTATGCTAACACATGTGTTAGTTGACGCACAAATAGCGGAAGATTGCTCCTATCTGAAAGGCTGTTGCATACTACCTTAAGCTCTATAGAAAGAAACGGAGAAAAAAGAAACCCACGGCAAACACAGTTTTAAGTTGCATGCATTAAAGGTGAAATTAAATATATTATTATATTCATCCGACTTCTCGCGTATATATTTGTCTCTTTATTTCCGAAAAATTTTAGTATGACAGAAATCAGCATCTATGGAAACCCCTTACCAGTTTTCAGCACCGTAGGTTCCCTTTCTGTGGAGAAATAAAGCCGTCAATTCAAGTACCTCTAACCATCCGCTTTTGAACTACAATGAAAATCTTTCTGCTTGATAACATATTCAAGATCTCAGACACTGCTGTCACATTACTCACAGGCAGATTGCCCTTGTGGATACCGAATCTATTTTCTTTTGTTTCAATGATAGTCACTTCATAAAAATGAAAGAGAAACGTCGGTTCGAGGTATATGGAAGCAGATACCACGCAGCTCTTAACAACTTTTAAATTCATTGGACCTGTATATCACGCAGCTCTATTGTTTTCAGGGCTAGGGTCCATTGTTGTGTTGTTTTTTCTATTGTTTTCTCTGCAAATCAGAGAAGACCTTGTAAGAGCTGGGTACTGATGGAAGCGAGTGTTATGCACGATGCCTGCATCGAGTGTCCAAGCCTCAATAGCATGCAGTTTTGTTATGTAAAGCTTAATATATAAGGTAGTCTCTTCTCTGAAAATCATCGTAATTAAAGTTTATTAAATGGACGCATCATCCAAAACAGGAATGATTTTTATTGGGTAAAGATAGAGTTTTTAAAAAAAGCCAAAAAAGGTAAATCTACGGCCTATATAACTCAAGTGGATATGCATGACGCTATATTCTAATGATTCCAATCTACCAAAACAAAGACATACGAGACACAATAAAGGCGGTAATATCAGATTAACAAAACTGGTGCCGTTCTTCTGGGTTTTCAAAAACCCTCAAGTGCACATGTCCTTTTGCGGTTGACCGTCAAATGTCCTTATAAGTGACGATTTACTCCACTGCTTCGTTGCTGCTATCTGACTTTGGGAGAAGAAATAACTGATATGACGTCAACAGTTGCCCACGTGATCACTGATTCCTTGTCATTGGAGATAATGCACGAGTACTGGCCAGCGTTATTCATGGCGGCTTTTCTTATATGGAGTACAGGGGAGGTCTGGCAAGAAAAAGATAAAAAGGCAAAGGAACTCCGTCAGCCTACAGAATCTAGCAGAAAAGCTACGTCTTCTAAGATAAAATAAACATGGCAGGTAACAAAGTGAATGTTCTTTTCTGATGTACGTATATAGATGAAACGGCAAGAATTTTAAAACCTTCAATCAGGCTTAGCCAATACAAGCCCAGCCTGCTCACTCCATGTATCAAGGCTCAATTTGCTTTCGACTGTGCAGTATACAACGTGATAAATGTTGTAAGATTTTGTAGCTGTAACATAATTAACATATTTTAAGTGTCAAAAATATGTTGCTAAGGACATAAGTCTACCTCCGCCCCCCGCCCCCCCCCCCCCCCCCCCCCCCCCCCCCCCCCATGCCATTAAGAAACATTGTTGTGGACGTCAATGTCCCCAGTTTAGCCGCGCGAGGAACATGTTTTGTGGAGCAAATCTTGCGCTTTTCGAACGCAAAGAATTCTTGCTTCTCGGACGCAAATTTTTGTTTCCCAAACAAATGCTTCCGAGTGTAGCCACATAAGAAATAACAAATGCTTCCGAGTGTAGCCACATAAGAAATAACAATTTCCGCCACAAAGTTTCCAAGTTTAGCCAGGCTGTAACTGTGGGCACTGTTACATCATAACTAGAGCGCGTGATGAGAGCGGAAGGTGATATTTTAGCATTAAAAGAAATGAAAGAACTTCTCCGGCGTTAGCGCTTTTCCATGTATTAAATCTTATGAAATGCGAGGTTAAAGTAGACTCGCTAAGAAAAAGTCCTCTCCTTTGTTTTTTCTTTCCACAATATTTTTTATTTGCGCACCGTCCCTCCTTCGCTTTCAACAGCTATATCAACAATCTGAGTGATTGTTTCAAGAGACTTTCCCGCGCTTGGCGTTTACATGCTTCAAGATCTGCTTACAGCCTGGTTTCCATATGATCGCTTCGATCGCTGCGATCGCTATGATCGCCGAAAAACGAGACTGGCGATCGTAGCGATCGTAACGATCGAAGCGACCGTGTTGGTTTCCAGATGATCTTTACGATCGCTAACAGGATCGACCGCGGAAAAACACAGGAGGACTCTGGGATACATAAAGCAATACTGCAATGCTTTGTGGGATAGTTTCGATCGCTACGATCGCCACGATCGATGAAAGTGATTTTTATATGATCGTTACCATCGCTACGATCGCTGAGATATAGAATTGTCTCGAGCCCAGCGATCGCGATCGCTGCGATCGACGAGCAGAGTGGTTTCTACATGATCGCTACGATCGCCGGTCTCGTTTTTCGGCGATTGTAGCGATCATATGGAAACCAGGATTTAGCTTATCACGTGATTTGACTTATAGATGTAAATTATGAATATGACTATATGAAAATCATATAGAGCGTTTTCACTTGACGTCATAGCCGCCATATTGGTGTTCCCGTACAAAAGAATTTTAACTAACTTCTTTTGTTAGGAACTGCCATGGCCTTTGTCATTTGAGTCCCACGGGACTGAAGGTCACGTGAGTGAAAACGCTCTATATTTGAACTGCGGATAGATATGAGTGAGATTTGTGATCCTCGCAGTGTGCTCTCAACTTAATCAGTTCAAAAAGCAACCTGAAAGAAAATTCAGGCTTGAACGGGATTCGAACCCATGACCTTGCGATACCGGTGCAATGCTCTATCCACTGAGCTATCAAGCCACATGGATAGATGGTCAATTGTGATTTCGTAATATACCCGATGATAGTGATGATAGTGATAGTGATGATTTGTGATCCTCGCAGTGTGCTCTCAACTTAGGCAGTTGAAAAAGCAACCTGAAAAAAATTCAGGCTTCAACGGGATTCGAACCCATGACCTTGCGATACCGGTGCAATGCTCTATCCGCTGAGCTATCAAGCCACATGGATAGATGGTCAATTGTGAGTTCGTAATATACCCGCTTAAGTTGAGAGCAACTGCTTAAGTTGAGAGCACATTGCGAGGATCACAAATCTCAATCATATCTATCCGCAGTTCAAATATATGATTTTCATATATTCATAGTCATATATATTCACTATCATCGGGTATGTTACGAACTCGCAATTGACCATCTATCCATGTGGCTTGATAGCTCAGTGGATAGGGCGTTGCACCGGTATTGCAAGGTCATGGGTTCGAATCCCATTCAAGCCTGAATTTTTTTCAGGTTGCTTTTTCACACTGCAAGGATCACAAATCTCACTGATGTAAATTATCTTGCTTTTGTTCGGCTACGACTGCAATTTTTGTCGCACTTTTTAATACAACTTTCATCGCGCTCAAGCTCGCGACGAAAATCGCAGGAGTAAGGGGCCGTCGACATATTCACAAGTTCTCCGTTTAACGTCCACTGGACATTAAGGTAAGACCCCCCTCCCCCCCTCCCCCTTCCTCCTTAACGTCCACTTAGAATTTTCACCGTCCCGACGTCGCCTGGAGCGACGTTTTTTAATAGTCGGGTGAATACAGTTTGCGAGACTACTGATGTGTGAAACAACAAACATTATTGGTGACATGTTTCTTTGTCATTTGTCCCCCCCCCCCCCCCCCCCCCCAATTGTCGTAACATTGTCGTAACCTGCTGCAACTTGGCGGTAATGTTTGGGAAATCGCAGCAAATCGCAGTAAACATCATACCTAAATCATACAGAAATCGTCGCTTGTTTACACTTGTGACTAAAGTTGCATTAGAGAGCACGACAAAAATCGCATCAAAAATCACTTGTGTTAAAGCAGAAATTAAAATAGACATTGAACTTACTTCTCCCTCAAGACATTTAGATCTTCTGTACCAGCGATATTTGAGGTTCTTGCCAATAACATGACAGAACAGTTTGCAATCTCTTCCTAGTTGAACTGTGCAGGAGTCAGGGTGTTTCTCTATGACAGGGACTAATGAGAAATGATATCAATTGATAACATGTCTCATTCAAACGCAAATGTGTCATTATTCGGTGCTACAAACATTAGGGACACTGTTCCAACGGAATAACAAAATTTTGCTGAGCTTACTTCCATGTTATATCGCCAAATGCCACCAAATATACAAAAGAATTAAAAAAAGATTCTTTAGAGCAAAACAGAAGCAGTAGTTTGGACATAAAGTGAAGAATTTCTTAAAAATGCAAATTCGGCCACCATGTTGGTACACCATTTTGGTGTACCAAAATGGTGGACGAATACATAGGTTCTCTAATTTTTGAAGTACTCTTTTCCCCATAACTCGATTGTTAAAGACCGTCGGGCTTCAAAATTTTGCCAAGTCGTTTCATTTGGCATTCTCTGCAACATTCGATCTCTGTTGTTACTCTCAAAGCCAGAAAGATAAACGTTTTACGCAGATGAATACGATCTATACATAGAGCAGTTTTCAATTGAGTGTCGTAAAACCAAAACCAAAGTAATTGCTCTGACCAATCACAGCAGACGTAAACAATCCAATGAACCAATCAGAGCTCGAAGCAATTACATGTCGGCGGCGCCAAGCGCGGGAAAACGCGTGCGACCAAGTCACGATTGGTTTTAGTTTTACTTCTGATTGGTCGAGAAAGTGGCGCGAGATTTTTTAGCCAATCAAAAAGCGTAGCAATGCAAAACCAAAGCAATTGTGTAATTACTTTCGACACTCCATATAATTGAAAACTGCTCTATCGCCGGATACTTAGCCGACTAGGCCGTAGGCCGATTTGGCTAAAATCAGGCGATATTGTGTAACTGTTTTATCATTCAACACATTGATAACAAATCACAGTTTCCAGAAAAAATTCATTGAGATATATACAACCTCAACAATTGTTTACCTCGCGCCAATCCTTACACAACAAGCAGCAAATGCCGAAAATTTTGCCAAGCTAACTGATTAATTTATTTGTGTACACAATTTTGAGAGTTTCCACGAAGAGCTTTCGTCTACGTAAAGAACGGGACAGAGTTCTGACTACACGACTTAAAACACAGTAAAATGGCATAGAATTTTTTAGTTGCAAGTGTTTCGTGTCTTAAAAAGTTCAATTCAGAATCAAATCAAATTGAACAAACACATGGCTTAAAGTCAGAAAGAACTGCAACGAGGACAGCATGTCTTACAAAAATTCACAGCTAAAGGATACAAAAAACGGTTAAAACATCGTTACCAGTAGTTGAGTGTGGCTTTTTATAGTCCCTTCCATCAGCACGAAATTTTCAAACATCGAAGTCCAGCGGAGTCGATCACTGTTGTTTACAAACTTGCTCGTTTTAGCTCCTAACGTCAATCCGCTTAAATACTTCCGAGGAAGTATCAAATCTATATCATATTCCAGAGGTGATTACTATAAGCCATTTTCCGAAAATTGTGCTCCTTCATTTACTCCGTGTCGAGCGGTTGAACTTTGAACCAGCTTTCATTCAGCTTCGCCGAGAAACACTGCGACACAACGGGAAAATTTCGCGCCTTTTTTTGTCCAATCATGTGATCAATAATTTTTATATTTTCTTTCGTTCTCTTTTTGTCCCTTTTTTTATCAAATAGTTCACGCATTTTTTCTTCCCAAAACACGAAATTGCAGGCAGCGGTCATTTTCACTTTCCTTCAAAATGCGAAATTTACCTTCATCGCTGGATATACGTAATGCAGACCTAACGTATATCGAAAGCTTTATGACCATATTTTGGCAGTATATCAATGTGTTGAACAGCCCTTTTCGTGGTTAACCTTCCTCATTTGCATTACAATAAAATTCAACATGATTGCGAGGCAATTTCGGGCAGAAAGTATAAAATTGTCCGAAATTGCTTCGCAACCACGTTGAATTTTATTGCAATGCAAATGAGAAAGGTTAACCGCGAAAGGGGGCTATTATAAATATATGTTTTGTCCCATAACTGTAATTCAGTACTCGGTTTTCAACTTGTAATGTAATCCTGAGAATTGCAAACTTTTAAATTAGTCCTGAAAACCACTTCGGGGAGTGACTAATAAATGTATTGTAATGTTTGCAAAACTGGGTTTTCGTACGAACCCCCCCCCCCCCCCCCCCCTTTCCAAACACCTCCCTCCCCTTACCCACCCCTACCCCTGTGAGCATAGGTTCTCAGACTGTTGACAGTTCCGACAGACTGTTTTCATTGTGCACGCCGCACGGGTTTTCACGAACAGTGTCGGCCCGTCGCGAAGATCGTTCATTCATGACTTGACACTTCAAAAACACTTGCGCCTTTCGGAGTCTTATTGGTTGATCAGAGTTGGAAACGTTTCAGTCGTTAAAATATCATACTTCTTCTTTAATGTGGTTTAAACAAACCGCGTAAAATCTTTGTTACAAATGTATCCTACTACAAAAAAAAACAACAACATTATTTTATATGTTCCTGGACAAGTTGTTTTTTCTTTGCAGCGAGCAGGTGCGATTCTTGAAATGGCAGGTACTTCAGTGTGATTGATTAGGCGGCATTTTGACACACGCACATGGTTCATATAACAACTAGTCAAATTCTCATGTTATAAACACTTTCTCATGTTATAAAGTCATGTTAACACTGCCTGTGTTAGTGGCGTAATTCAATAAAAAAAATGCACTACAGCCGGCAAAGCATTTGTGAGTCAAATTCATGTTAAACTGTCGGAGGGGCAAACATATCCTAACCAAAGTCTTTCGATCTTAAAAGTAAACTATAACTTAAAAAGGTCTAACGATAGTTAAACATGTCTTTTTATAAGCGATTCAGTGTCAAAAAGCAAACGAAACTTAAATATTTGAAGATGGAAGAAAATATTTTGGTTAATTCCCCATACATTTACAATGTTAACTTTGCGTCTAGAGCTGATTGCATTATAACAAGCTACTTACACCATGAGAACAAATCAGATTCATGATCTTGGAAATGCGTGGCTTATAATCTCGTAGGTTTTTGTTATGACTTTCTCTCTTGCTATGAGGTAAGCTACGTGTAAACTTACCTTCGCTTAATATTGAGGGCATGGTGATCTGCGTGGATAAGGGTCGCCCAGTTTCGATGGGTAAGATGAAGTATTGCCGTGCCGGCAGCCGGTCCGACACGCTTGGGTGATAGAAATCCCGTGATGCTTCAGGAGAACACTAAGCTGCTGGTATGTAGCATGTGCATTTGACGGGTTGTTTATTATCAGTAAATAAAAATGACAACAAACTGTCAAACTCCCAAACACAGAAATGTGTCTAAAGATACACGTTTCAACGTCGTTCACGCTTAGAATGGCGTTCTAATGTTTTTCCATATCATTTAAATACTATTAAAGGAAACTATGTAAAAACCTAATACTGAATATTTCAATGGCAAAAAAGTTTAAGCGAAACAACTTACACCCTCAACCCCTCCCGCCCTCCCCCCCTCCCGCTCTCCCCCCTCCCCCCCTCCCCCTCCCCCCCTCCCCCTTTCCCCCTCCCCCTCCCCCCCTTCCCCCTCCCCCTCCCTACCTGCAAAATCACCGAAATATGAGATTTTACAAAAAGTTTGCGCGGGTAACTCGTTGCGTTGCATCATGGCATAGGCTTCCAAACCCACCCCCCCCCCCCCCCCCCCCCCAACCTCCATCCCCTGCCCCCCTGAAGTCGAACCCCGTCGATACGGACACCGAAGGTACCACGACACACGACAACTGTTCGTAATAATGGGGTGTCCGAGGACCTACTTCCGATTCCAAAGAGCCTGGGAAACTTGTTTCCAGATCTTGTCGAGTAGGGTGCGCCTTGAAGAAATCTACCCCGTTCATCAGTGAAACAAAATGGCGGACAGGTTAGCGAGTGTGTTGGAAACGTACCGCGGACGAGAGAAAATAATGCGCTTGCTTCAGTATGGCAGCTTCTTGGCGAGTGGAGGGTTACACAAGTTATATTTTAAAACTACTGGCGAGAAATTTCGAATTTTCGCTGAAGCTATGAGCGAGTGTCGAACGGTTCTTCGATTGTTCGATGACGCGGCGATGATTTCTTACGCGCGAGGTTATGGAACTGGAAAAGAGGTAAGAAAATAAAATGCTTTATGTTGATATTGACAGCAAAAGGAAGCATTGGAATGACATCGGTAACGATTTTTGGAACATTTGGATGCAACCTTGTCAAGGGTTCTGGGACACCGTTTAATTTATGGCAATTTATACTTGCTTATTGTAGCAGAAACGGATGGTAGCTACAGTGTACGTTGTCACGAAAACTATAAAGACCCCGAAAGCAATGACCCCATATGTTAGTTTTCCTTTAATCGTTACATTTTTTTTCATTCCAAAATAACAATGCACATTTCGTTGTGGTTTTAGCCTTGTTTGTCACTGTGCGGATGACTTTAAATAATTCAAAGGGGTCTTTCAATTGACCATACATGTATATTTCACTGAATGCTGTCAATTTCTATAAGTCGAAAGTAAGGGTTTCTGACCTCGAATGACCCCTAACCTGACCTCCTTTGAAATTTAAATTGCCCACATTAAAGGGGCTATGTCGCGAAGTGTCACGCAACTCTACAAACTTGAAAAATGTCCGGTGGCAGCATGGCGGTTTTTCAAGTTTATACCATCATTTACGCCAAGTTGTTTTTGGGTCTCTTTGGAATCAAGCAAGAAGTTATCAGATTTTCTTCACTTCTAGCACCATTCTGTTTTGAATGCTCTAACTTGATTTTGCTGTGGTTCTCTGCCTGATTTGGGAAGCTTTCAACTAAATACCGATGTCACTTCTTCACGATGTTCCACAGAGCGATTCGCTGTATGTCTTGTAGGAATAATCACTGACCAGCTACACCAGGCAAACACAGATTAATTTAGCTGGCCCATCTAAAAATTCAACTGAATCGTCTTTTTATGTCTCATTGCAAGAGTTAAAACTGAATTTTTGGAACAATAATTGCGATCTTTGTATCTTTTAAAATAGCTCTAGTTCTCAAGGGTTACTACATGTATCTGATAGTTGAGCGTTATGAATAAAATTTGTTTTGTCTCAACAAAAATATCACGCTTCAGTATTAAAACCTAGTCGGCTAAGAAAATTTCGCTTTGTAATTTGTTATTACCACAGACAAACGTAATATTTTTTTTTATTCGCTTGAGAGAGAGCAATGAAAATTTATGGACTTCATTCAAAACAGATCAACAACGGCAGCTAGAACTCTTCGCGTACATGACCTTGATTGACCTTGAGATCGCTTGCGCTTGTTATAAATTCCATAAGAGCATTGAAAGCACTTTCGTAGAAGAGAGAAAAATAAGACAACTTTTGGGTTGATTCCACAGCAATCAGCACTGGAGAAGAACCTTCATCCATGCTCAACTGATTATTATAAGCTGAATGCAACTTCTAGACATTGAGTTACTGACATGTACTGAGGTGTATGATTACAGAATCGGAGAAATAACCAAATATGAAATCAAGACAAATATACTATTTATATGTGGGAAAAATCTGAGACCTTTCAGAGTACACAGTATGGCAGAATTGAAGGGTTTTGCCCAATTCCATGGTGATAGCGTGAATTTGTTTGATGTCGGCCCAACGTTTTTGCCTGTGTAACATATCTCGAGACATAGCCCCTTTAAGGAGATTAACTTTGTATGAGATTGTTTTAATCGGGATGGAAAAAACTATCTGGTGTCCATATTAAGTGGGCAAATTTTAGGTTTTGGCCAGGACCAAGTCAACTGTCCGTAATAACAGGGTGTCCATTTTAAGTGGGTGTTCGTAAAGGGGGGTTCTACTGTATATAAAAGCCTGAGTTAGGTGCAGGATTGCAGAAAATTAATTCAGTTTTTTTTTTAGAATGAAGCATGACACAATGGGATGTATTGTTAATCAATAAGATAGAAATACATGTATGATTTCCATCTCATTAAACTAGTTTTCTGCAATCCTGCACCTTAGTGAAAAGCCTCCTATTACAACTGCAAAATAAAACAGTCAGTGGATTCTACAGTGTCGAATGGATTCTACAATTTCACAGTAAATGTATGGGCTTTTGGCCAAGACCAAGACAACTATCTGTAATACACCGATTGCAAATATGGCGGCGGATACACGAAAGCGAGGCTTTTCGGTGACAACCGTTGCTAGGGGCCGATACAAACTGCTCGTTACCTTGTTCGAATGCACTGTTTTGTCTTTTTTGAAGCCGTTATTTTCAAGATCTCACCTATTTGGGAAACAGATTTGGTTAGGTATCATTTTCCGATCACTCCCAAGGCGATATCCAGGTCAGTGAATTGAACACAGTTTTGTTTAAGCTCATATTGTTATTCAAATATGTTGTGCATGGATGCCATGGCGAACGGCTGGCCGCGATTACAAATTCCATAACTACAACGGTCTACAATCGCGATCGCTTGCAACCACTACATTTATATATTATGCACGTCGGAAAACTTAGGCCAATGATAATACTCATGTTTTTTATTTAGGCAATGCCTAGCTATGTTTATCTTACCTCGCAATGTCTTGGAAGGAACTTTCGTGCGACAATAAATATTTCCACGAACCCGTTGGCTTTTATATCAGCTTTATCAAACGGATCGCTGATAAGTTGGTATATTTCATTTTGCTAGACTAAGGTAAATGTTAAAAAAATTGTTTGGAGACCGTTTAGTTGAAATTGCCTTAATTCGGAGCGTTTGTTGTATTTAGGTGAGCAAGGTTGTGCAGCTTATAAAATATGGCTGAAACGTTTTGTGTGCCGATGTGCTGCAAGACAGGTTATCGTGTAGACGTGGATGGGAGAAAGGTCACTTTCCATAAACTTCCAAAGGATCCATCAATGCTAAAGGTTTGTGTTGCTATTTTGATTTTTTGTAATTTACAACAAATATTGTTTAGAAAATAATTAATATACGACCACTTTTCAGGCATGGCTTATCAAAATACGAAGAGATGTCTCGCCGGACTTCCAAATTAATAAGCGGACCAGAATATGTTCATTGCACTTTAAGGAATCAGATTTTATTACCTCTTTAACTGGTCGCCGGTCGGTTAAAGATGAAGCTATTCCGTCGAAGTTTGCGTGGTCTTCTGCATCTCCCAAGCGAAAGTCACCTCGAAAGAGACTATGGGGCTCTCTCACAAAACAACAAAATTCCCCCGCCAATGAAAACATGGAAACGAGCACGGCTGATATGCCACGAGAGTTGCAAAAACAAGAAGAGTTATAAAGCTCGCATTGCTAGGCTTGAAGAGGAAGCAAACACTCTCCGACTTGAAAATAAAGACCTTTTAAAGACGATCGATGATCTTGCTAGTAGAGCTTTCGGAATAGTTCAATTCAAAGACTCGGACTCAGACATAAACTTTTACACGGGATTCCCCGATTATCAGACCCTACTGGTTTGCTATAATTTCTTGTGCCAGGTGAAAATGGTGAGAACATTGTGTATGTCACAAGCAGCACTGATGACTGCTTAACTCCCACAAACAGTCGGGATACTGTGGGAAATAAACCTGGAAGACGACGAAAGCTTAGTACACTGGACAAATTTTTCATGGTTCTAATAAGAATGAGGCTTGGCTTATTTGAACGTGACTTATCTCATAGATTTGGAGTTCATGTATCAACTGTAAACAGAATTTGCACTACCTGGATTAATTTTATGTATCTTAAATTTGGTTACCTTAGCATTTGGCTGGACTCAAGAAATTATAGCAAACCAGTAGGGTCTGATAATCGGGGAATCCCGTGTAAAAGTTTATGTCTGAGATGCAGAAGACCACGCAAACTTTGACGGAATAGCTTCATCTTTAACCGACCGGCGACCAGTTAAAGAGGTAATAAAATCTGATTCCTTAAAGTGCAATGAACATATTCTGGTCCGCTTATTAATTTGGAAGTCGGGCGAGACATCTCTTCGTATTTTGATAAGCCATGCCTGAAAAGTGGTCGTATATTAATTATCTTCTAAACAATATTTGTTGTAAATTACAAAAACTCAAAATAGCAACACAAACCTTTAGCATTGATGGATCCTTTGGAAGTTTATGGAAAGTGACCTTTCTCCCATCCACGTCTACATGATAACCTGTCTTGCAGCACATCGGCACACAACAAGTTTCAGGCATATTTTATAAGCTACACAACTTTGCTCACCTAAATGCGACAAACGCTCCGAATTAAGGCAATTTCAACTAAACGGTCTCCAAACAATTTTTTTAACATTTACCTTAGTCTAGCAAAATGAAATATACCAACTTATCAGTGATCCGTTTGATAAAGCTGATATAAAAGCCAACGGGTTCATGGAAATATTTAAGCTTATTGTCGCACGAAAGTTCCTTCCAAGACATCGCGAAGTAAGATAAACATAGCTAGGCATCGCCTAAATAAAAAACATGAGTATTATCATTGGCCTAAGTTTTCCGACGTGCATAATATATAAATGTAGTGGTTGCAAGCGATCGCGATTGTAGACCGTTGTAGTTATGGAATTTGTAATCGCGGCCAGCCGTTCGCCATGGCATCCATGCACGACATATTTGAATAACAATATGAGCTTAAACAAAACTGTGTTCAATTCACTGACCTTGATATCGCCTTGGGAGTGATCGGAAAATGATACCTAACCAAATCCGTTTCCCAAATAGGTGAGATCTTAAAAATAACGGCTTCAAAAAAGACAAAACAGTGCATTCGAACAAGGTAACGAGCAGTTTGTATCGGCCCCTAGCAACGGTTGTCACCGAAAAGCCTCGCTTTCGTGTATCCGCCGCCATATTTGCAATCGGTGTATAACAAGGGTGTCCATATTAATTGGGATTCGACTGTACATGTATATGTAAAAGCCGCCTATTACAACTGCAAAATGAAACAGTCAGTGGATTCTACAGTGTAGCATGAATGAATAAATGAATGAACAAAATTAATTTACATCTGTCTATCCATTTATTTGTCCATTCCACCAGTCATTGAGATGAATCAGTGAACAAAACGTCTTTTCATTCAGCCATTCATTCTTCTGCCCATCGGATGATCTGTTCAGCCAGATGAAGACTTTTGCTTATTTTCTTGCAGGAAAGGGATAAAATTATTCGTTGGACCAACCTCATTGACATCTTCTGTGGTTTGACCTTTTATCCTTTGGAACACATTGCCTGGGCAAGAGACAAGAAATTGCTTTCTGGAAAATCTGCTAAATTGTGGGACTTAGGTCTCTATTGTTGGATTGGATCACTTATAGCTTGCATTATAAGAGACTTGTGGCTTCTTCAAAAGCTTCAGCGCCAAATGAGCAAGTCAGTACCCAAGTAAGTAAAAAAAGTATAGATCAAATTCCTAGCAACTAAAGCAAAGTTTTGGAGCAACATGTACATGTACTGGTATGTGTCATGGTGATTTTTATGTTTTGGGGTTGACTGTGCTAAAATTAGAACCAAATACCTTTTTCTCATAAAGAAAACTAGAACACTAAGAGAAACATTACTTTGAAGAGCATGGTTGCATGGCACAATGGAGATTAGCGCATTATCATTAATTGAGAAACCCATGGTATGATGCATGCTCTCTCCTCCGTCCCTTCTTTCCTTCCTTCCTTCGTTCCCTCGTTCCTCCCTCCCTCCCTTTCTCCCCCTCTCCCCCCCCTCCTTCCCTCCCTCTCTCCCTCCCTCCTTCCCCCCTCCTTCCCTCCCTTTCTTTCTTTGATGTTCATTTCCTCTTCTTTTTCCTTTTTTGGATCTCTTAATAGACTATTTCTCAAACCACACACAAAGAAAGTTACATCATTTTTTGCCATGAAATTTACTGTATCCAGTCAGTCTCTTAAATGGAATGGGAACAGGATCCTGAAGCCACCATGGAATATTTTTACTGTAACGAAATAAGTGTGAATAAAATGAACTTGAATTAATCAATAAACTGATGTCTATTAACTACATTATTTTGTGTTGTCTCATTTAGAGCTCAATCAGCTGATAGTGGCTTGCTGCAAAGCAGAGAATCTGACAGCTCTTCTTTGACCACACAAAAACAAATAATGTGTTTGCGGAAACGACTTATTATTTCCATCACTGGGTTTACCTCTGATCTAACTATGGCCATCAACTGGGCACCTGATGGAATTTTATGGGCGCAAAAACTTTCAATAGGAACAGTTGGACTTCTTGGAACAATATCTTCTCTCTGTGAGCTGTACAAATACTTTAATCCTGTGGCAGCGTTGCCTGATGAAGCTCTTGGTAGCATTTGATGTCACAGATGACAATGAATAGCCAGAATTTCAAGTGAAGGAACAATTAGGACTTGATCACTATTAAAATACTCTTCTACATTTTAATATTATATTTGACGGAGATTAAGGAAATGGCACTATACAAACTTTTATTATCATTATTATCATTATGTTTACTTAGCTCTTGGCTCAAGACACTGAGAAACAACTTCTCACATGATTAAGTTTAACTTGACACAACTGATTGAATATGTGACTTTTCAGTCCAAAATGTTTTATCATATAATGTATTGCTTCAATTTGTGCACTTAAAATACATTTAACTAATACATGTATATCATATTGTAATATATAATATTTTTTGGTGGTAAAACGTTCCACTTGTGTTACCATCTCTATGTAACTTAATGCAAACACAGGAGTGACTCTACACAAGAAGCTAGAAGTACAAAAAAACATGTTGACATTACCAATGAATATCACAATCATTGTAAAATTACGCCATGCATCACATCACATTAATTTTATTCATGTCAGGTGACCACCCTTCACATGTGGAGAAGCTTAACCCATTAATTCCCAAGAGTGCCAAAGATAAAAATTCATATAAAATCCCAACTTTCATACTTTTTGTAAAATATTGAAAAACAAATGGTACCATGCAAAAGTACTAACAAAGAGGTTTCAGATGAATGGTCACACCATAGGATTTCATCCACAGACTTAAAAGTTAGAAGTACACTTCATGTCTTCACAATAAGTATTGACTCGGGGAGTAAAAGACCTACGTATTGTCAACAAATAGGCAGCAAAGCTTGCTAAAAAGAACCACAAAACTGACTGACAAGACTGGTTATCGATTGAAGCAATAATTTAAACTGCTATATCTGCTTCTTGCTTGGTACACATGTACAGTGTAACTACCGGTATATGCTTGCCTTTCTCCTACAAGCAATGTTCCATATGATCAATAAATATACAGTAATCTTTTTAAAATTTATTGGATACAGGGCTCAAAATTAAAAAAAATTATTAATCGCAAGTTTGAAAATACTACAAGAGGAACTGGAAATGAGAAATTTCTGAAAAAGTGCACCCGTGATACACTTCTTGGAAACCGCGTTAATGGAGCATGAAATCAACAATTATGTCACGCAACATTCAACGTGAATTTCGGATAAAAATAATTATAACTACCAGTTACAAGTAATACACAAGACTGTTGAATATAATTCCTTTATTGGCTAGGCTGTAAATCAGTCGCAAATGCACCCGATACAGGCACAATTTCGAGCCCTGGGGTAGAAAAGGATATACTAGGTAATTATAGAAATAATGGTTTGAAAATGTCAGAATAATTAGTATATGTTGTGGTGCAAATTTTATTTTCCTTTGTTTTTGGGTATGGAAATGAATGACAAGTTTTGAACAAAGGAAAATAAAATTGGCACCAAGGACAAAATTGCCCCACAACATATTCAATTTATGAAAGTGGTTACAGTGAACTCCTGCGTGTAAGAACCTGGCAGATAAAGAACCTACAGCCTGAAATTTGCCATTTAGGCACCCATTTTTTTAAGAACCAGTCATTACTAGCTTTAAATTTATCTGCAGCCTGACCTGGAAAATTGTATGTTCTTATACACAGGATTTACTGTATTTTAGTGAGTCATGCATAGGAAGGATTTATCCTCAAGGTCAGGTGATTTAAGATGTGAAACAATATTAATATTAGTTTTGTTATTATTGTACAAAGGTGATAATAATTATAATAAAATTACTAAAAGAAAGGAATGCTCGAAGAAACGTCTATACATACTTATCTTGTGCAATAAATTTAATTACTGTTTTACTGTAGAATTCTTAAGGAAGCAGCACCTGTTACTTTTGGAATTAGTAGCCCAGCGGGGCCACAACTTTTGGGTGACCTTCACTTTTGGAATGTCAAAAGATCCAAATAAACAATTCCATGAAACTTACTAAACAAGATAAATACAACCCTAAAATTGGAAGTTCTATTATGTGTCACAGTACAACACTATGGTTGGCAACTCCAGAATTGTAACTTAGCAATTGTTGCATTGAGGTTGCTTTTGAGGGAATATACTGTAGATTATCTTCCAAAGTTCTTTGCAAAACAGTTTGTCTGTCACTTAAATTGGGAGTTGTTTGCAAGCTCTCAAAATTAACATTCTTTCGGGGAACGGGGGTGGCAGTTACTATCTGAATTCTATTATACATGTATATCAGAAAAATACAATTCCTGGAAAATTACAGTCATTCCAAAGTAATGTACAGCACATAAAGTGGACCAAAAGACCACTGCTTCAAAAGGAATATTTATTCACACCAATATCAAATACTTAGGCTTTACAGTGACTGCTTTATTTTGCTTTTACTGAATAACAGACTGCACTTCTTTTACTGCATAATTTGCATTTAGTTATATCATTATTTTAATACTACAGCCATGTTGTACATTGTAGTTTTAGTAGCAGCCATATTAAATGTCTCGCTGGTATACTTGAAATTTGTATTTGATGCCCTCTTCCTCCTGCATCTCACTTGGTACTTCTGGGTCACTAAAAGATAGACAGAAAAAGGATACATGCACCATTTAGATGCAAATTAGTATTTTTTGTTTATCTTATCTTTTCTATGCTTGTATATTTATTTTATTTTATATATATATTTCCATATATTTAAGTATGATTTTTATTTATTAATTTTAATCTTTTTTTATCTAAAGTTGTAAAGTGCATTTGATCATGTTGATGAAATTTGCACTGTTAATATAAATTTTAATTATTACTTTTATAAGTTTCTTTCAGTGTGAAAAGAATATTTAGCACAGCTTTGCTGGTCAGAGCAGTCTTTGATTGACTACAGCCTGTGTAAAACTTTTCTCAGTTCAATGGTACAAACCATCACAGCTCACACTTAAGCCTGGTTTTTGCTAGTGAGATAAGCATTAGCAAGAAGGATTTGGATCAAGTGAAAAGAAACATTGAAGCATAAGATTGACCCTCATGCTTATGTTTGCGCTTATGCTGGCCCTGTTTTCCTGGACATGCATGTAAGCTCTGTCATGTTTCCCCTTATGCTTACAATAATGTCGCTAGTGAAAACCAAGCATTACACTAATAGCTGTAATGTAACACAACACTAAGAACACAAACAATCCCTTTTATTGTAACCATAGTTGATAAAATGTTTGTGTATAGACAGTAAAAAATAACTGGACGTTCCAGCTATTAACAAGAACCTTGGGCTGTGGCTGTCCCAATTTTCCTTTACGACCCTCACTCAAGTAAGAATTGGTTTGTAGCTTGAGTAAATAAAGAAATGAAAACAAAAAAGTGATATTTAAAACAATATTCTAAATGTGTGTGCCTAATTCAAAGCTTACCCGCAACCAGAATTTTTCAACGAGAAGTTATCACAAAGGTAAATATGGGACTCACTTAAAAGATTTGTTTAAAGGCCTGAGAAAATGGAGCTCAGGCATGCAATTAACCAGGCTTTTTTGGTTGGGTGATGGTAATTAAACAAAACCATAAATAGCGGATTGCCTTCAATCAATGGATCAAACAAAGGATCAATCAATCAAATCATCTTGCAGTGTATACAAAATACTAAGTTGACTGGTTAAGATGATTCATACAATTATATTATTGTATTTGTTTTTCTGTATTGGTATTTTGTATATAATCAGTTCTATAGTATTGTTTCTTATACTACCTGAAGTGCAGTCTTGACAAGCTGTAAACATGAACACATTTTTAAGAAATAAAGATTGTTGTTGTGATATTACAAAATGTCCTGTTTTTAGTAGTAATTTTACCTTGTTTCCTTAAAAACAGTTTTGTCAAATTCTGGAAAGTGCACGTCACATTCAAAGTCTTTGTAGACATGTGTAATGTACAGGCGGTAACAACCAGCATGATTCATTGCTTCCTGAAGAATAATAGATAACAGAATCTTAAGTCAGAAGCAAAACAACTGACCTCTTACAGTCTCCTACTTGCTTAAATCCTAATGAGAATCATTATAGGTCAGTGGGTAGGAAGGTAGGGTTTTACAAGCAACAAGAAATATTTTCTTTTCTGCAACTTGCAATGCTGACGACAGTTAAGTTGCAAGTCAAGTTGCGGATAAAATTGGCATTTTTAACATGCCACCCACGATAACGCTGGATAACATGTAGGACTAGGAAAGTTAGGATCACACACCTTTCCCGCCAAGTTCTTAATCAACAATTAAATGTATAATTTAATGTATTTTATTAATATATAATTTGGGAATTTTTTTATTATCAAATCATTCCCACAGTAATCAAGAATTTAATTGAAGTGAATAATTAATTTCTGATAAATGACATTTATAAACCAACAGAGATTGGATTCATATTTCTATGCATGTTCAAGTAGATATCTACATGGGACCATGAATAAACCAACCTTATAGACTGCTGCTCCACCAATCACAAAGAGTTTCTCCACAGTGTCTGTGTATGGTGCGGCAGACAGCATATCCAATGCACCTTGCAGGCTGGAGCAGAGGGTGGATCCTTCTGGTGCTTCACTGCAATTAAATAAAATAGGTACGAGTCTTTTCCCAACCTCGTAGCCGTTGCCAAGGGCTTCCCTTATGTCCAAGAACATCAAAGTTCAAAACTGGAAACAAAACAGGGATCTCAGGCTCACAAGGACTCCTTGATGGCAAGAATAGATCGATTTTTAAAAGACCTTGAAATGATCATGTGTGAACACAACCAAAACAATTAACAAACTGGAAAGAAGCAATTTGATTGGTTTGGTGAAAGGAGGTGAACACACGCGGCTTTTGGTTGGTTTTGCGAAAACACAAAGCAAAGGGAAGGGATTGCGAACTAAAATGTACCGGTAGCTACCTGTATTCACTTTGATGTCAATCGCTCTTCAGCATTCTGACAGGTGAATCGCAGATACAGTGTACCACACAGCTCTTAACAAACTTTTTTTTTTATTTCATTGGACCTGGGTATCACGCAGATCTATTGTTTTCAGGGTTAGGGTCAATTGTTGTGTTGTTTGTTTTATTGTTTTCTCAGAAAATCAGAGAAGACAAGCCTCTTTCCACATTAGGGGTATTTTTTGGTTGGAAAATGAGCAAAGCTGTTTTGATCCTTTTAACTACTGGGGGATGAAACAAATCATGAACAATCAGGGAAACCATTTTTTCAAGGTCATACAAAAATCAATCTAGATAGAAGATTTGTTAAGGATTTCGATCAATCCATAATAAAGTAACAGTAGTCCACAATAAAGGTGTCTGCAAGGAGATTAGGTAGACTGTATGTACTCAAAAATTATGTACTGTATGCATACATGTATGTTATCACTTTTATACTGAAAATGTATACATATTGTCCTTCACACGCTAAAGTCCCAGGTGTCAATCTTATGGGTTAAAATAATTATAAAAGTTATCACCAAAGTTTGTGAGAGACTGCTGAGCAAAATATTTTCATTGTGCAAAGAAGGACTGGTCCCTAATGCATTAGGTTTTGTGCTGGGTTTATAATTTCAATTTAAAAGAAAATGATGTAATATTGGAGTGGAACATATTTTTACCAGCCTATTAATTAATTAACACACTAATTTTTATTAATCATTAAACTAGTTGTGTACCTCAGTTTCCTACTTAACACAATATTGAGTCTGTGTGGAAGAGGCCGGTACTTTTCTGGGATGGATTCCCATGTATTACGTCCCATGATAACAGCATTTTGCTTTCCTATTATAGAGAAACTTTAATTCTTAAAATAATAATGATAAAGGTTAATTATTTTGAAAGAAGAGTGCCATAATAAACTTATTATTAGTAAATCTATGCATACACTGTACATATTATGTTGCAACATAGTACAGTAGTCTCAGGGTAAGCTTTATTTACATGTATAGCCAGGGCTCAAGCATCATATTGCCAGGGAGAATCCCCAGCCCTTGATAAACAAAATGTAAAGGACATACCTTGTTTTTAGCTAATTTTTAAAGTATTTTTACTATTTTCTTTTTCATTTATAATTTGCAGGGCCTCACTGAAAATCATCTTGGTGATGTGGGCACCCTGGATTAAAGGCTGTAGCTTTTGTGGCAGATATTTATAGCAGTGCTTTATACAGGTTTATAACCTTCAAAAGTAAAATATTTGTAAAACGCCAACGAAATCACACAAAAAAAATCATGAAACTATCAATATGATTTTGTTATGGATATTTTATAGGAGTGAAAATAAATTCATTATATTACTGTGGGAAAACAACCACATGGGTTTGTTTAAATTACACTGGTTCTCAAAACAGAATTAAATAGTGGTTTTAGAATCAAACCAGACGATTCATACATTAATTTAAAGTTATAAACACTTCCAAGTTTTTTCTGCAAATTAATGTAATGAAAATACGCCTGGAATGCTTTTAGCTTTAAAAAAGGTCTTAATTCTTAATGATTGGTAGAGATGGACAAAAATAACAATCTTTGTACAATACACACTTCAGTAAGTGAATGGCATTACTCCCACATGCAAACTTGCATGAACCAGTTGATCTCCATTCACAAGTTCATTTTATTAGTTCTCATGACCTGTTTCTTAATATGTATTGAAACTACAAGGAGAAGTCAGATGTTGATCATTTATGGGTCTTAAGGGATTAATAAAAGAACAAAAGATGCTTACCCTCAGTTGACACTGTTTTAGTGAGATGAGAAAAAAACTTCATGTCTCCACTGGTTAAAAAAAAAGAGAAGGAAAGAAAAGTAACAAGAATATCTGAAATTAGTTTATAAACACAGTTATTTTCTAGAAACTCCTTGAGAAATATGGAAATCGGTCTTAGGTTAGCTGAAACAGGGCCCAACCTTCACCACACCCCTGACCATCCCCCTTTGCACCCCTCCCACGCCCAAACCATCCTCATCTAATGACAGAGGTGTTTCACATGCCTCGATTTACAAACGTGTTCAATGAAAGACGCCAAAATTTCCCATCAAATTGAGTATATGTGTGTTACATACTGTAGCGATCCCCACTCTCAAGAAAAAAAGGAAAAAAAAACTAGCGAGATCTTAGGCATAACTGATAAGATTGTACACTGTACAAACATGTTGACATTCACGTGCACGAGTGCATGTTCTGGAAATTTGGACGTTGTGCAAGGATAAAATAGGTAATTGCAACAATTATTCTTACACAATCTTCATGGACGAACTGCATGCAGAATCTTAACTGGAAAATTGTTCGGCGAACGCAAATTAAAGCGTATAGGATGAATAGCTACCTGAGAACGCAGGCTAAGTTCTCAGGATATCTACTTGAGCTCGAGCTGCACGCAAGAACCGAAAATATTACTACTTTTGCAACGAAGCTGGGTTTAAATTGACATCTAACTTACCTTAAATGCCAAGGAAGACGATTGTCTTTGCCAATTCCTCCATTATCTGCCACAGCTACAACACAAGAAAATTTTCGCCCAGAAGCCATTTTATCACGCCTTCTTCACTTCAGTCACTTGAACTTCAGCAACGTTTGCTTCGCTGTTTGACTCGCTGTTTTATATTTCAAAAGATTTTGGCGGGAAATGGAATGGGACCGAAGGTTAATCAAGGGCAGATTTCAATACCTACGAACTAACGCAAGTTTTAATTGGTTAATATTTCTTATGTTTCTCTTTCTTACCTAAATTATGATTGGTTGCCGAGAGGCGAGTCAATCCAAAACAAACGACGCGAACCTTGAACCGCTGTGTTGTTGTCGTTGTTGAGTGAGCCGGCTAATCGCAGTGTTTTCATTTTCACAGCGAACTTTGCCCGCCAACTTACTCTTCTTCTAAGGCATCATGGCTGAAGCCAGGGCGGCTGTTACGAGGCCCGATGTTCGTCTTCACGCCGAAGGGACAAGCACAACTGAAGCCGAAGTTGAATTGCTAAAAAGCACCTTCAAAAATCTCAAGAAATGTGCTTTCAGAACTCGGTAAGTTATTTTGATTGATACCTGCACACACGTGGGTTACCTCAATCGTTTCAGTTGGCTTCTGTTTGTTTCCTTATTTTTTTAGTTAAAACATTTATTTCCTTTATATGTCTTTTTTATTCAAAAATCCAAAATTTTATCAGTTTCATTGAACTAATGTAAGTTAAGTTATGCTTTGAGTTTTAATTTACCAAAGCTTATAGTAATAATTTGCTTGGCATATTTAATTAAGCTTACATATTAAACTTAATTTCCTGTTATCCGTTTCATTCCACTACTTAAAACTAAGATAATCTATGTAAAATGTACTTGCTGTATTTGTGTGCCGGAGTGAGATTGATAAGAGTTTTTAGTCAACAAAATGAGTTGAGGAAGTATGCGTTCGTTATGAAAGCCTGTTTATGACGCGCACGGATGTCCACACTTTGATTTTTCCTCTTCCGCTTTGTTTGATTTTTAAAAGATGAATTATGCAGCATACTTTCGGTTAACATCTACATTAGTTTGTCTTCTCAAATTTGTTTTATTTTAATATCGCGGGATATTCGATCTCATTTTCGCGTGATGATGTGCAAACTGAACTTTGTACCCTCAAAACATGGTAGGTGTAAACGTGGGATGGAAGGGGGAGGTGGCGAAAAACGGGTAAAATGGTATGGGGGATGGGGCTCCATAAGATACGGTTTATTTGCTTTTCATTTGCTGATTTTTAAGTAGTTCAGTTATATGTCAACTCAGTTATATTTGTTCACCTTACCATGATAATATAAATCATTTATTGCCCCCACCCCCCCCCCCCCCCTTTTAAAAAGCCCCCACCCTTTTTGGAGCAAGAAATTTATTAAGCCCTCGTGCCCTCCCATCTCCTTTACAACCAAAACAATAACTGAATGACTGCATTAATTACTGTTAGATTTTTACCGTACCAATCCATGCACAAATTCACATACAGTACTAGCAAGCTTTGGGTGAAATATTACTGGTACTTGTGCTAATAAAAAAAAATCATAACTACGGTAATCATAAATGTATAACATTTCATTGATCATTCAAAGTTTGGTTTGTGGACGTTTATCCACATGCAGGATTACAAGCTCAGATGACATTGTGTTTTGCTAAATTATAATAAGTCCCCCCCCCCCCCCCCCCCCCTTCAAATGTGCTTGAAATAAGTAAACCTTAATTGGAGATTTATGGTACAGTGAAACCTCTATTAAGCGGACCCCCAATTAAGCCGACACCCTCTATTAAGTGGACACTAAGCCGGGTCCCGAAATTAACGTCTTGTATTTCTCTTTATAACGAACCCCTATTCAGCAGACACCTCTATTAAGCGGATGCGGACACTAAAATAAATTGTATTTGGCTAATTTCTATTGTTAAAAACCTCTATTAAACGGACTCCAGACTGAATTGGCAATAGTAGTATTGGATTATGTCCTTGAAATACGTACTGTGGTCGATCAATAAAGATAAATCAATACATTTAGCTGTCAATAAACTGTAGATTAGACCGATATCCGGCCATATGATTGTCATCCGTGATCAAAGTTCACCTAAAAGTCTTGCACAAAGTACAGCACAGCATTTGCATTTACAAACAAATTAAAGTTCGTAATGAAAGGTAATGAACTTGAACTCTGGATAGCTTCCTTAACAACATGGAACTTTATCACAGTACATAGCAAATGTTGAATGTTAATCGTTAACAAACATTGCACAATTTTTACAAACCTCTATTAAGCGGACACCCTCTATTAAGAACGTGTCCACCTGAGGACTATGCAGACGAGTCTACACGACCCCCAACCGATTTCGCTCAAATTTGGCTCACTTGTTGCCCACAACGAACCTACAATCTAGGCCAAACGGTTTATCCAGATACTAATTTTTAAGAGAGTTATACGAGTTTAAAGTTTTTGTTAAAAAATGTGCAAAAATCCGTGCCAAAAATGCAGCGAATTCATGATGTGCGTGTTTCTCCAAAATCTCAAGCCGACAAAAAATATTCCGCTAAGTGAAAGTAGAAACCTGGATCTTTATGTACAAACATAAAAATATATGATTGTCCTGTTTTTATATTTCTGAGCCATCAATCAAACTTGACAATTTCACCATTTTGCGAAATAACAGAAAATACCCCTAAAATAGCGGGCAAAAGCAAACAAGCGGCCATGTTTTGATTCATTTCAATGCTTTTTCCAGCTTGAACAATTGATGATCTAAGCAATTACAAAAATAAAAGTGTGTGAAGTTTACATTTTAGATGACGAATTTGCCCTTGAAATACGGCAATCCGGTGTACCTGGGAGGGTCACGTGACACGTGCCAGAATATCGTTATACAGAGACCTCGCGTCCGTTTGTTCAAAGTCTCCATAATGCAAGGAAAACTTCGAGAAGATCTTTAGGAGTATTTTTAAAAACCATTTTGATGTTTCATTCCAGTTTTATCTTATCTAAAAATCATATGGGAAGTCCGGCCGCTTTTTATTTTACTTCTTTTTTTATCGCAACGCATTGAACTTTTGGGCCCTTTTAGACTGCCTCAGTTACAGATAAAAAAGTAAGAAAACTACTTATTTGTTTACAGTAAAAGCAAAGTAAAGATCAAGTATATCAAAAATACAAATTCAATATATTTAGACTAGTTTTGTTTTCCGCCAGCATTATTTTGATAACGCGCTGAGAGAATTGCGTGACACGCACCAGACACCAAGAACATTTCCCACGCTTTCCCACGCATAAACATACCAGCAGACTTTCGTAAAGATGGGCGATTTTAAATGTGTTTGTTTTTTTCAGCAATATTCTAAGAAAGAATGTAACCTTTTTGCTCGAAACAAGAGCGCTAGATCTATATTTACAGTATTGTAAAGGATTTTTCTAGTAGCACAAAAGAGCACTTGTGGTTGTTTTAAAACCTCACGGAAAGGAGTCGAGGAAGACGGTAAATTATGTTTGGCCCGCGTTGGATTGTTCGACGAGTGCGGAGAAGATTTCACGATTTGTCCCGAGCATATGAACGAATTTGGCTTGGGATGGCGGCCAAGTAAAGTTTGTAAATATCCTGAGCATCGGAGAAAACAGAAACCGTACAGAGGGATATCCAGGGAGATGTCGAGAAAAATATACTTACACTTCGGTGTACTTTGTGAGACTGGACAAGGTGACTCATTGTGAGGGGGTGAATTGGGGTATGCAAAGCTACTTTTTGGCCCGATCCGTCGATTCGACGTTATTTTCGTTCAAATCCGGGTCCGCATTACTGAAAAAGTTTCGCAGTATAAATGTACTGCACACGGGTATATATATATATTTATTTTGTTTTTATTGTGCAGTACTAGTAGATTTTACTCGAAGTTTTCTGCCTTAATTTGCTGATGAAACTGAAAAGGCAGTCGACAAAACACCAACATATCGTCCAAGGCCGACAAAACATTAATGATCAGATCCACAATCCGAACTTCTAGATGGACAAAGTCCGGAAACCGGGCCAAAATTTTCGGCTGATCCTCGATCCACGGTAATGTTCAATCCGCTTAATTTATCGCTAAAATCCTCAATCTGTGCGCTTTTCAAGGCCAAATCTGCCGATCCGCGAACCTATTCACCCCTCTCCATTGTAATAATGTTGTGTCGGAATACCGGCTACATTTGAAAATGAACACAGAATGAGATGAAATATACGTTTTATCATGCTTCCGAGTTAAAATAGTATTTTTTGGTTTTCTAGGGATATGTAGGAAATGTTTATCTAATTATAGCGAGACTGTGCGCCGCTCCGATGAGACAACTAGTGATACACAGGTAAAATACTGTGAAATTAAAATATTAGTGCTTTTCTAAACCGGTAATCATCCCAATAAATTTAGTTTTAGGCTTTTATGCAACAAATTATAAGGCAACATTTTTCATACAATTTTCATTTCAAAAAGTCCTCGCAGCGAGTGCCAGTCGAATCTATATCATACTTAGCCGCAAACACCGAAGTAAATTGTTTGCAAGCGCGATAAACCGAAATAAATTGCTTGCAAAACCCAAAATAAATTGTTTGTAGCTGTATAAAGAACAAATGAATTGTTTGCATTAAAAAAAAAATTCCCTCCCTCCCCCCTGCCTCACCACCACCACCACCACCACCACCAGAAAAATAATGGTACGTCCCCTGGCCCTTGGGGGTTAAAATCTTGGTCTGAGGTGTATTTTGGGGGCTAAAAGTTGAAAGAAAGGAAAACAAAATTTTGCAACAGATAAAATGCAAACTTTATAGAATATAAGGTCTCTACTTTGGCCTTTTTTTTCTTTATTTTCTTTCTTTTTATTTTATTTACTATTTGCATTTAGTTTACTTGCTGTAATTTAATATTCCAATGCCTAAAAGTTACAAGCCAGCGATAATCCTCTGATAATAATACCCTGATACCTTGGGTATCCTGTGGTACTAATATTGTCAAAATAAAGATGGCGGATGTACCGATCGTGCTCGGTAGTAAAGCATTTTTTATTAGCTGGGATATCTTATCTATTTAAACGATTGATCATCCAAACAAGTGGCCAGTGTGAGTCTTGAAGAATCTCTGAGCAGTTTGCAGCCGCGGCCATCATTCTCAAATGTTGCACACGGTTTTGTGTATAAAGTCAGCGACCGGCCGGTAGTTTCCCACATACATGGCTTGGTAAGTGCACTTTTATTAGCACTCCAAATTATATTTATTTCATCAGGTACATTTTATAAACCTAATATTGTGTATTCAAATATAATATGAGCCAAGAATGTCTTCACCAGAATCAGTAGCATGTTTTACCAGATGTCAACAGATGTCATAGTCCTCTATATTTGTCATTCGCCCGTCATCGTGAGCGAAATACCGATACAAAATATCTGTTTCGCATGGCTATACGTACGTAACTTCACACAGATTTTATCACATCTATCAACTCCTAAACAAATAAACGTTATGGAAATCGAGTAATTTTGAGCAGAAACTTGGCCGCATCCGAGATATTTTAAGCGATTTTCACTAGAAATTCGAATCATGAAAAATCTCGATTTTTGAAGGTTTTCTTGAAAGCATTAATATTTTCAAATATATTCATCGCATCCTCTTCAAATTTAGTTGATTTAAATAAGTATACTATTCATTTTAAATTGGCAAAGATTCATTATTATCTCTGCACCCAATCGTCTTTGAGCAAGTTGTAAACTTCACGGGCGAATTTACCATGGTTTTACTTAAAATTGTGTGTCATTTCACTCGAACCACTGTATCCCGTGAACTGTTCGGACTTTCGGAAAAATATTTGGCAGGCTTTTAAGTTGGACTAATACCAGTATGTACACAAAATATTATCAAATTCTGGAGGGTACCATGTAGACTCAAATGTTGATATTGCATGGATTTCATGTGGACACGTTCTTAAGCGGACACTTGGGAAGGTCCCGAAGGTGTTCACTTAATAGAGGTTTCACTGTATTAAACATGAAGTTCTGGTATAAAAGGCTTAGCTCTTCCCCCATTTCACACCTTTTGGGTGTGAAATGCAAATTAAGGCGTCTTTCAGTCACAAAACATGGTTAACTTGCGCCTCCATTAAATATAATTTGCTTCAAAAATTGAATTAAACCAAGATTTTACCTAAGCAAAAAAAGAAATAGAAGTTCATAAAGACTTCTGATATAACTTTCATAAAGTTTTTTCAAATTATGTTAGCAATGGTCTTAGTAATGACGCATGTTATTTGTCAGTTGTTTTTGCTTCAGTGGTTGATTGATGACTGGAGGTAAGAATGGCCAGTCCAGGCTCCTTTTATACCAGAACTTTGTGTTTAAGTATGTGGCTTCACCATGACTGATTTCACATGGGAATACTAATGTTGTTAGTATTCCCATATGACTGATTTCACATGGGAATACTAACAAAAACAAAATACATTAGCTGCAAATTTGTTTATCTGTCTAATTGTGATAATAAGATAATCTTTGCTATAAGAATTAACTGTGAAAAACAGAGAATATGTTACATTGTAGTCCACCAACCCAACCAATTAAAAATGGTTGGCACCAATGGGATACCACATCGCTAGCTCGAAATTCACCACCAAGCCTCATTGTTTTTCAGTCAACAGATTGCCAATGGGTTATGGCCAACGACCTGGTCCAACTTGTTAGGTGCTATAGTGATTATTGGTGCCATGCTTTATATGACAGACAACTATGAGCTGTCTTCCCTCCAACCAGTTGCAGTAGCCTTGTGGAAAGTGACATATTTACTTCATTTAGATGAAGCATATCCTTACAACTTCAGGCTTGTTTTTGTATCAGTTCTGGCTGGTGTAGTATTCTTTATCGTGCTCCTTTATCTGCGGCAGTATACTTTAAGAATGCTTTTGGCCTACAGAGGATGGATGTGTAAGTAACAACTAAAATCTTTACCTTACTGTTTTGAGCATTCCTATAATCTTGGGTACTTTTTGTGTCTACTGCACATGTGCATGTAGTCGCTATGCTATCGACAGTGTCACAGGAAGTTTGTTAACTGGAAGTTGTTACCCTGTTTTTACTTTTTGTTAACTGGAAGTTTGTTAACCAGAATTTAAGTTTGTTAACAGGAAGTTTTCAACAGAACTGCCAACACCAGAATGACAGCTGTAACAATGATGCAAATCGCCAGGAAAAAGGTTAAATAAAAATGGCACGAGACCTGAATCATGCAAAGACCGTTCTACAGACTAAATTCTGCCGAAGGCAACACTTCAAACATTAAAATCTATGAACCTTTAAATATTTTGTTCTTTTAAGATGTTAAATTGATGGAAAATTGGGTAAAGAAGATCGGACAAGACAATAAATAAAAGGCAGTGCGTGACAGCTGCAATGGGTTGAGAATATCATTGCTACCCATCAGTTGACCTAGTAGAGTTGGCCTTCAATGGGTACTTTGGGTAGACCCCAAAATTTCAAAAGATTAAAGGTTAAATTAACTTTTTTAACTGTGCATCTAAAAATTTAGCAGCATGCATGCAATAGACAAATGCCTATTTTTATGTTACACTGTAGGTCAAGGTCATTTTGAGTTTTCTTATTTTGCGCTAATTCACCCTTAGCATGGTTTTTTAAATAGTCGTTTTCTTGGCTCTATACCAAAACTGCTATAAAATGTAAAGAATACCTAAAAACTATATATAATTAAATCCTCAAATTTCAGGGGCATGCCATATTTAGGAGTGAAGATGTAAGATTGCAAGTTTGGACAATTTTACAGACATTTGCATGACATCTTTCATACAAATGCATGGCAAACATGGCATATTAATAAACCTTCAAATTTGGACAATAGACCTGTTATGAGGTGCTCTTGCTTTATCAGGTGTCACTGTGGCTGGTAGAGAGCTAAGGATGCGCAGGATCAATACTAAACTTATTTTTATTTTAGGCCCTTTTTCAATCAAATTCATGTCTTGGAGGTAACATTTTTATCATCCCTTTATAGATGAGCCCCCACGATCACAGAGTAAGCTGACACTGTTATGGGGATTGATGGTGAAGCTTTGTTCTGGCCAACACCCAAAGTTGTACAGTTATCAAAACAGTCTTCCAAGAATGTCTGTTCCAAATCTGAGTGAGACTTGTAAAGAACTCTTATTATCCATCAAACCAGTTGTTGATGATGAAGAGTATAAAAAGATGGAGGCGCTTGCTAAGGTTAGGAAGGCAAATAATAAAAACAGTGTTTGCCGTACCCTAGAAAACCCAGGAATTCTGTCATGACTCTTAGTAGTATGAACCCTGTTATATATTATGTTGATATTGCTTTGAGCTGATTATTACATGTACAGTATACAGCAAAAAAAGTATGATGTCATCTTTTTTGCCTTGAAGGACTTTGAAAACAACCTTGGCCCTAAACTCCAGTTTATCTTGAAACTGAAGTCCTGGTGGGCACCTAATTATCATACAGATTGGTGGGAAAAATATGTGTATTGCATGGGTCGCTCACCACTGCCCATCAATAGTAACTACTACTGTCTTGACCAGAACTGGCATCCTACTTTAAACCAAGCATCAAGGTAAAAAACATCACTGTTGTTTTCTGTTTAATCATGGTGGCCTGTAACTACCAGTTTTTAACATGATGTCTGTAGTACAAAGAGAATTAATATAGAAAGGGATGCTAAGCTATCGCATGGTAATTAATCTGTGTTTTCCTAATAGTTTGCTAGTTCCCTTTAACCCTATCACTCCCAAGAGTGCCAAACATCAAAATTCAAGAAAAATCCCAAATTTCATTTTGTAAAATATTACAAAACAAATGGTACCATGCAAAAGTACTGCTAAAGAGGTTTCATTTGAATGGTCACACCATAGGTTTTCGTCCACAGAATCAAAAGTTAGAACAACACTACGTGTCTCCATAATTGACTCTGGGAGTGAAAGGGTTAAAAAAGACATGAGTGAAAAGAAAAAAATTAGAGATCATTAGTTAAACCAACACCTTTCTGGTTGAAACATTGTGTGACATACAAATTACTTGTTCCTGACCACTCAGGGCTGTCACTAATTTTTGAAGTAGCAGGGATAAAAATTGGTGGTCGCACGGTTGCCATTGGCGAGTTAAAACTGACCAGGGCCACCAAAAGTTGAGGTTTGATTGCCTGATGTGCGAAAAGTTGTATTGTAAATTATGCAAAGTACAAAGTTAAAATAAAACTCAATATGTAGTTTAATAATATTGGTCACTACCTTTCTCTTCTTTTTTTTTTCCTCGACTCAAAGTTAATCAATTTTAGTGAATTTTTAATTCTGAAGTAAAAATTCCTAGCAAGCGATCCACATTCACAACATATAGACGCCATTTTGATTTTGTGATTGCCACCGTGACTCTAGACTTACCCAGAGTTCCATGCAGGATGGTTTCAAAGTCGCACATGTTTTCGCCTTGAGAACAGACTTTACACTGGGATTGGAATCGATTGGAATATAGATTTGGCACAAATATGTGGCGATTCCTCCCCGGTTGTGAGCCACCGCCAAAAAAAAGTGAAAAGTAAGGAAGATGTCTCTGAAAGTACATGTATGAAAAATTACAAAAAGAACAAAAGGCAGCGGGCATTTCAAAACAGATAGAAACAAGGGAGGCCATGGCTAGTTTTAAGCGATAATGCGATGTTTTGTTCAATTTTAACTCGTCATATCTAAATGAATGGCCGAAATGTAAAAAAAAATTCTCAGGGCATTACTGGGGGCATTATTTGCCTTTTTGTGTTCTTTCCTTTTAGTTAACGCTTCGTTAAAAGCCTTGGGTGCTTATTTGAGTTTTTTTCGTTTTAAACTAGAGGAAATTGAGGGCTACTTTATTTCGGGATGGGCCACTAAGAATTCAAGGAAGCTGGTCCGACTGCGGCCACCAAGCACTGCAGGGATGTAAATAATAGGCGGAAGGCGGAAAAAATAACCGCCTGAAGACTGAGTTTTCTTGATTTTTTCCACCTGAAAAAATGTGTCTGCTTAACTCTTTCTCTTTATTTTTACCAAAATTTTCTGCCTGTGATGAACAAAAGTCCACCTGTTGGATATCTTAGCTACATCCCTGCACTGGAGTCAATTTTTAGCCTTTTTAGTCAATTTTTAGCAGGGGAAACAGGAAAAATAGCTGGAAAAAAAAATCAGTTCTAGTAGTAGTGTTGTCTTGTTTGTGTACAACAGTAGCCAGGACTCAGAAGTATAGAAGCCAGCAGTCTGCCACTGTTACCACTTTTACTTTTTCCTACGTATTATTAATAATAATCTTACCTTTATTTGCAATATTTTATGTATCTCAACATCAAAAAAATATTTTACCTCTCTGAGTTCAAATTTACCGGTTTACCACCACAATGTTTACACCATGCACCTAACAAGTACTATCTTTCACTTACACAGAGCTGCAACCATGACCTACTTCTTCTTGAAGTATTATCAGGAGATTCAGTCAGAGAACCTGGAACCCCTTCTGATTAGAAATACCATTCCTATATGCATGTGGCAGTATGAAAGGACTTTCAAGACAACCAGGTATGAATAATATAAACTAACATTCATTATAGCTCCATGACAGCGCCCAAGTGTTCAATAAACTGACAATGGTGTCTTTATTTTGACAGATCAGAGACGTAATATTTCATCACCTGGGCCCTGTTACAGTCAATTTCACTGAAATGTACAGAGACTTGTTTTTCAAACGTGACTTGCCAGCTATGATTTATCCATTATTATTTGCCCAATATAAGACAAGGCAGGTAAAGGAGTTTGCCCGTCAAATGAGCTCAAACTAAAGTAAATACACGTACATACATGTACGTCCTGAAATAGAAACATACACAAACATCAATAAGATCTGTAAATCTCCTTCACCATTTTCTGATAATGGCAGGTGACATGAATCGTGTTGGAAAAAAAATGGTTCTGCTCACTGCACTGATCATAAGATTTTTTTATATTTCAGGAAGTCAGTATTTATACTCACGCAGTTTATATTATGTGAATTTCATTCAGAATTATGTTGTCTTATCATGGGTGGCCCATGACGGGCAAATCATAGCTGGTGAATCATGTTTGAAAAACCTGGGTCTGCACACTGCAATGAAATGGGCTGTAAGAGTTTTTCTTTGGAAATTGTCATATGTCTGTAATATAAATCAAAATAATTTTAAATCACTATAATTATAGTTATTATGCAACATCTTGTGTACATTATGGCTGACAACTGCATTTGTGGGGAAGACGACCGGCCCGCTACTCAAAGTTTAAAAATCACTAAGGGACGGCAATGTTCTTGGGTTTCTGACCACCTTTTTTCCTTGTGTAGCTGGCTGCAACCCCAAAGTTCAACGACAACCAGGCATGAAGAACGTATCAAATCTACACTTATTGAAGTTACCTGAATATCTTATGTGTTTTCTTCCTTTTCTGTTTAGGATTCCAAAAGAAGATGTGGATGAAATCATTCATTATGAACACACAGATCGCGAGGTTTGTATCTACATGTATATGTTGTGGTTTAAATTTTTCTTTGGTTTGAAAATTTTCAAACCAGTTTAAATTTTGTTTTCCTTTGTCTTAGATTATGATAATGAATCAAGGACAAAGGAAAATAAAAATTAAACTGGTTTGAAAATTTTTAAACCAAGGAAAAATTTGAACCACAACATATACATGCATTGATTAACCCATATAACCATAAAGACCATGATCACTTCTGGAATAATATTAGCGTGTCACCTGTTGCAAGAATTCCTTGGAATTTTTTTATAGAGTTGTGAGTAATCAACATTATTATTCACCAAAGTGGAGATGCCAAGTAAATATCTTCTATTTACTGACACTTAGATGAATTGTTGTAGTATATACTGTATGTTGTAGAACTATGTGGTTCAATTTTTTTTTGCTTTGACAATTTTCAAACCAGTCTAATTTTTATTTAACTTTTTCTCAAAATTAATGCATTATCATTAAAGTGCCACTACGACAAAAATTTTTCTATTTCTTTTCCGCTTTTTTAACGCAAATGTATCTAATAGGTTTAAACAAATGCGAATTGCTATAAATTAGGTTGATATATTCTTACACAACCCAGAAATAGCTGGCCGAAAACCCACGAAAATCACGTAAAATCCGTCCGCCATTACTCCATTCATAAATCTGAGCCCACGTTCTACTGGTTTGCGATCTGGTACATGTGACTTGATTTGTGACGTCAATGACTCAATGCGGTTCCCTCCGGGACACAGACAACAAAGCCAAAAGGCACGTGTTGAGTCATTGACGTCACAAAATCTTTAGGCCAACTCGATCCAACTCTCAGGATTCGGTCCCGGTCATTTTTGAATTGAGTAATGGCAGCAAGCCGAATTCGAAATGTAGAGTTAATATAATGGCACTTCACGTACAAGTTTTAACTTGAAACTTCACAAGATAAGTAACGAGTACTTACATTTTTAAAATATGAAGAGAACAGAAAATGTATATTTTTGATCATAGTGGCACTTTAATAAGTCTTTGACAAAGGAAAACAAAAATCAAACTGGTTTGAAAATTTTCAAACCAAGGAAAAATATACCAAACCAGTGGATATTACTTTATTTCTGACAAATTTGGGGGGAAAATGTGCATGCGAAATCCAGAACAATGCCTGGATGTGAATAGCAAAATACTATCTTTAAATTTATTTATTGGCTACCCTTCTTTAATATCTTGTGACTTACAATGTACATGTGGAATTGCCTAAACTGTGTGAATACAAACTCTGACCACTGCCTGCTCCCAACCGTAAAATTACTGAGCAGCTTGTTCATTTCCATATTCATACATTTGTATCAATATATATACATGTATTAATATTCAACTTAAATTCCACAGCATATAGTAGTGTTTTGTGGAGGCAACATTTACATGCTACCAGTGACTAATAGCAGAGACAAGTTCATATCAGTGTTGGATCTGGAGAGCCAGATGGAGTGGATTATGGCAGATGCTAAACATTCTGATGGTGAGAAAATGCTTATTATATGTAATTTTTTTTTTACAATATAAGTTAACCAACAGCAACAAATTTATAAAATATACAATGTAATATATTAAGATATAGTCTTGAAAAATAACATTTACAAAATGGGTGTTACATATAATGCATGCAACTTTGCACTCTTCTATGATCACAATGTTCATTGGTATAAATTTTGATTGGTAGTTAGTTTGCTCTGAGCAGTTTTTGTTGGCATTGTTGGCAAATTTGCTTTTGTGCAGATTTCTCTTCAAATTAAATGATCATTTCATTTGCATGAATGACAAGATGAATCATACATGTTTACATGTACTGTACATAGGATGATCACAGCAACATGTTGTGAATCAAATTTATGCGAATATGACGTTTCCTGTTAGTGACCATGCAAGCTATATAAATTTCAATATTAATTATACCCAGGGCCCAGTTGTTTGAAAGCCGGTTAACCCTAACCCAGGATTAAAACTTAACCAAGGATTTAATTTCTCTTGTTAGAAGTGTTTTCCAAATAGCTAATTATAAGTTAAATACGAAGACAAGTCAGAAACGAAACTTAAGGGCAAAAATACTTTGGAAAAATCTCCATTGATTTATTATTTATTATATTAACCCTGAGTTAGCTTAACCGCCCTTTGAACAACCTAGCCCAGTACAATATAATGTGTAAAAATTAAGATAAAAACAAGCTAGGGCAAGCAAATGTGAGAAGGGTGGCAGGTTAATGGTACATTATTATTAACCCTTTAACTCCCCAGAGTACCAAAAATAGAAAATAATATTCAAGAAAAATCCCAAATTTCATTTTGCAAAGTATTGTAAAACAAATGGTACCATGCAAAAGTTAACTGCTGAAGAGGTTTCATTTGAATGGTCACACCATAGGATTTCATCCACAGACTCAAAAGTTAAAACTACACTACATGTCTGCATAACTGACTCTGGGATCGAAAGGTTTAATAGTCACAGGAATGTCTATTGTATTTGCCACATGATAGTAACCAAAGACCATCCCGATGGTTGTGTGCCAGCTCTCACAGCATTACCCAGAACACAATGGGCCAGAATTAGAAAAGACTTCTTCTCAGAGAGTCTTAATCAACAGACCCTTGAGGCCATAGAGGAAGCCATGTTTTTGGTAAGTTCTCAGATTTTTACTGTGATTTATGTGCGATTCCGGTATGATATTAATTTGCTGCAATTTGCTGTGATTTACCAAAGTTCGCCGCCATGCTGCAGTAATTCAAACCTCCGTGAAATCCTGGTGACAAATAGTGCCCAAATTGCACTGAAATCACCAGTAGTTTACTCTCACAGTTTTTTAACATGAGCTCAAGCGTGACTAAAGTTGCATTATAAATTGCAACAAAAATATTGCACACAAAATTGCCTGTGTCAACTGGCCTTTAAGTGAATAGGTATTCCAAAGTACAATCCAGTCACCATTCATCAAGGATTTTCTGTTTCGTCATTGCAGGTGATTCTGGAAGAAAGTTCATTCAGTGGGCTAAGCGAACGTGCCAAGTATCTTCTTCATGGTGATGGTCGCAGCTTCTGGTTTGACAAGAGCTTCTCTTTGGTGGTGTTTTCCGATGGTAAATGTGGAATCAATGCTGAACATGCCTGGGCTGATGCACCTGTTATTGGGCACATGGTTGAGTATGGACTGACTTATGAGTAAGTTACAATTCAAAACAATGCTTTTATAATTAATAAAATTAATTAATTAATGATCATAATCAATTATTGATTATTAAACAATCCCCTTGCAAAGCTTTTCAATGACAATAGTTTTAATGTAAAAATAAAGTTAGAAGAATTGCAATAAAAAAAATCACAATAAAAATACTTAAAAATACACTCAGATAGAAATTATGATAGAACATTGAAAAATACAGATAGAATTACAATAAAAACTAAATTTCCTAAAAACTTGATAGAAATATTTAATAAGTATTTTTATGTTAAAAACTCGTCAATTAGGTGTGCCTTTCAAAGTTTGCAAAGACCACCCACATCAATGTTATATGGGAGTCCCCAGGAGGTTGGGGCATGATGTAGGAGTTAGGAATTCCTATATATGTTGCACAGTTCAAATTTTTCTTTGGTTTGAAAATTTTTAAACCCAGGGTTTTCAGGAACATTTTAAAGTACCTGATTCATTGGTGAAACAAGCGGACTTGAGCTCCATAGGTGTGAACATAAGTGCTGAAGGCACAGACTTCTAGGAGGGTCCAGGGGCATGCTTCCTGGGGAAATGTTTGAAATTTCACTCTCTGATCAACGCCATTTCCTGCGTGTGTTCCCAGGACTGGAAGCTAGTGGTTAACCGGGAAGGTCTTTTAAGGTTACTGTAAACCTTCGAGGGTGCCTTCCAGAAAATCTTTCGTATGCACGCTATTTTTAACGAAACCCTAGAAAACTTTATATCACTGTAAAGCTAATAAATTGTAGATTCCGAAAATAGCAATTATTTTTCCTTTTTTCCATTAGTTAATCGTGCGCGAGCCTTAAACGCTGCACTCCAGAATGAGTTTATCGGATTATTACACCTATAGCAACTTATCAACTATTCTCTTTTTTAAGAATATCTTGAGTTCTTTTTATGATTTTGCAAAACTTCTTTCATTATTTTCTACATTAAAGGACCCTAGTCAGCCACACCTTTGTTTTTGTTTACATACGGGAGTCTCAGTATTATATTACACGTGGTGCATGACCAAAAGTAAGGAAATCGCCGCGAAAGGTCAGAGGCGAGATATTTATAAAAATTTCGTTACAAAAGGTGACAGGCCAGGCCTAGCATAAATCCTGCTTGTCGCAAAAAAAGCATTTCAGCCCGGCTTTAGAATAGGGTTACCCCAAGTACGTGTCTGAGAGATTGTTTTCTTTTTATAGATCAAAATTAAGATATAACAGGACTGTTGTTCTCAATGTTGCCGATTCTTTGATCTTATAAAAATGTCTCTGATACTGACAGGAGATATTTACGCTTTCCATAGCCGTTATTTTGAGAATATTTAGTTATGCCATCGCTGTTTGCTAGTTCTCAGCAGAACAATATTGTTTCTTTGGCGCATAGTTTGCAAGATCAGTAGCAGTCGCTGAATGCTAGGATCACTGAGTTAAATTTCTCAGTCCGTGATTTTGTGTGAGCGCAAGTCTGCGGTTAGCATGGCTTCCGAGATTAAGTGTTTCTTCATCAATGATTCCATAGAATAATGGCATATTACAACTGTTTTCGACTCCTCAGAGTTTATTCTGCGTTCAAGTTGCGTGTCTCGGCGCTAGGCTGTACTTTCGATGTTAAACGTATGCCGTTATCACATCCATCATGAAATCAGTTTGTGAAATATTGACAATATTTGAATCTCCATCGATCTCCAGCATGTTTGCTGTTTCATTATTCTCACGGCCGGATCGGCAACTGTTGTACATTCTTTAACAACAACAATTCGACGAACTGGCTATGGTTTAGCCGTACGATCCCAACCTCACTTTTGCTCGCAATCCAAAGGTGAAAAGTCGATTTGCGAAGAATAGTTTTCTTTGCATTTCCTGGCACCTTCGGCCATCCACGCTTGAGAAACCGTGAGGCCATAAGACCATTGACTTTGGATGTCAAAACCTTGTCCACCGGTAGCGCAAAACTACGAAAAAATCATTCAAACCAATAGACTAATAATTCAAAAAAGCAACGATAACAGTTAGAGTTTCATTTACACAACTTGGGGCGATGCAGTAAGATTCCGATTCACTATGCAATGTTCGGTAATTTCGATGGCATCGAAAATGGCGGATTTCATAGTTTGAGCGCACAGTGCATTTTGGATGACTAGGGTCCTTTAATGTTATATCTTTACAGAAATTAAAAAAAATAAAATTATGCAAAATGGGACCAATAAAGGTTTACAGTAACCTTAAAGCATTAAAATGCTCAGAATAAAACTAAAGATTTGAATTGGCAATTATGATGACTATCAGTCTGCAGGTGTACATTTTCAGTAGATTCCAATGGAATCATAGTGTTAAGTAAGCAAAATCATCCTTTGTCTTCGAATATGATAATGAAACTGAGATAAAGGAAAAGTTATTAAAATTAAACTGGTTTGAAAATCTTCAAACCAAAGAAAAATTTGAACCACATAAAACATATACCAGAAAGGAAAGAAGCAGGATGTTTTACAGTCAAACCGGATGTTCTTTTGCGGACAACTTTGCAAATTTCCGCCGCAACATTGGTATTTTGATTGACAGTTTGCTTCGAGCAAGTTGGAAGTTGTGCGAGCAAGTTGCAACTTTCGCGAGCAAGATCCTATTTCAAACTTGCTGTCAGTTGCCGGATTTCTTAATTGAAAGTACTTAGTTTGGTTACCTTGCAGTATTTCGCAAACTCTACGATGTCAGGAGTAGAAACTGTTCGTTCCTTCCAGCCAGGTTTACCGGGAAAATACATCTCGTGTTGTAAAAATCTGTTTACAATATTGGATACAGTTTGCCTTGATAATCCAATAATGCTTGCGATTTGTTCTTGTTTTACACCAGACGACCATTATTCTTTCTCTTTTTTTAGCCGAGGTGGTATTATTGCGATGTACGTGAGCCATAACTGAAGAAGGACGTGTTTTCACAATATTCGCAATTTGCAACTGACAACAAGTTTGAAATAGGAACTTGCTCACGAAACTTCCAACTTGCTCGAAGCAAACTGTCAATCAAAATACCAATGTTGCAGCGGAAGTTTGCAAAGTTGCCCGCAAAAGAACATCCGGTTTGACTGTAGTAATTTGATGGCATGAAGAAGCATAGAGGTGTGTTCACTTGGTAACTTTGAGGTGATGTTTGTTCATTGTTTGGTCATTAGGTACATTTACAGAACGTATGATGACAAGGGTAAATGCACCCCTATTGGTGGGGCTCACAGAAGTGCCACTTTGAGGTCCCATAACCTTCAGAAGCCAGCAAGACTGTACTGGGATATAACTCCTAAACTAGCAATGGTCATCAAAAATGCTGTCAAGTTTGCACAAAAGGTAATCAACTTTCAGATATGTGTGTGAGTCATTTCAATAGAAATCTGAATGATGGTGTCAAAACTTTCAACAAACATGATAATACAATGATAATGTCAAATTATTTTAGTAAACACTGAAAAGAGAGTTTTGTACATAACTGCTAAACAAAGCCAAAATTTGTTATTTATTAATCAGTTGATTCCTGGTAAACCCTAATTTAGAGGGAAATGAACTCATACCAAAGTAAATTAAACACAGAAAGTTGTGATCTAATTAGCAAACCGCTCTAACGGATCAAGGTATGGTGCTAAAGTGCTGCTTCGCTTTCTTTCATTATCAGAGAAGCAAAAGGTTTCTTGTTTAAAGATGCCGACAGTTGAAACAGATTTTTTTACTACATTTTTTTTTCTTGAAAACAAAGCACAATCCAGCAATGGAAAAAAAACTAAACAGGTCAGTGTTTTTCTATTAAAAAATTGAAGGTTATGTTGCAGTTCATGACAATGTTTTATCTCAGATTCATTATCATAATGTGAGATGAAGGAGACAAAAATCAAACTGGTTTGAAATTTTTCAAACCAAAGAAAAATTTAAACCACAACAGCGATACCTGCAAACATTTAGCTGATTCTGAGCAATTTTGAATTTCAAATCATCGACATAGGATAGTTTCACTTTCAACTTTTCAATTAGTTTTAAATATTACTTAATGTTTTAATAAAAATTTCTCTTTTCAAGTGCATTTTTGTTGTTAATTTTTTATAAGGAGTCATTATTACTGTTGTCATTGAGAGGTTAAGATAATTAGGTACAACCTTTTATTTCAATTCCAGAATAATGCTGATATTCAGCATTATGTGTTAGTTCATGATGCATTTGGAAAAGGACTTATTAAACACATGAAGGTTGGTTATTTTCTAATTCAGTTTAGCATTTATTGTTAGCACATGCCGTTTTCAGTAGCTGTTCATTAATCCTTGAGACACATTTTGGTATAGTATTGGAGATATAATCAGTTGCTATGGTAATGAGATATGAAGTCAAGCCATTTTATTCACCTTTGTTGTTAAAAAGAAAAAAAAACATATAAAATTCCACCAACAGCAGCAAATGTTTAATTATATCATTATATAACATTTTACAACTCTAGCAGAAAATATTTTCAATTTCTGCATTTTCCCGATAAATGTGAGATTTTAGTAAAATCCAAGATGGCATCACGGATCCCCTGCAGCACCATACCCCATAATATTTACCTTACCTTGTAGAGGATATCTATTAGAGGTAAAATATTTTCGAAATATTGCAACACTGCAAAAACCCAAGGGTTTACAATTCACACGACTCTGAAGATGACTTTATAAATTTCTCAGGTTGTTGAAGTGCCAGTCATCTTTTTTAGAACATAATTAACCATACAGACACTTGACAGACTCCTGCAAATAATAGTATTTTTTTTCTGGTTTGTAACAGATAAGTCCTGATGCCTTCATCCAGTTGTCCTTACAAATAGCCTACTACAAAGATTCTGGTGGCAGACACCCCCTTACGTACGAATCCTCCATGACACGCCTCTACCTTCAAGGCAGGACAGAAACTGTGCGCAGCTTCACAATAGAAGCTAAAGAGTTTGTTTTAGCATTTCTGGATAAAACAGTTCCTCCTAAAGAGAAATATAAACTGCTCCTTAAAGCTGCAGAGGTTCATGCGAAAAAGTACAAGGATTGTATGAATGGCAAGGGAATTGACAGACACCTTTTTGCTCTCTTTGTGGTATGCAAGGGGCAAGGATATGTAAGTATACTGACTTGTATGGTTTTTGTTAGTCTCAGAACACCATTTTTTCATATTTGAAATTTATTAGATTTTAAAATTATGATACCTGATCAATAATGAAAACAAACTGCAATGAATGCTGTATGGGAAGAGTTATAGGAGTGAATTACATATTAAAGAAATAAAAAACGCACCAAGTGCATTATTGAGTTATATAAGCATGCGGGAATTTTTAAGAACACGACAGAAGCACTCGCCTTTATCTCGCACTTCTCAAGTTTTCTTAAAAATTCCCAAGTGCTTATATAACTCAATGCACGAGGAACAAGTTTTTTTTATTTCTTTTATAAAATAAAAATGGTTATAATGAACCTTACGTCACGGGCATGCTTCATCGAGTTATAATGAACTCAGCTTAACCAATCATAGTGCACGCATTTCCTTTAGCATTTTATAATGTAGAATCAAATCCCACTTTTTTAAGTGGATGACATAGTTGAAGAGGTTAGGCATAACCAGCCATTGTTGCTTTTAAGGTCTTTTTTTTATTCTTCTCGCTAGGATTTGCCTCATTTTTGGCATGTAAACTACAAATTAATTGCAAAACATTGTTCAGAAGTTTTGTCATTTTTGAGGAAAAATGTATGCAAAAAATAATAACTCCATGTCTCCCACTGAATCCCACTCAAAAAAAATAAATCCCAAAGTTTACCCGAATTTCTTGATTTTATGCTGATTTTTCACTTCAGATGGCCAAGTTTGGGCCAGTGCAGCTAAATCCTGCTCAAGAAAAGAAAAGAAAAAAAAAAACAATCCCAAGTTCATTCCCTCAAAATCGTTTCATTTTATCGCCAATAGTTAGCCACTTAGCACTTAGTATCATGCCATCTCCCTTACGGACCTCCTCGGAAGTACTCCCAGTCCTACGCTGCCGGCTTACAGCCTTTGCTGACTTGCCCAATTTTGGCCGGCCAGCAAGAACTCACTTCGAGCTGCCCAAAGCTGTATTTCAAGTGCCCGATCACGCATAGCAGACCTATCTGTCACTGCCACAAAGCATGTTGGGAAATGCTATGGCAAAAACGAAACAGAGGTTCCTGACCAAAATTTATAGAAAAATACTTTAGGTCTGGAAGCACTTTGGATTTTGGGCATTTTAACCACACCACAGAATAGCAAATGGCCAACAACTCACAATGCTGCCCCTTTTGAATTTTCTGATCCAAAGTGATTCCAGACTTTCCCGCCGGCTCATCTTGTCCACTGCAGCCCATTTTCACCTTGAGTGCTGAATAGCACTTTGGGGCGAGGTGCAGCAAGGACACATCTCAGTTCTTCGAGAAGTGCCAGAGAGTTATGGATTTCTGGACTTCATGATGTCCTTCCATCACCGGGCAGGCCTTAAACATGGCTTAAACTAGCCGCTACAGCCGTTTTAGTGTGGAGTTGCGAACTCAATCAATATGAACTGCCTATATGAGGGTGTGTTCCTTCAGATCATTGGCAGGGGTCAGGAGTATTGCCGTTGCATATTCTCACGGCCAATCTGCTTAATCAGGGGTCGTTTGGAATACTCCAACATGTAGCTGCAGCTTTGGAAGGAACTACGGTCAAATTTATTTAAAATACTATTGTTGCTATTTGATAATAATGTAGCCATCATCTTTGAAGCAATGGCCTAATGTGGTGAGAGGGTAAACTTAATGTTGTTTTTCATTTCCAGGAAAGTGAGTTTCTGAAGAGTGCTTTGAGCTTGCCATGGACTCTGTCAACAAGCCAACAACCTCAGCAGCAAATGTCCGGTCAGCACTTTAGTGTCACTGAACCAGAACTCACACATTTGGTAGGTTTTTTACCAGTTAGTCACCAGTAATAGTGCCATATATTGGTAAAAACTGTTTATTAAATAATTAAACTAGTAAAAACCACAGCTTAAAGGAGTGCATTGAACTTGTTTGTAAACAGCTCTAGGAAGTATTATATTAATAGCTAGCTGTGTTCATTAATTTTACACCTAATGCTTAACGTTATTGTGCTGCACCTTCCTGCTTGAGAGCGAAATTGTCACGAATATTTCATAAATGTCCAGTGCTGGCCACTTTACTGGTATTTATAATCCCTACTTTCTTCAGTCATACATAGCTCCATAGTTCTCTATGTGTATCCCTGCCACATTCTAGACCCAAAACCCTTGTCATTCTTTACTTAATGTTCTGTACATCTAAAGGGGTAGAAGTGTGGAATACTCTGACAAACCAAGGATTATTTGAATCTCTACAAACTAAAACAAAGGAAAATAAAACTCAAACTGGTTTGAAAATTTTCAAAGCAAATGAAAATTTGAACCACAACATAATTATATACTTTTATTGACTCCACAGAAAAGAATGGTAAGCTCGGTTTGTGTTTAATATTTTATTAAGCGTTCTATTTGCCTGTCTGTCCACAGATTTCTCCTGGTGGAGGCTTTGGACCTGTAGCTGATGATGGTTATGGTGTTTCTTACATGGTTCCTGATGATCACCAGATTTTCTTCCATATTTCCTCCAAGATCTCTTCTGCAAAGTCAAACTCTGACAGATTTGTTAAATTTTTGTTTCAAAGCATGGCAGAGATGAAGGAACTTTATGAATTGATCAAAGATTCAAACCAGTAATACAGTAACATGTCAGGTTGAAATGAAAACAAAAAACTTTTGGGCTTAAAAATCCATGTAAAGCATTAATTTAAATAATGGCAAGATGTACCCTTTATATCCTTGGTTGAATTACTGGTTATCCATAGTTTTCTTTGGAATTTGGGTAAATATTAATATTTTTATTTCATGATAATTTATTTGGCACCAGTGCATTGGCAAAAAACTGACATCAACTCCATCCATGTCACAATAATATTAATGCTTCAGTTTTACAATTTGTAATCGTTAGGTTCCAAATTGATAGCATGCCAACGGTTTCCCTTCTGGAGAACAAGAAGTTGTAGCTTTGGAGGTGACGTTGACCAAGTTCAACTTGCCCCCTTTGCTAAAGTAACAGCCTTTTACTTCACACCAACCTTTAGAAATATTTGATTTGATAAATCAATGGCAGAATTCAAAAGTACTTATGTGAACCAATTGCTTGCAGAACAGACTCGCATAATAAACGTTTGAATTCTTCCAAACTTTCCCTTGTGTTTGCATCAGTTAGGTAAGCGTACATTCCATTTTCTGTTCACTTCTGGTGAAGTCAATGTTAACTTTATGATCAATATAAATAAATTAGTATTTGGGTGACATTGACTATAATTTGGTTATAGAATGTTCTCCAAAGAGTCTCAAACAAATCAAGAGATGATGTTTTTTTTTTCAAGATCAAGGAAAGATTTCTTCGTTTAGTATTTGTACATTTAATTTATTTTCACACCCTACATAATTTTATCACCATATTTTGGTGTTTTGTTGGTGGCAGGATTGACAAGGTTCCACCATTTTATTCTTATATATTTATAGGGCTGTATGCATGCATGATATTATGTTTAAAGAAAGCCTATTAACTCTTTCCTGGTGTAAGAGCATTTAATGGAGGCTTTATCTGCTTAAAAGCCGTCAGTTGTTTTATTCAGTCAGTTACTAATTATTATTCTGTGCTATTTGTCATTGTGACACTGTTGAAATAATTATTTGCCTTGAGCACATTGAACTCGGACGGGTTTAGACAGTAGTTTTGCTAAACCTCATCCAAACCTAGTTTACAAAACAGGTCTTAACATAGTTTTAAATGATATCACTTGTTTTTTATACCAATTATTGAGGTACATTTTTTTAGTATTTTGGATGAATTCAACATGTTAAATGTTATATTACAGTCTTGAATTTTTGCGTTGGAAAAAAAACTGTATTGTACAGAGAAAGACAGTAATTAAGTAGTCTAGTTGTGGTTTGAAATAACTTAATTTATTGTCCCAAGATTTGATAGAAGCCAGAGAAGAACAAGACATTGCGTCTTTTATACACATTTGACGCACTTAACATAACTTTAAAACAATCTAAACACTGTTAAAACGCAGTAGTTTGATAAAATGTGATGCAGTCTTCTATCTGTAAAATGCAGAGCTTCTGGCTCGCAGTTGTCAAAGAGCATATAGACTGCATCAAATTTTATCAAACTACCCCATTTTAACAGTACGTGTTTAGATTGTTTTAAAATTGTTTTTAAAGTTATTTTAAGTGTGTCAAATGTGTATAAAAGATGTGTCTTGTTCTTCTCGTTAGTCTAACACATTCCTAGCCTCGGTGCATGGATTTTTTCAGAAGTTGATAGAAGCTGAACACATTTAAACAGGGTCTTCAATTCCCAGAGAGTGGATGGCATAGAATAGTTTTCAATAATATTGAGTCTTGAAAGTGATTTCGCGTTTGCTTTGGTTTTGTATTGCTATGCTTTACAAGTGGTTTATAATTAAAAAATCTTGTACCACTTTCTTAACCAATTAGAAGTAAAACCAATTGTGACTTGCATGCATTTTCCCATGCTTGGCCACATGTGCCGGACTAACATGACTTTTGTATTTGTTTCAAGTTCTGATTGATTGCTAAAATGTTATCAATTGTACTTCAAAGAAGTATGCAGTGAACTGGGATGAATTACATTGATATTGCTGAAACATTTTACTGCATGGGCATCCACTCATTGAAAACCTTGCTTGTTATGTGTCCAACAAGTTCTTGTATACATGTAGGTTGAAATTTGTTGTTGGAAAGGGTTACAAAAACTTACAAGTTGTTTGGTTAGAAGGTCAACTTATTCCTTGTTAAAACAGATTGCTGAATGCGAAAATAAAGCTTTGAACAAAATATTTAGTTGGCCTGTTTATTAAGTGTAGCAGCTGCCGGGGGTGGTGGCGGGGACTCCCATAAAAAAAGGAGGTGCTATTCGGAAATTTTCAAAAAACACCCTAAAAGGTACCAGAATCTTGTTTGATAGGCATATTTTGGCTCAAAAGAAGTTTTACCCCTAAGAGGTACCAATTCTAAAACAGCACGTAATATTTTTCCGGCTCAATACCCTAAAAGGTACCACGATAATTCCAACGGTGGTCATTTTAGATTTTAGTACCCTAAGCGGTACCAATCTACAAATTTTGACCCCTAAAAGGTATGACGTGCACCCCCATCATTTTTATATGGGAGTCACCCCATCCCCCTGGGATGTCGTATAGAAACAGAAGAGAGTTTGGGTCGAAAACCATGAAACTGATCACTAGTGGTATGAATATAGTTTCTGTCAAACAGCGAGTATGGGATAGGGTAGAGATTTTTGGTGCTTAACAGGTCATAGGATATAGACTGTCAACAAGTTTTAATATTTTTTAACAATTCTTTTTTATCAACATTTAATGGTCTTTTGCAGTATTTCATGTTGTTTACTTTTGTTACTTTTAACCCCCTCCCTTCTTTTGAATTGAATTGAATTTTACTTTTTAGCAGCACCCTTCTAAAAACTGCATTTTGGTTATTATGGTGTAGTCTGGCATCCTAGAGATTTCCACTAATAATCTGCAGATGTAGGTCATAACAGCTTGGCCCCAGGATTGATTATGATAATTTTTCTTCCCAGGCACAGCAAGACTGTATGAGACCTAATTTGAACTATTTCATCTTTTGATATTTTTTATTCACTGATCATGCAATGTCATGCTATTCATGCACAGAGAGACACAAGCAAAAATCCAGTAAGGCTCATAGCATCGAAAAATTTCAGTTTCTAACATTTCCACTCTACCCTCTACCCCCCCCCCCCCCCCCCCCCCCCCCCCCTCCAAAAAAAAAAAGTTGAAATAGGCCATTGCCAAATTTCTTTGATATGCCTCCTTATCAAAAGCAAGGCTTGATGCACAACCTTTCAAATGAAGATAAGTTTTAAATTTGTGAATGAAAAATTATTTTCATAATCATATGGTAGATAGTACACAAAGCCTAGCGTTAGTAACCAGGCATAAATCAACTCAGAAGTGGCCTATTGGACTGCAATAAATTTGAAATGCTAATTTTGTTTCTGTCTTTGGTTAGAAGAAAAGTCATGAACAGTATTTTAAATTAAGATCATTATATTGCTCGTTACCATGACGTTCACCCATTGACACCACCAGTTACAAGCTCACTTTCCACCCACTCCCCGCTTGCTTCAATCAATCAATGCACCTTTATGCAGCTCTTTCTTTATTTGACCAACATGCACTTGGTTTGGAGAACATTTTTCCGGGCATCGTCCAGTTTTTTGTGTCAGTGGGGTGCAGTTGCTTTGGTTATTATATTTACTAGTTTTTTGTTTTATACAGTGTTAGCAATACTGTAAAATGAAAAATTGTTTTGATTTGCATGAAATCAAATAAAGCTTGTATGGCTGGTCGGCCTCTCCTATTCAGTTGTATTCATTAAGCATGTAACAGACACGTATTATATTCAGCTGAACATAGTGAAAGAGAATAGAAGTATAATAAAATGTTTCATCTGCATGGGGAGCCCACCCCCTTATTCACCCGCCTCCCCCTAGTCTGATCTGCCACTGCCTTGCGAGAAGCACAAAAAAAATTTAATGTTCTTGAAATCAGCACATCAAATTTCCATGGGCAAATACCAATAGCAAATTAATGCAAACCAGCAAGGAGAATTGTTTCGACATTTAAAAAGTTGACATTATTAAAATAACAAACAGTGTTCTATACAATTTAAATAATTTATTAATTAGTCATAGTTCTTGGTACACTGTTACATTCTCCAGTACTTCAGTGAGTGTTCAATGGCTTTCAGATACAGTTGTCTCTCATTGCATTAAATCTCCAGTCCAAAAAACAAATAAAAGACATCCAGATAAATGTTAAGCCAGTAGAGAAAATAAATATTTCCTGTGATGCACGACACTTTTGTAAAAATGTTAAGTTAAAAGGTTAAAAACTCTTAAGTGTCTTGAATGATAATTAACTTGCCAGGAGATTGATGCACTGTGATGTTGGAAAGCCAGTTCATTGTCTGTCAGTATTTGAAAGTAATATCATAATTTGATAATCCTAAAGCAAAGGCTTGTGTGATCTCCGTTATTGTTTCTTCTTTTCCTGTTTCATTTTTTTCTTTTCTTCTTTGGCCTTCACCCTGTCATGGTTTGCCTTTAATATCCGGTAAATAAAGAACACTGGAAATAGAAAAGGGTTCCAATATTGTAAGTCAGAACAAGACAAGATAACTAAAGGTAATTTTTATTTTCTGCATTTCTTTAAAGTGCCAGTTTGATTAAATTTTTTAAATTTAATTTTTGTGCATTTTTCGGAAGGAAATAAAGTATTCAATAACCTGTCCAAACCGTTTCTCAATCCAATCAAGGGAAAACTTTTTTTTTCAGCCGTTACTTTATGCATTTCAAGCCCGACATTACATTTACATGTTCCTGAAGTTCCAGTCACTTTTACTGGCTATCTTTCGGAACTTCAGGATCATGCAAACGGGGTCATGCAAATACAAAAAGTACGGCAAAAAAAAAAAACATTTTCCCGTGATCGGATTGAAAAATGTTTCAGACAGCTTACTGAATACATTATTTCCTTTCTATATTGCAAAAAAAAACTGATAAATTTGATTGATCTGACATTTCAAATTCTTAAACAATAAAATTCTGATATGGTAGCAGGAGATGTACGCAGCTTTCTATGGAGATCTTCTTTACAATCATAGACAAAATTCTCCTTTTATAAATGCTGTGGCATTTATAATTATCTGGCATTACAATTATTTTTAATATATCTCTGAGAGAATCCATTTCTAAAATTCAACTTTCAACTTTGTTACCTCCATTACACCCAAGTTATTTACAATGTTTGTTTCTCATAATATTATAAGCTATAATAGATGTGATGAGGAGTCTACAGTATTAAAGCCCCAGGGGGGGAGGGTACTCGGGTATATGAACATTAGTGAAGGAGATGTGCAAAGGCCTTTAGCCGCTTGAAATTAGCATTGTGAGGATTTTTGGGGGGTTAGAAAAATTTGTGGTGACTTGTTTTGGGTGAAAGATTTTAACCCGATCTATTCCGAAGATGTCCGAAGTTGTTTAATTGGATCATGCGATCAGTTAAGGCTGATAGCTTAAATCTGTAAGTCAGGCGTGAGAAATTGTTTCGTAGGCGTGAGTAGGCGTGAGATCGGAGTTTTGGACTCGCAGGCTTGAGACTCACGCCTAAGGCGTGAGACTTGGCAGGTATACCAATAGGGAACTTTTTTAGGTCTAACAATTTGGCCTCATTCTCACCTCCCCGTCACTAATATACCTGAGTACCCCCCCCCCCCCCCCCCCCACTCCCCGGCTCCCCGGGCAGTAAGCATACAGGCTTGAATTGGTAGACCCCCTCCAGTTACTGTCTATGGTTAACTATACAATGTACCTTATAAATTAACAGTTATATGATTTATATTAGGTCTAAATATTCATAACCATAACATGATACATGCATTTTAATATCTGAGTATATATAACACTGAGTGAGTGATTGATGAAGACATAAAGCATTATGTTTATTAAAGGGAGAGACTTCCTGCCACCTCCTGCATCACTGATGTCATTTTCTGTAAATATTTGATGTTTTAGAAGTTTTTAATGCAATATGATAACTACACAGTAAATGAATCCCAGCATGAGCTGGGGCACCTGTGATTAGCATTGTTTGTTTCCAGAATTGATCAACAACTCATTATCGATCCTTACAATACCACTGTTAAACAAAGAAGCCATAAAAATAATTTATCTCATAAAAAATTTCAACAAACTCAATATTATTGCCCTGGTAAAATACAGGATAAAAAGAAATGTGTGCTAATACGTAAAGTTTACCGATACTGTGATAGTTACCTTAACTTAAAGCCATTTTTATAAATAAACCTAGTGATCACATGAAAGGTCAAAATAATACAAGCAAACTAGACACTTTCATTTTCGTCTAACTCACATTTGGAAAAAAAAATTACTGTAAGAAAGTATGATGGGTCAAGTTCAACAGGAATAAAGAATAAACTTTACAATCATATTTAATTAACTTTTATAAGCTTAAGAAGATCTATCTTGACTTACCCACTAACATAAATAGGAGAATTCCTGGTACAAGTAGAAGTTTAACGTCAACAGAAAATTTTTCATGGGACTTGGGGTCGCTTAAATCAACCATCTTAAAAAAAACTTAAAAATTTACTTCCCGGTCAATAGAACGATCGAACTGTTACGTGTGTGAAGATCAGAGCACGGCTTAGTGACCACGCCAATGGTGATCGCTATCTCGTTCCCAGTGCTCTCTCCACTAAAAAGTCTCCACACTCTTCGCCTGAGCAGGGCTGGCCCGGTAAAGGCTGGTTTTCACTAGCGCATAAGCATAAGCATAAGCATAAGCATAACGCTAGTGCGGACAGCAGCAACATAAGCATAAGCATAAGAAAAACAAACCCCTTTTTTTCTTATGTTGTCCTCACTAGGAATCACCGCGACATAAGCATAAGCATAAGAATATCAAAACCTTCCGTTCTTCTTATGCTTATGCTTATGCTTATGCTTATGCTTATGCTTATGCTTATGCTTATGCTTATGCTTATGCTTATGTCGCGGTGATTCCTAGTGAGGACAACATAAGAAAAAAAGTGGTTTGTTCTTCTTATGCTTAGGCTTATGCTTATGTTGCTGCTGTCCTCACTAGCGTTATGCTTATGCTTATGCGCTAGTGAAAACCAGCCTTTAGCCGAGATGGCCCATTTTGCCAAGATGACTTTCAGCCCGGTATTACATGAAGCGAGCCAGCCCGGGCGACAACTAAATTTAGCATCAACGGTTTTGGCTGAAAGTTGTTGTTTTGAAAATGGCGCAAAGCGTAGAATGTTGCAATTAAGAATTTTTTTTCTGCATTTTAGCTCATTTACTTCGTGCTTACGCACTCTCGGTACCTCTTTATCATTTAAAGAGAAAAAGGGCGATTTACAGGCGAGCAAGTTTGCCTCTGAAAGGCAAATTTTTGTGCTTTCCCGGTTAGACGGGCTGGCCCGGTTGTCACATAATCGCAAAGTTGATGTTTGTTGCGTTTATAACAGGCGTGCCGAGATCTCGGGGGGGGGGGGGGGGGGTACTCCCTTATTGCTGCGGAACGAGCGCAGCGAGTGAGCAGCAACATAATCAGGATTTAAGAGAAATATATGAGAAAAATATATTAAGCTAGGAAAAATCTCGAATTGATCGCTTTTTACTAGAATTCACTGCGCCACGAACACATTTTGGGCCAGAATGCACTGCGTTACGAACATTTTGGGCCAGAATGCACTGCGCCACGAGCAATAGCCTCGCTTGCTGCTTCAAGCCGTTGGCTGCGAGATTTGTAATATTTAGGTCCAACATGTCCCAGACGAAATCGGAACTGAAGTGTCGAAGACTACCGCGAGTTGAGCGAGGACTGTGAGGCATGGTGATAGGACCGTTGGATAGCAAAGATTTTAGAAGATTGTACGGAATAAAAGACATTTATTTTGAAATCACTCCGACAGCGATCGATGAGACTGAGCTGAGCGCGTGGGGACGCGAACACGATACGGCTAGCTAGTAACGCAACATATTCATTATCAATAATTAAGTTAAATCTAAATTTTCACACCTTCCTCGTGGTGAACGCGTCCTTTGCTCAACAATATTCTACAGACATTGCAAGAACTTGATGCGTGAATTACAAAACAGAATTAGTCTTATCAGCTGGAGTTTTCGTCGATTCATCCCGGTTACATTTGCTTTGCTTCCCCTCAAAAAACGAAAGAGAAAATTCTGTAATACCAGCGAGGCGATAAAACAGCATTATTACAACAAATTTACCGCAGCAATTACTATCTTTTGGATACACTAGTATAAGCTATATAGGTATGTGCGGCCCTAAAGGGTATGGTTTTCAAACTGTTTTGGTCCGAAATAGGGTATGGTTTGCACACTCTGGTCTGAAATTGGGTATGGTTTTTAGAAGAAGCTACTTTTTTCATCCCTTGAGAAAGGCGGTTTGATTAACATCGGGAATTAGAAGCCCTTCTCAAATGTTTACGCAAACAGAAGCACTTCCTGGTCTGAAATAGGGTATCGAATTTTGGGTCAGGTCTGAAATAGGGTAGGGAAAATCGCATATTTTGGTCTGAAATAGGGTAAAGGGTTTTAAGAAGCGTGCCGCACACCCCCACCCAAATTTTCGGGGAGCACCCCCCTCCCCCCCTCCCCCCCCCCCCCTCCCCCCCCCCCCCCCCCCGGCAGCTCGGCTAACTGGGCCAGCCCGACTCATATTCAATTCAATCTACGTTGGTAAACAGTCCGCACAGGTCACACTGATCAGATCGACCACTCATGACCTATGGTGCAAAATAAAGGATAGAATTTTAATAAAGGAAGTGGTCATATCTTGTAACTTTTATCTTGTAAATTTTTAACTTGTCAATATAGATTGTTAGTTTGTTAAACAAAAGTAATGTAATGCGTGTGTGACCATATTCAAATGTAACACGCACAATATAAATTGATTTTATTATTTATTATTATAACAAGTATACTCGAAGAGGATCAACCTTGTGTAGGGGTAGAGGGGCTATGTAAGATACCACCTATCCGATGAACCTAATGGACAAAATTTACTGGCCTAAAAATTTGAGATGAGACTTTAATATTCCACGTGCATGAAGCTTGCATTTCCAGTAAAACGGCACAAGAAACTTTGAATCTTTTTCTCAGTTTCTACTCCTGATAGAATGGGAGCTATACCAACAAGACACCATCTTTTCAGGTGGGGGAGAGGGGGCACATAAAAAGACCGCCAGTCTTTTTGTAAAAAGGTGGGTCCTGTCCGAGTGCAATAGTTTTGACTATTTCCCTAATGTTAATAGAACTGTGTGGAGTCCAATTCGGTCTGTAATTATACACGTGATTAACAAAATTGGACGATCGCGCAGCGGGAGACCGATTTGTTAATCACGCGTATGATTACAGCTAGAATTGGACGACACCAAGTCCCATTATCAATTAATCATAACCATGACAATTTCTGAGAAAAATTAACATGCACACAAAAATGGGAAGAAATTCAAGAGCTTGAAGAAAGACTTTTTATGAATCGAGAGCGTTTGTACAATTTCGTCACTGCAAAACTGGCATTGAAATTTGATCATGTGATTGGTTCATGCAGGAACCCCATGCTCCTGGTTCATTTAATTGGCTCATGAAACTGTCCGATAACATTGTCCGATTACAACTTTGCAGGTAAATGAAAGGAAAATACATAGGTTTAGGAGCCAATAACATTTGAGGAAATTGTAATAGTTATGATTATTTGCGTAATAGTCTGCGTTGCACCCGTTTCTTGATTTATTTTCCGAGAGCGCGGGAGGCGCGCGAAGGCATGGGGCGCGAAAAGGTCCATTGGGTTCAGCTCCGGCCGTGTGGATACCCTGTGGCTCGTGTGTGACTTAACCTTACCTACCATTTCCTTTCCCCAGGCCACGTAGTCTATACAGGGATATAAGGATCCAACATTTTTTTTTGTACTGCGAAATCACCCACTTATTTTATTTCAATTTTGTTTCTATCATGCATCATAACAAAGTTGGAAACGCTGTCACTATTTCGTTTGTTTTAAGATTAACAATTACTGTCACTATGCGATTTTCCGTGTAGGCCAACTTGTGTCAGAAACCTTTTCTGATACACTCCTTTGTTCTGGTCATATCTGTGTTTCCTTAATGGTGTTTTCATCATTTCTTTCACCAATTTAAAGACGTATTGTACATCTTGAGAGAAGAAATAACTCTATCCTTTCCTATGCATTGGAATCATGTGGTTTTTTTGCAACATGTTTCATGAAGCGGCTATTCGTTTCCCGCGATGGTCCTCGTTGAGGTTTTCATTGAGGTCTTCCTCGGGAATTCCATCCTCGCAATTGTTCCCCTCGTTCGCCTCCCTCGGCAAGTTATCCGTTTCCCAGCGATCGTCCACGTTGCGGTTTTCCTCGACGTTACTATTGCACGTTCCCTCTTCTTCGAGCATCTTCCTTGTTATCCACTTCTTGTCTTCTTTCCTCTGTTCATATGTTTGATATCTGAAGGTTTTCCAATAGAACGCAGCTTATATAGTACCTTACACTTACAGCGACCGGCTATAGTGAGGAAATACCAGCACTACAGCGACTGCCGAAACCTACAAACACTACAGCAACTGGAAAAACTACAAGCACTACAGCAACTACAAAAACTACAAACACTACAGCGACTGCAAAAACTATAAACACTATAGCAACTTCAAAAACTGCAAACACTACAGCGACTGCAAAAACTTCAAGCACTACAGCAACTGCAAAAACTACAAGCACTACAGCGACTGCAAAAACTACAAGCACTACAGCGACTGCAAAAACTACAAGCACTACAGCGACTGCAAAAATTACAAGCACTACAGCGACTGCAAAAACTACAAGCATACAAGGACTGCAAAAACTTCAAACAGTACAGCGACTGCAAAGACTACAAACGCTACAGCGATCGCAAAAAGTACAAAGACTACAGCGAACGCAAAAACTACAATCACTACAGCGACTGCAAAAACTACAAGCACTACAGCGACTGCAAAAACTACAAACACTACAGGGACTGTTAAAACTACAAGCAGTACAGCGACTGCAAAAACTACAAACACTACAGCGAATGCACAAACTTCAAACACTACAGCGACCGCAAAAACTACAAAAACTACAGGGACTGTAAAAACTACAAACACTACAGGGACTGTAAAAACTACAAGCACTGCCGCAACTGCAAAAACTACAAACACTACAGTGACTGCGAACAATACAAACACTACAGCTACTGCAAAAACCAAGCACTACAGCGACTGCAAAAGCTACAAACACTACAGCGACTGCAAAATCTACAAACACTACAGGGACTGTAAAAACTACAAGCACTGCCGCAACTGCAAAAACTAGAAACACTACAGCGACTGCAAACAATACAAGCACTACAGCTACTGCAAAAACTACAAGCACTACAGCGACTGCAAAAACTACAAACACTACAGCGACTGCAAAAACTACAAACACTACAGGGACTGTAAAAACTACAAGCACTGCCGCAACTGCAAAAACTACAAATACTACAGCGACTGCAAACAATACAAGCACTATACAGCGACTGCAAAAACTACAAGCACTACAGCGACTGCAAAAACTACAAACACTAAAGCGACTGCAAAAACTGCAAACACTACAGCGACTGCAAAAAGTACAAACATTACAGCGACTGCAAAAATACAAACACTACAGCGACTGCAAACAATACAAGCACTATACAGCGACTGCAAAACCTACAAACACTACAGCGACTGCAAAAACTACAAACATTACAGCGACTGCAAAAATACAAACACTACAGCGACTGTAAAAACTACAAGCACTGCAGCAACTGCAAAAACTACAAACACTACAGCGACTGCAAAAAATACAAACACTACAGCGACTGCAAAACTATGAACACTACAGCGACTGCAAAAACTGCAAACACTACAGCGACTGCAAAAAGTACGAACACTATGTACAGCAACTGCAAAAACTACAAACATTACAGCGACTGCAGAAACTACAAACACTACAGCGACTGCAAAAACTACAAACACTACAGCGACTGCAAAAACTGCAAAAACTACAGCGATTGCAAAAACTACAAACACGTACTACTCGTACTACAGCGACTGCAGCGAATACAACTAAGAACTACAGCGACTACACTGAACTACAAAAAAAATACATCGGCGACTACAGGAACTAAGAGCGACTACAATAATACACTGAGAACTACATGTACAGCGACTACAAAATCTATAGAGACTACAATAACTACAGTGGCTACAGAAGCTAACAGCGACTACAAAATCTACAGCTACTACAGGTACTACACGAACTTAGAGCTAGAACGTCAGCGACTACTAGAACTACGTGAACTACAAGAACTACACGAACTGCAGCGACTTAAAGAACTACAGCGACTCAGCAAAAACTACATGAACTACAAGAACTACAGCAATTACGTAATCCATCTACAATAACTGCAGAAACTACACCAACTACCACAACTAAAGCGATTATAAGAACTGATCTGCAAGAACTATACAGTGACTACAAGAACAACTGTATACAAGAACTAAAACCGCAACAAACATGTTATTATTGGCTTCATAACAATGACTCTACATTCGATCGTGACGGTAGTCTTGAATTATTACCCACATTTGCTACGCTCCCTATGTTTATTAGCTTCAATTCATGCTGTGTTTTTCCTAAGTGTCTCGCAAATCAACTTTCCGTCATGCAGCATCTCGACTTTACGGAAGACGGGTCTTGCGATTCGAGTCCAATCAATTCGATTCGTCCACATTTGCTATCTTCTCCAGTGTTAGCCTTCTTGTTGCAGATTTTCTTTAGAAGTACTGTCTCATCATGCAAATCGACTTTCCGCGAGTCGGCGTATCGACTTTTCAGAAAACGGGTCACACGATTCGATTAGTTTACATTTGCTACCGTCCCCATTGTTAGCAGAGTTCTTGCGGTATTTTTTGTAAGTGTCTCGCAAATCGACTTTCCGTGAGTAGGGCCGACTTTACGGAAGACAGGTTGGACGATTCGAGTCGATTCGACTCGTCGCATCATTTGCTATTCTCTTCAGTGTTAGCTTTTCGTTGTGTTTTTTTTTTCTGTGTCTCGCCGCAAATCGACTTCTCGTCAGCATGGTCAGCTCAACTTTACGCCGAAAGACGGGTCGTGCGATTCGAGTCGAATCGAGTCGATTCGTCCACATTTGCCACCCTCTCCAGTGTTAGCCTTCTTACCAGTGTATATTTTCTAAGTGTCTCGCATAAAAATCTAAATTCATTAGAGTCGGATCGATTTCACGGAAGACGGATCATGCAATATGATTTGCTCCCTGGTGTTTGCATTCTTGCCAGTGTATTGTTTCTAAGTGTCAAACAAGCAAATCAAATGTCCTTGAGTACTGTCGACTTCACGGATGACGGGTGGTGCTATTCGAGTCGAATACATTCGATTCGTCCAAATTTGCTTCTATCCCCAGTGTTGGCTTTCTTGCTGTATTTTTCCTAATTGTCTCGCGGGGTAGACATAACGAAAGAAGGGTCGTGCGATTCGATTCGAGCCGTCCACATTTACCATGGCATGTGTTTCCTAAGTTTCTCACGAATCGACTTTTTTTTGGAAGAAGGGTTGTGCGATTCGTATCTTGTTGACCCCCTAAAATACTAAAATTCAATTTTACTTCCCTCCCCAGTAATAGCCCCAGTGTTCTCCTTCTCGCTGTATTTTTTTCTGTCTCGCCAATCGATTTCCGATGTACTTTTCCGTAGACGGGTCGTGCAATTCGTATCTTACTGACTCTCTAAAATTGCAGTTGTATCTACCGTTTTGTATACTGCTTACTGACGGCAAGCATCGAAAAGGCACCTTTTTTTGGCTGATTACCCTCCCTCTAGGGCCAACAGTCCATACAGAAATATAATATTAGACCACAAAACCGTTTTTTTTTTTTACTGCTAAATCGCACATTTATTTTACTTCATCGCACATTTTTTTTATTCCGACAATATAGGCGGGAAACTGCGAGGAAAAGCTCCATATCGTTTGTTGCGAACTTTCAGGTTTCTCGTGTGAAGGCGCATTCCCTTTCTCTCGTCATCGAGATTCCAAAATGTTCCTCTGCTCGTCCCACGTCAATGTCCATGTCGATGTCCATATCCTGGTCCAGGTCCAGGTCGATGTCCATGTCCATGTCCATACCCAGGTCGATGTCCATATACTCGTCCATGTCAATGTTCAGGTCGATTTCCATGTCCTGGTGCATCTCCATATCTAGGTCGTTTTCCATGTCCTGTTCCATGTCCAAGTCCAAGTCCATGGACTCGGAAAAGTCTTGCTCGCAATTGTTCCCGTCTCCTTGATGGATTTTGTGGACGAAGGTTCCGTGTTCTTTGAGGTTTCCGTCGTCTTGCATGACATCTTTCGTTTCCCAGCGATGGTCCTCGTTGCGGAAATCATTGATTGACGGTGGTTGTCGGTGGTTGACGGTGGTTGTCTTGCTCGGCATCATCATCATAATCATCTTGTCCACTTGTTATCTTCTTCCCTTCCGTTAATATGTTTGAATTATGAAGGTTCTACAATAGAACGCAGCTTATATAGTTCATCACACTGGAAGAATCTTCTTTCGAAAGTTTTTATATAGAAACGCAGCTTATATAGTTCATCACACTGGAAGATTATTCTTTCGAAAGTTTTTTGCTTGTTCGTACTGCTCGATCATCATGTCTCTCTGTGTTTCTGGTTCGTGCTTCTCGATACACATGTCCTTCGGTGTTGATTAGTCCTCTTGTTCCTCAGTGTTACACTTGTTTGTGCTGCCTGTTCCTCCGTGTTGCTCGATCGACATGTTCTTTGCACCATCGACTTGTTCCTCGGTGTTACTTGTTGGTGCTGCTGGATCGACATGTCTCTCTGTAGGCTTCGCGCCCGCTCACTAGGGCATGACATGCAAACACTACAGCGACTGCAAAAACTTCAAACACTACAGCGACTCGAAAACTACAAAGACTACAGCGACTGCAAAACCTTGAAGCACTGCACCGACTGCAAAAACTAGAGCGACAGTAGTCATTTACGCTCGCCTGGGGTGATTTGCCTCGTGGATCTCATTGTAATTTCAAGATGACAGACATTGTTAAAAATTAAAAAAGATCGATTTAATTATCAAATCAAAAGGAAACGAGGCAGGCCCGCGTGAAGTAAGGCGGGCCCGCCCGGAAAGCAACGTCCTAAAACGTGTCGGCTTTCATGCTTAAACTCTGAGTTCTTACATCCCTTTATATCGACTTATATTCTCTTTCATGTGGGACAACATATTGGCAGCGCATGCGCAGTGTCGTTTTTTGTTAAATACTTGAACTCTGAGTTCTTATTGTATCAACTTAAGTTCTCTTCCAAAAAAACTACAAACACTACATCGACTTCAAAAACTACAAACACTACAGCGGCTACAAAACCTACAAAAACTACAGCGACTGCAAAAACTACAAACACTACAGCGACTGCAAAAAAACTACAAAAATTACAGCGACTGCAAAAACTACAAACAGTAAAAACTACATAAACTACAGCAACTGCAAAAACTAAAAGCACTATAGCGACTGCAAAAACTAGAGCGACTGCAAAAACTAAAAACGACTACAGCGCCTACAAAAACTACAAACACTACAGCGACTGCAAAAACTACAAACACTACAGCGACTGCAAAAACTACAAACACTACAGCGACTGCAAAAACCTACAAACACTACAGCGACTGCTAAAACTACAAACACTACAGCGACTGCAAAAACTACAAGCACTACAGCGACTGAAAACTACAAACACTACAGCGACTGCAAAAACTACAAACACTACAGGGACTTGCAAAAACTACAAACACTACAGCGACTGCAAAAACTACAAGCACTACAGCAACTGCAAAAACTACAAACACTACAGCGACTGCAAAAACTACAAACACTACAGAGACTGTAGAGACTCTCTAAAATTGCAGTTGTATCTACACTTTCGTATACTGCTTACTGACGGCGAGCATCGTAAAGGCACCCTTTTTTGGCTGATTACCCTCCCCCTAGGGCCACCCAGCCCATGCAGAAATGTCATATTAGACAACAAAACCTTTTTTTTTACTGCAAAATCACACATTTATGTTACTTCGTCGCACATTCTTTATTTCGCCAAAACAGACAGAAAACTGCGAGGTAAAGCTCCATATCGTGAGTTCGCCAACTTTCAGGTTTCTCGTGTGAAGGCGCCTTCCCTTTCTCTCTTCATCGAGATTCCAATTATCCATGTGTCCATGTCCATGTCAAATGTCCGTGTCCATGTCCAGGTCGGTGTCCATATCCTGGTCCATGTCGTCCATTTCCATGTCCTGGTGCATCTCAATATCTAGGTCGTTTTCCATGTTCATGTCCATGTCATGTCCAAAAACTACAAGCACTACAGCAACTGCAAAAACTACAAACACTACAGCGACTGCAAAAACTACAAACACTACAGAGACTGCACTACAGCGACTGCAAAAACTACAAACACTACAGCGACTGTAAAACCTACAAACACTTCAGCGACAGCAAAAACTACAAACACTACAGCGACTGCTAAAACCACAAACACGACAGCGACTGCAACGAATACAACCCTACAACTGAGAACTTCAGCGACTACACTGAACTACAAAAAAAATACATCGGCGACTACAGGAACTAAGAGCGACTACAAGAAATGCACTGAGAACGACATTTACAGTGACTACAAAATCTATAGCGACTACAATAACTACAATGGCTACAGAAGCTAACAGCGACTACAAAATCTACAGCTGCTACAGGTACTACACGAACTTAGAGCTAGAACTTCAGCGCCTACTACGACTACGTGAACTACAACAACTACACGAACTGTAGCGACTTAAAGAACTACAGTGACTCAGCAAAAACTACATGAACTACAAAAACTGTAGCAATTACGTGAGCCATCTACAATAACTTAACATAAACTACACCTACTATCACAACTAAAGCGATTATAAGAACTGATCTGCAAGAACTACAGTGACTACAAGAACAACCGTATACAAGAACTAAAACAGCAACAAACATGTTATTATTGACTTCATAACAATGACTCTACATTCGATCGTGACGGTAGTCGTGAATTATTACCCACATTTGGTACGCTCCCTAAGTGTTTATTAGCTTCAATTACAATTCTTGCTGTGCTTTTCCTAAGTGTCTCGCAAATCAACTTTCGATCCCGTCATGCAGCATCTCGACTTTACGGAAGACGCGGTACGGGTCTTGCGATTCGAGTCCAATCAATTCGATTCGTCCACATTTGCTATCTTCTCCGGTGTTAGCCTTCTTGTTGCAGAATTTCTTTAGAAGTACTGCCTCATGCAAATCGACTTTCCGCGAGTCGGCGTATCGACTTTACAGAAAACCGGTCACACGATCGATTCATCACATTTGCTACCGTCCCCAGTGTTAGCAGAGTTCTTGCGGTATTTTTTCTAAGTGTCTCGCAAATCGACTTTCCGTGAGTCTGGTCGACTTTATGGAAGACAGGTTGGCACTTCGAGTCTATTCGATTCGTCACATAATTTGCTATGCTCTTCAGTGTTAGCTTTTTGCTGTGTTTTTTTTTGTGTCTCGCCGCAAATCGACTTCCCGTCAGCATGGTCCGCTCAACTTTACGCCGAAAGACGGGTCGTGCGATTCGAGTCGAATCGAGTCGATTCGTCCACATTTGCCACCCTTTCCAGTGTTAGCCTTCTTGCCAGTGTATTTTTTCTAAGTGTCTCGCATAAAAATCGAAATTCATTAGAGTCAGATCGATTTCACGGAAGACGGGTCATGCAATATGATTTGCTCCCTGGTGTTTGCATTCTTGCCAGTGTATTGTTTCTAAGTGTCAAGCATGTAAATCAACTTTCCTTGAGTACGGTCGAATTCACGGAAGATGGGTAATGCTATTCGAGTCGAATACATTTGATTTGTCCAAATTTGCTTCTATCCTCAGTGTTAGCTTTCTTGCTGTATTTTCCCTAATTGCTTCGCGGGGTCGACATAACGAAAGACGGGTCGTGCGATTCGATTCGAGCCGTCCACATTTGCTCTGGCATGTGTTTCCTAAGTTTCTCACGAATAGACTTTTTTTTGGAAGAAGGACGGTTGTGCGATTCGTATCTTGTTGACCCCCCCCCCCAAAAAAAAAAATAATAATAATAATAATAATAATAATAATAATAATTAAATTGCAATTTTACTTCCCTCCCCAGTAAAAACCCCGGTGTTAGCCTTCTCGCTGTATTTTTTCTGTCTCGCCAATCGACTTTCCAATCGACTATTCCGTAGACGGATCGTGCAATTCGTATCTTGCTGACTCTCTAAAATCGCAGTTGTATCTACACTTTCGTATACTGCTTACTGACTGCGAGCATCGAAACGGCACCCCTTTTTTCGCTGATTACCCTTCCCCTAGGGCCACCCAGTCCATACAGAAATATAATATTAGATCACAAAACCTGCGATTCATATCTTACTGACTCTCTAAAATTGCAGTTGTATCTACACTTTCGTATACTGCTTACTGACGGCGAGCATCGTAAAGGCACCCTTTTTTGGCTGATTACCCTCCCCCTAGGGCCACCCAGCCCATGCAGAAATGTCATATTAGACAACAAAACCTTTTTTTTTACTGCAAAATCACACATTTATGTTACTTCGTCGCACATTCTTTATTTCGCCAAAACAGACAGAAAACTGCGAGGTAAAGCTCCATATCGTGAGTTCGCCAACTTTCAGGTTTCTCGTGTGAAGGCGCCTTCCCTTTCTCTCTTCATCGAGATTCCAATTATCCATGTGTCCATGTCCATGTCAAATGTCCGTGTCCATGTCCAGGTCGGTGTCCATATCCTGGTCCATGTCGTCCATTTCCATGTCCTGGTGCATCTCAATATCTAGGTCGTTTTCCATGTTCATGTCTATGTCCCTATCCATGTCCATGTCGTCATCATCGTCCATGTCCTTGTCCATGTCCATGGACTCGGGAAGTCCTTCCTTGCATCCTTGCATCTCCTCGTGGCGGAGATCATCCTCGCAATTGTTACCATCTCCTTGATGGGCTTTATCGACGGTATTGTCGCAAGTTTCGTTTTCTTCGAGGTTTCCATCGCCGTATTCGGTGTTCGTCTTCCTCCACTTCTTCTTGTTCTGCTCCATGCCCAGGTCTATTTTTTTTCTATTCTCCTTTTTGTCCACTTGTTCTCTTCTTCCCTTTGTTAATATGTTTGAATTACGAATTATAGAATGCAGCTTATATAGTTCATTACAATAGATTTCTTTTCTCGTCTTCTTCGACGTTTTGATCGCCGTATTTGATGTTCGTCTTTATCCTCGGAATCTTTCTCCACTTCTTGTTGTCCACTTATTGCGCTTGCTCCTCGGTGTTGCTCGCTCGTTCTGCATCTTCCTTGTCGTTTTGTGCTGTAGGTTCGTGCAGTCATCTGTGCTGGCGCTTCAGTGTTTTTCGGTGTTGCTCGCTCGCTCTGCATCTTCCTTGTCGTCTGTGCTGGCGATGGCGCATGTTTCTTCTTGACGCTTTTGAATGTTTGAATTATGAAGGTTCTACAGAACGCAGCTTATATAGTTCATCACACTGGAAGATTATTCTTATTATTATTCTTTGCTTGTTCGTGCTGCTCGATCCACATGTCCTTCCGTGTTGATTAGTTGTCCTGTTCCTCAGTGTTAATCGACTTTTTTTGGAAGAAGGGTTGTGCGATTCGTATCTTGCCGACCCCCCCCCCCCCCCAAAAAAAAAAAATAATAATAATAATAATAATAATAATAATAATTAAATTGCAGTTTTACTTCCCTTCCCAGTAAAACCTCCAGTGTTAGCCTTCTCGCTGTATTTTTTTCTGTCTCGCCAATCGACTTTCCAATCGACTTTTCCGTAGACGGATCGTGCAATTCGTATCTTGCTGACTCTCTAACTTGCAGTTGTATCTACCCTTTTGTATACTGCTTACTGATTGCGAGCATCGTAAAGGCACCCTTTTTTTGCTGATTACCCTCCCCCTAGGGCCACCCAGTCCATACAGAAATGTAATATTAGACCACAAAACCTTTTTTTTACTGCAAAATCACACATTTATTTTACTTCATCGCACATTCTTTATTTCGCCAAAATAGACAGAAAACTGCGAGGTAAAGCTCCATATCGTGAGTTCGCCAACTTTCAGGTTTCTCGTGTGAAGGCGCCTTCCCTTTCTCTCTTCATCGAGATTCCAATTGCCCATGTGTCCATGTCCGTGTCAAATGTCCATGTCCAGGTCGATGTCCATCTCCTGGTCCATGCCCAGGTCGATGTCCATATGCTGGTTCATGTCCATGTCCTGGTGCATCTCAATATCTAGGTCGTTTTCCATGTCCATGTCCATGAGTAGTATGTATACACGGTGGCTGCCAAAGACTTAGAAAATTTTTGAGGAAAAATTTTTGGGTTTGAGTTGGAATTTTTTTTTTTTGAAGTTGGGGTAGGAGAAAAAATTTTTGGGTTTGAAAAATTTTAGGGGGTATGAAAAATTTTTGGGTCGAAAAAATTTTCTAAGTGTCCAGTTGAGTTTGGAGACTTAGAAAAAAATTTTGAAGCTTTTGCGGGTTATGTTTAAAATGTAGGGTTTTCGTATTTTGGGGTGGTAAAAGCAAAAAAACCAGTTTGAGAGGCGCGCGGCTAAATCCCTAGGAGTTAGGAAAAAGGTCTGGAGTGTTTATTTTTGGGGGTCATGTAAAAATTAATATTCATTTTTTCGTCTGGGGTGTGTATTTTGTTTTTTTCTTTTGTTTGCTTTGTGTCTTTTGTTTCTTTTGTTAATGTTGACGTCAGTTGGCGTCTTGTGTGGTAGCCTCTGTTCTGTGTCCTTGGGTTATTTTTAATTGTTTTTATCTATTTTTAAGAGTTCAAAGTGATTATGCTAATTTGATACCATATTTTTGCACCTTGGCGATGGAGAGAACATGATTATACTGATCGTTTGATATAGTCTCGTTTCAATAGGCCTTATCATGGTTTTTCCAAATTTTTATATTGGCCAGATAGCAAAAATCCATCGACACTACTGGAAAAAGCATCTCAAAATTAGTAAAGTGGCCGAGTTTAAAAGCGATATCTTTTAAAATAGTGGAGATATAGCTCCGCAAAGTCGGCAAATTTCACAGACGTTTGTATCGCGCAGCCAAATTTTTACCTACCGGTAAAGCATTTGTTAGTCATATATTTGTACAAAGGAAACGTTATGGAACAAAATTAACAGCACATAAAATATATTTATTTCTATCGCTGCAAAGATATTAATCAAATTGGGAGATTCCACAAACACATTTATAGTCAATAGGCTTTATGAATAGGGAACACAACTCAAACATAGGACAGAGGGCTGTTTTAGGACGGGTTCCTCAGACTCTCACTTTTTGGTACTTTTCGTTGTATTGGTAATGTCTTGTTTTATAATTCTTCAAAATGTTACAATTCAGATTTGTGATTTGCTCTTGCAACAACTCCAATCCTGCAGTACATACTATGGAAATGCAATATTTCTGTTATAAGATATAAAGTTTTTTATGAACTGAAAACTGAAGATCATTCTTTGACATACACACTAGCCTGTTCCAGGCTCTCAGATAGTGGGGGCGAGTGAAAAAGTTGCAGTTTTTCTTCGCTCGCTGCAACTTTTTCATTCGCCCCCACTATCTGAGAGCCTGGAACAGGCTAGGCTGGAAGATCAGGAACTCTGAACATTCTCTTTGTAACAGTCACTAATGTACTTGTTCCTGCGTTTTACCATTCTATAGTAAAAAAAAAAACAGAAACCGTCGTTTCGGCAAGGCACACATGATCTTTTTAAATCTTCCCGACCAGATAAAGGTCTGCTCTGCCACGGGTGTGTTTAAGCGTGGAAACGTTTCCTTGAGGTCGTCGCTGCCGTATTTGACCTTGCATTATGGGGTTTTTGTGGTTTTTCATATGTAAGCACTTTGAGCCACATCAAATTAAACGGTTAGAGAAAGGACAGTGGTTTCTTAGATACGCGGAGCTTGTCCAGATTTAATACACATATCATCATAGAGAAAGAGGGATACTTTTATTTACACAGGGTAACTCTTTCAGTAATTACAAAGGTAAAAAACTGTAATCAATAGAGGCCCTAGATAAATATAAAAAAATACACAAAATAAACGAATCCATAAAATTACTACTTTCGTCAATGCCTTCTAGTCGTTTGAGGAGGGACTGAAGAAGACCTGGCCAGAACCAGAACAGGACCTTTAAAAAATGTTTAAAACGTGGAAAACAAAAAATTAACTGACAGTTTAGAGTATTAATTTGAAAAAGAAACAATGAAATGTTTGATTTGCTATGCTGCATTACGTTTTTGTTGTTTTTTGAAATTCTTCATGCCATGCGGTTTTATTTCTATTCAAACTCCTTCTTTTCACAGATTCCTTACATTATAACGTAGAACAAAACAAACAGAGTTCAAGTACATTATTCGGCACTTTTTGAATTTGTGCTTAATGCAGGGGAGCGTAATACAAGTTGGCACTGTGAGAAACACTTATCATGACCTAGAGAATGTTCAGGGTCTAATACACTGACTGTGAATTCATTGTCGCAAATGACTTCAGTCATTTTTATATGGGAGTCCCGCCCCCGGGGTCTTACGCTCCTCGGGGAGGACTGCCCAAGCGACGCAAGGACCAGAAAACAGCAAAACAATATTCTTGGTTTTCACATGACGTCATAAAAATTAAAAAATCTAAAGTATACATCCTACAAAGCTGTTTCTAACATGGTATGTGGATACCAGTGTTATAATCTTTCACAAAAAGTTTCAGGTTTTAACGATGTTTTGCTTACGATTTACAAAGGTTTTAAATGTGTCACGTAATTCGTTACGCTATTTCAGATAAGCCGCGAAAATAAGGGACCGTTCATAATTTATGGGTTGGGGGGGGGGGGGGGGGGGCTATGGGGATTTGGAGGGGGGCCATTAATTTTCATCCAAAACATTTAGGTGGGCCATCAAAATTCAATTGGTACTCTATATAGGGAGGGGGGGGGGCACTAAAAACTTACTTTCATAATCGGTCCGGTTTAGAGAAGTATTTTAACGAATAAACTTTAGGTCCACTTAAAGAAGATATTGATAAATTCCAAGTGAAATCCGAGCGCTTTTCAACATTTAACAGAATAAAATTACGAGACTGAAATAGGAGATCGATGTTTATTATATTAACTCCAATGAAATATCAGGTGATCTCCCGTGCGAAAAAAGTGATATCTTCACATGTGAAAATAACATGTTACCACGGATACCAATGCAAAGGCGTGCCGTGTTTGGTTTGTTTGTGATAATGCTCACATCTTGAATAAAGAATTTTGTTTGTTATATAACATCACAAAGTCTGGCAAATACATTTACGTTAATACGTGAAAACACCTTCTATTCAACCCGGAAGACTCTGACACCTGTGGTCATTTGTTGTAATGAGCTGCCAATTGTACCCACTGTCATCAGATTCCGAGTCAGATTTAGAACCTGATGAGTCAGTATCACTCAACGTTTCTTGGTATAGTTCTTCTTCACTTTTATCGGACTCTTCTGACTCATGAGGTTCGTCTTCTTGACGTAGAAGTTCCTTCCCTGTGACTACTACATCACAAAGGGCGTCTCCTTTTATTCCTTACATGGGTCGTGATCGTGGCAATTTTCTCTGACTGGTTATATTTTTGTAGTTATTTGTCAAGTTCGAAGACATATAATGTATTTAAACCACCTGTTAGAACAAGCTGCGCCCAGTTGTAGTCCTCAAACGTTTTGGCCGTCCTGCGTTCGCGTTCGTTCTTGGTCGATTTGCTTCTCAATTGTTTTGTAAATTGTAAGTGTTTTAGATGCTCAATGTATTTTGTTACCAGTTCCACTGAAACAATGTACTTTTTTGAGAAATCCTATATTTGATCCTCGTTTTTTAGTTTTCCTTCACTGAATTGTTTTTTTATCTTTGCTCTGGGCATAAAGTCATCAACAGGTCTCTGTATACCATCGGTTAATGGGGGCGACTCAAAGACTGGCTTGTATTTATAGCTGAATTTTAGAAAAGGTGGTCAACGAAAATTACAGCGATTTCACTACAAATAGCCCAAACAAGGGTTTTTATGACCCCAATCAGCCCGAAAATCACAGAGTCTTTTTTTCTCTCGCCAAGCAACCTTTCCCATCTTCCCTCTCTTCTCTGTGATTTTCGGGCTGATTGGGGTCATAAAAACCCTTGTTTGGGATATTTGTAGTGAAATTGCTGTAATTTTCGTTGACCACCTTTTCAAAAATCCAGGTATATTTAAATGTTGATTTATTTGGGAATGGTGATGGTGATGGTGGTAGAGAGGATGGGGGAGGGGGGTGGTGGGGGGGGGGGGGGGGGTCATGGTATTTTACCTTTGTCCGCAAGCTGTCATGAGGGGGGGGGGGGGGGCAGATAAAAATATCTTACATCATCAGTGGGAGCTAGAAAAAATATTTAAGGAAAAAAATTAAGATCCCCATAGCCCCCCAACCCATAAATTATGAACGGTCCCTAAACAAAATTGAATCAGCTGAAAGTTATTGTTTGCATTGTAAGTGCTTATAAGCCGAGTTAATGGAGCTTATAGCAAATGCAATATTTTTTTATGCGATTTTTGGTGTAATTAAGAATTTGAATTTTTGGCCGCCATCTTTGTGCCCCTGAGTGGGGCACAAAGATGGCCGCTCCATACATTTCTTACTAAAAATGTCTAATACTCGTTCGCCTATAACTCTTGAACGAAATGCTTTTGCGCCTCAAAATTTGGCCAGATGTGTAGTTTTAAACTCTCTACAACTCCATAAACATTTTGGATTCGAAATCTATTTTTTAATGCTTCTGAATTTTGATATGACGTAAGTGAAAACCAAGAATTCAGCTTTAGGTTTAGTTAACTTACTCGCTCTTCTCTTCTTTTCAAGCTTAGTTTGTCTTGTCATTCTCTTCTTTAACTTTCTTCTAAACTTACTCTGATTTACAATGCTCCATTTCTTTGTTATTAAATTGAGTATACATATATTTAAGACTACTTGCATTGGCTGATTGCAACATATGGTTCGCTTGATTAACATATGATTACAGTGAGAGTAAACTGTTCATTGGTAAACTTTTCTTATTCGAAAACCTCCGTTAGTTTTGATTGTTTTAGTGGCGACGCGAGGCCAAAATGCATAAAAGTACGTATAAATTAGTGTGGAGAGGGCCTAAGTCCGCGTTATAAAAAGTTGATTACAATAAAAGGCAGTACAAATGCATTTTTGAGCGATACCTTGAGATTTAGCTGCAGACGAGCCCCGGGGGGGGGGGGGGGGGGGGGGGGGAGTACTCGCAGAAAAATTGGGTAGGGGTGTGCGGCCCGCTTCCCAAAACCCTCACCCTATTTATGACCAAAATCTGCGATTTTCCCTACCCTATTTATGACCTCACCAAAAATTTGATACCCTATTTATGACCCATTCACGCGTCACGAAAAAAGTATAAGGGACCCTCTGTGAAGGGCTTTTGTTGCTTGTATTTTCTAGCCTACAAAGCAGCCGCTGGAGAGGAAGGCAAAGCGCGGATGGAAGGAGGGGGACATGGTAAGGAAGTACCTTCTTCTAAAAAAGTGCATTCAAGACTACAGTGCAAAAATCGTTACCCTATTTATGACCAAAATGGCGGCAAAATAGCCAAAATCGATACCCAATTTATGACCAAAACGGCTGAAAAACCCTACCCTTTGGGGCCGCACATACCTATATAGCCCATATTAGGGAGTACCCCCCCCCCCCCCCCCCCCCCCCGGGAGACGAGCCTCTCAAGTTTTGCTCCTTCCATCTATCAAGGCAGACACCCACATCGATGAAACCGTGGACAATGATTAGTACGGTATTTACGGGGAGTCTGATTTCACTTAGGATCGACTGAGCGATCTGAATATTCAGATAAACACGTAACACATGAAACTGACTGCAAGGAATATTTTTGCTAAGTGAATCAAGCCGATCCTGAAGAGGGAGCTGAATACCAGTAGGCAAATCCGCCGATCCGTTGCATTTTGATAACCGAATCCTCAATCCGCAAAAAAATATGGTGAAACCCGAATCCGCAAATTATTTGTGAACTTCCTTACTTGAATCCTTGCAAATGCCGTGTGTGTGATTGTTTTTTTCGCTGCTATTTCTTACACTACTTCGACAAGCAAAGCGATCAAGAATAATTTTACTTCAAGGAATGATTTATCGACGGGAAAAACGAAGGCGATGACACCCGGGGATGACACCTTCCAAGTCTCAAAATTTGTTGCAAGGCTCTTACTCGCTGCACGCATTTAAGACCTATCAATGTGACGACCAATAGAAATAGAGTATTTTCATTTTGTTGCCCAATGATTTTTGCCGCCCTCTTTGTTTCGTTAGCTCCTCACAGTATGGCAGAAATCAAGATCTTTGGCTCAGGAGAAAACTGCAAAACATCATGGAAAGATGCCGGTGCGAAGTACGACGAGACAGACGAGCATTTGGAAATCATGGGGAAACCTGTCATGGAGCGCTGGGAAACACCGTACATGCATAAGCTGGCTTCAATAGCAGCTTCCAAAGGTGGTCGAGTACTCGAACTTGGCTTTGGAATGGCAATTTCCGCGACAAAAATTCAATCCTTTCCTGTGGACGAACATGTCATTGTGGAATGCAACGACGGCGTCTTCTCAAGGCTGGAGACATTCGCAAAAACAGCGAGGCAGAAAGTGACCCCGTTGAAAGGTATTTTTGTTAGCAAACTTGTGGAATTAATTCAGGGCTTGTTTACATAGAGGGGGGTTGAACCGACTAGCTCGGTAAGCCGCCTAACTGAGCTAAAACTTAGCTCGCTTTTACATGCAAATTTACTAACTTCGTTCAACAGAATACAGGGCCACTTATTTGTATCTGATTGAATGACAATTGTACCTATTGTGTTATGCCTCTTTCTACAAAGAGTTCCAACTCACAATGACATTTAAATGAGTGGACCAAAATGGCCATGCATTCTGTAATCGCTCTAAAAACCTAAAAAAACACGCCCAAAAATGAGTCTAGGTAATTGTCAAGAGTCGAGATTTGTATGTTGATAGTCAATAAATAATACATTTAAAGAAAATAAACATTAACTTTAACTTTTAAATATTAATAGAGCAGTTTTCAATTGAGTGTGGTAAAACCAAAACCAAAGTAATTACTCTGACCAATCACAGCAGTCATAAACAATCCAATGAACCAATCAGAGCTCGAAGCAATTACATGTCGGCGGCGATAAGCGCGGGAAAACGCTTGCGAGCAAGTCACGATTGGTTTTGGTTTTACTTCTGATTGGTCGAGAAGGTGGCGCGAAATTTTTCAGCCAATCACAAAGCGTAGCAATGCAAAACCAAAGCAATTGTGTAATTACTTTCGACACTCAATTGAAAACTGCTCTATTACATATTAATTATTTAATTGTATCAATGTTGCCTATTTCTTACATACAGTCAAACCTCTATTAAGCAGTCACCCTCGGGGAATAACCAACTGACTGACCGCTTAAAAGAGGTCAAGTTTACAGTAAATATGGGGAGCGATTTAATTCCGGGGATTTGTTAAGTGCCCACTTAATAGAGTGTGGCCGCTTAATACGGTGCCGCTTAATACAGGTTCGACTGTATCTTGTTCTTGGCTTGATTCCTTGACTGAAGGAATCTCTCTCTCCCAGCCCCACAATTCCTACTTATAACATCCAACTCTCCCCTCAAAAATGACTATGTGGCAATGCTGTGAAACTGCAAGAAAGCTTTGTCGATTGACATTCAGGACAGACATGTCGCAACATTGCCTCTAAGGTCCGATTTTCATAGGTCAGTCTTTATCAATATAAATGAAATAAATTTTCTCAAAAAATATTTACACAAACGGAAATGCATTCATGTCCTCAAAAGCGGCCGTCAAAAGAATCTGTTATTCTTTTCCTTTTCTTTTTACATTGATATTTTTATCTTTTCTTGGTATAATGAAAGATAAAGAAATTGTGTTTGGCTTGAGCTGCTGCTTTGAAAGGAACACTATCATGTTGGAGTTATAACCCAGAAAACCTTGTTTCTTAAAAAAAAAACTAGGTGATGTACCCAGTTGCAAAACTACAGCAATACAGTCAACTCTCTCTTAATGGACACCTATAAGACGGACACCTGGTGTTGGTCCCTGCCGTTTTTCAGTCATTTTACTGTTTTAAAACTCTCTATAAGACGGACACCTCTCTAAGGCGGACAATGGACAATTTGAAACTGTCAACGGACACTTAAGAAGAAAAATACTTCAAAATAGAAATGTAGGTGCTAAATATGAACAAATGAGTCCACTTTTCTAATATTATTGTTGTTCCAGTTTGTAGGTTTTGCTTAAGTGAACGACTTTAAACAGACTTAAAACAGACATGTATTCATTGTACATAAAATGAATGGGGTTAGTTTCTAGAGAAACTGTGGTGCTGCGTCGGTGGGGGGATGAAACACGAGAATTTAGTTTTATCGACTGAGTCGATAAGGTAAATTGACCACCGTAAAAAGATTCAAATAGCTGACGTTTCGAGCGCTAGCCCTTCGTCGGAGCGAATCAAGGAATTGTGGGTAGTGTGTGGTTTTATATAGTAAGCGGTGGAGCTACGCTATTGGTGGAAATTTGGTGACGTGAAAAACAAATGTAGATTAGTTGAATGAAAAGCGTTCGTTGATTCCGTGGGGTTTCATTGTACATAGGTCAATTTAGCCTGATTATCTCAGAATTACTGGTGTCACGCTACCTCGACTCTCTATAAGCCGGACACCTCTCTAAGATGGACAGTTAGGGCTGGTCCCGATGGTGTCCATCTTTGAGAAAGTTGACTGTAATTACAAAGGCATCTGATAAAATTCATCTCAACTTGCAATAATTATAGCCTTTATCAATCATTTTTCCTATACAACAAGGATCAGTATTAATAGTTCAAGTTACATTGAAATATTTGTTTTCTTTAATGTTATATTATTTATTGACTCCCAACATGCAAGTCTCAACTCAGTACTCTAGACTCTTGCCTCCCCCCGACAATGACCTTAAAACTTAGGCTGGATAGCCGGGTGAACATTGCTTGACCGTTAAAAAAGATAGCCCGACTGTCTGGGCGACTAGAATGGTGACCCTGGCAAGCAGACAGGGTGACTCAGGTAGGTGGGTGACGCTGTCTGCCATGTATAGCAAATAGCATGAAAAAAAAACAGCCAGGTAATAGGGTCACCCATGTAAGCAGGCCCTTATAATAAATTATTACTAACCCTTTTACCTGAGTTACTGCAATGTCACTGAGGGGCCTTGATCAGGCATGAGATAAACCATTAGCTCTAAATAAATGCTCCAAAAATTGACTTTTCCCTTCACAGTCACATTCAACCATCGTCAAGTCAATTATTTTTTAATGTCCTTGCTCCTATAAATAAGCGGGACACACCAACTTTTGATACTGTAAATCCTTGATTTAGCACCTGGGGCGCTTATTTCAAATTTGGGGTAAGGAGGGGGCACTTAAGGGGGGGGGGGGGGGAGAGGAAAGTATTTATTTAATTATTCAATTACATCGTTGATATAACATTTGCGTGTAAACAACAACATAACATGAGTGTTAAAATACAAAGTTGTTCATATGGTAGTTCACAAATTGAAACATGTACTAACTGGAAAATCTGTTTGTACCACTATAGTGGTAGTTTACCGTAGTTCGGCGATCATAATGTATTAGGTATCAATTTCGATTTCATCCTCATCCTCATCCATGTCAATGATGTGAATAATCTTACTCCACGGGGTGTGCTTATTTCAAAATTTGGCTGATGTAAGGGACGCTTACTCAAAGGGGCGCTTATTCGAAGGAGGCGTTAAATCCCGAATTTACAGTAAGTGCCTCCCCCCCCTTAAGCAGACATGTATTTTCTGGTGATTTATGGCATATCTATTTGTTTGTCTTATTGTGGAATAGGCCTGTGGGAAGAGGTCGTGCCTTCCCTTGATGATGAATCATTTGATGGCATAATATATGACACATATCCCTTGTCAGAGGAGACGTGGCACACTCACCAATTCGTGTTTATCAAGAACCATGCCTTTCGCCTCCTTAAACCAGGAGGGGTGCTGACCTTTTGCAACCTGACATCATGGGGAGAGCTGTTAAAGACAAAATATGATGACATAGAGAAGATGTTTGAGGAAACGCAAGTCCCAGAGTTACTGAAGAGCGGTTTTCTAAAAGAGAACATATCGACTGAAGTTATTGAAGTCGATGTTGATCCTAATTGCCGCTATTACAGCCACAAGAAAATGATTGCTCCTACTGTTAAAAAACAGTGTTAAAAGAGATACAAATGAAGGAGCAAAAGTTACATTCAATTTAGTCTCTTTTTAAATTTGTTATGTACCACTCTAACTTATCTTTAACTTCCAACAATATTATGTAATTGGAATGGCTGCAGGGGAAGTTCGAACTTTTAAAGCGTTTTAACTGATGTTTTCTCATTAAAATCAGTGCATAAAACAAAAGTGTATTTTTGTTGTTTCCTGTGTAACATAGGAGCAAGTATCATTTTTACCACATCTGCTATTTACTGGGCTGGATTTATAGCCATGAAAATTTTGTTTTGTCAACTGGTATAACTGAAGACAGCTCCTTGCAACACCCCCTTATTTCGGAAAAGAGTTGAAGACATGGCGAATAAGGTTTACTGAAAATAACTCCCACCATTACGGTCTCTTTATTACGGTGGCCCAGAAAGTGACGGCTACAGCGGGAGTGGACTAAACGTGGCTCCTACAAACAGATCAAATCCAGTTATAAGTTAAAGCAGGGCTTCAAGTGTCCCTATATTTCCTATATTTCCTATATTTTATCAATTTCCCTATATCTCCCTATATAGTTAAAAAATGTCCTATAATCCCTATAATTTTATTCAGAATAAAAAAGGAAAAATTATTGTTGAGCTCATAAACTTTGTACTGGTGGATGTTACAAAGGCAGTGAATTTCCTGGGTCAAGCAAAGAGTAAACTGGTAAGTTCAGTATGTGTAGCTGCTATTTAATATACCAACATTTGTCACCAATGAACTGCTTTAAAATATTACATTAAGTCAATTTTTCACAAACACTGTTTAATGTAACTACCTGTACATGGATAATTAAGTTCAAAGTCTTATGTCCCAGTGAAGAGTGACTGAGGGACCAGATCTAATACTATAAGGTGCTCTTTTGTAATTTTGGTTTCAAAATAGTAGCACCGAGGAAAAACAATCTTATTAATAAGATTTCATGTCATCCACCTTTTTAAAATCAAAACCCTGACACTACATTGTTACTGAATCAATCTATCTTATGATTATGATTATTATTATTATTATTATTATTATATAATATATTATATATTATTATATTACCCTTGCATCAAAATAGAAATATTAAAATAAAATGTGTTTTCCTGTTTACAGTTAAGGTATAGCACATAGGAGTTGACATCATGCCGCATGGTCCAACAAAGTTTTAAGCTAGCTGGTTGGATCAGACTGATGTAAATGGCCACAAGATTGGAGACTGGTGTACCTCATGTAAGAGTACAAAATACAAGGCCTTCTGTACCTTATGCATGAAAGATTTCTCGATTGAAAATTCTGGATTGCCTCAAATACAGCAACATGCTAAAAGAGAAAAGCACAGGAAAATGTCTAAAGCCAAGTTTTCTCAAACTCAAAGACATTTTGTACTTTCTGCAACCAGTAGTGAAAATACAGGAAAAGACCAAGGGCGTGCCATCATACACATTCAAGATATGTCACAGCAAGAGAAAGTAACTACAGCTGAAGCTCTCTGGGCCATGAAAACTGCTGCAAGTGACTATTCATTTGCATCATCAGATGGTACACCACAGTTGTTTCAGAAGATGTTTCCAGGAGATGTGTCTGATAACTTTACCATGAGCAGAACAAAAGTTTCGTACATGATATCTGATGGATTAGGCCCGTACTTTAGACAAAAACTGTGCCAAGATATTTCACAGTCGGGTTTTGGGTATACCATTCAGTATGACGAAACAGGGAATTCTCAAGGCCGCAAGCAGTGTGACATACTGGTACGCTATTGGTCACAAGAGAAAAAGGAGATCAGTGTTAGATTCTTGCAGACACTATTCTTTGGGCATGCCAAAGGTCATGATGTTGCTAAGAAAATTGTGGACATACTTCAGGAAACAGGCTATCAGCTGCCTCTCTCAGGCTTAATAAGTCTGTCATCAGATGGACCAAATGTCAACAAAACCATTTGGAATACAGTCAATAACGTACTCTTAGATGAAGGACTCCCTGGTCTTATGCCGTTCATCCCTTGCAACATTCATGTTGTGCATAATGCTTTCCGTGCAGGTATTAATGCATATGGAGAGGCATCTGAGGAACTAGCCATAGATCTTTTCTATTGGTTGAAGAGCTCACCTTCTCGCAGGGAAGATTACATCCACGTGTTGGATGATCTGGGGTTTGATGATGAGCTATTCATCCGGCATGTACAGTGCAGGTGGCTTACCCTTATTCCAGCATTAGACAGAATTGTCAAGAACTGGGAAGCAATCAAGAAATACTTCCTGGAAGAATTGCCCAAGCAAGCTACACAGGAGAAGACTTCCAAGACTTTGGAGAAGAATGAGCGGTACAATCGTATCTGTAGAAAGTTACAAAACAAGTCCTTCCCAGCTCAACTGGCTTTTCTACTGTCTGTGGAACCAATTTTTAAGAAGTTTCTATGTTTCTTCCAGAGTGAAGGGCCACTGATTCACTTACTGCGTGATACAATGTGTGAGCTGCTAAAGTCCCTTTTGGGTCGCTTCCTCAATAGCCAAGCCCTGAAAGACAAAGAGGACAAGCACCTGCTGACAGTAGACTATTCCAAACCAGACAACCAACTGTCCATTTCTCAGATGGAAGTGGGAGAGAAAACTCGCTCTGACCTGTCTAAGCTGCCTAGTGACCAACAGAAGAAAGCTCTTCATGGCATGAAACAGTTCTATGTGGGCACCACAAAGTATCTTATTGGCCATCTACCAATAGTCAACAAGCTTTTAAGAGATGTCTCTTTCCTACACCCACTTCTCAGAGTCAGTCAGCATGGCACGCAAGCTATTCGTAGACTAGCAGTCATGATGCCAACAATATCAGAAGAGGAAGTTGCTTTGGTCACAGATGAGTGGAAGGTGTACAGTGCAGGGGATGTTGATGCAGACAGTACCACGCGTAGGGTTGACCATTACTGGGCAGATGTCTTCCAAGAGAAATCTCAGCAGGGTGAATTCAAGTATCCCGTTCTTCAGAAACTCGTCAAAAGCCTTCTGTCTTTAGCTCATGGCAATGCAGATGTAGAACGAAGCCTTTCTGCAAACAAGAAGACAGTAACACCAGACAGGGCTTCTCTTGGTGACTTGACAATAAATGGTCTGCGTTCTGTCAAAGATCATGTGAAGAAGTGTGGAGAGCCACAGAATGTTCAGATCACAAAAGGACTTCTTCATGCATCAAGAGAGGCGCACAAAGCATATGTAAAAAGGATCTCTGATGAAAAAGAAGATCTGGCAAAGAAAAAGAGCATTCATGATGCAGAGAAAGAAAGGCTGAGGGGTGTTGAGAAAGAGAGAGAAAGGGAAGCAGAGAAGTTGGAACGAAGCAGACTGAACTTGTCTGAGAGAGAAAAAGGACTGATGCAGTCGGAAGACCAGAAGGACAGTGAGCTGCAAACGGCTAAAACACTCTATGAAGAAGCAAATAAAGACTTTCACAGGCAATTAAGAACAAAAACTTCAAGGAGGCTGCTATAGCTAAAGGACTACTTGACGTTGCCAAGAAGAAGGTGGAACATGCAGTGGAACAAACCAAACAGTGTTCAAATAAGAGAACTGAACTAGACAAAAACAAGAAGAGACTCCTGGAATGCTATTCAAAACATTTATCTGTCAAGAACAGCGAAAGGACACTCACTGAATGTTGATTACATGATGTACACTTATTGCTGTTTTTTTGAGACTGAATGTCAAGAAATGTTAAATTTGAGTTTGTTTCCAACTGTGTTAAATATCTTGTGCTATAAGTGTGATGGTTAGGAATGGCTATGAGAGGCATGGAGGAGGCCATTGTATTTGTTTTAATAAAAATGTTATTTTTTTGCTGATTATCACTTGTATAATGCTTCAAAAATTCCTATATTGTTCCTATATTTTTTCCTATTCCCTATATTGGCCCTATATTTTTGAAAAAAAGACCCTATATTTAGCCCTATAATTTGGCAGGGGGCCACTTGAAGCCCTGGTTAAAGATGAAAATGTGGTTGTAAAATAGTTTTAAAAAAATTATGAAGAGTGGCTCTTACAGTTCACCATCTTCACCATCACCCTTCAGCAGAGAGATTCATCCTGTGCGAAATCATGTTGCTAGCCTACTAGAGCATGTTTGTATTTTTATGTAACATGAAAGGTCTGACATATCCCTTTCCAGTGTTCCAGGTAGCGGGTAGTGAAGGGGATTATGGAGGGAGGATAGGCGCCAAAGAGAGCCCTTTTCTCTCGTTTCCAATGCTCGTTCGCGCGCCGGTTTTATCTGCTCCGTGGCCCCACAATCTTAGCGGCTGGAACAGGCTAGCGCTGACGAAATCGCTTTTCACAGCAAACATTGCTTTCGGCTGATTAGAAACGGTTTTGACAGACCCGGGACCAAGTTCTCTTTCAAAATTCATGTGGCGCACAGATTAGGAAGCAAGCAGTTTTTATGTCAGTGTCACTCCTGTCTCACGAGAGAATTGGACGATAGATTCAGTTGCTGCAGATTTGACAATAAAACCAATATTTTCTTGTTAATGTGTCATGGAGTTGTTTCACCAAAATGGTTTACAGAGTTGTTATCTAAGGCCCGGTTCAAACGTCGAACTTCACATGTGCCGAATCTAATGCAAATGAGCAAAAACTATTCTTGCTCATTTGCATTAGATTCGGCACATGTGAAGTTCGACGTTTGAACTGGGCCTAATTCTACTTATCACTTTCGACTTGGCGATACGTGACACGAACTTCTGGAATTTATGTTTTCTAAAGGCGTGGTACACCTGAATGCCATTTTTCCGCCACTTGACATGGGTTCAATGGAAATATCTCGTTCACGTTTGAAGCAATCCAAAAACGCTAAGCTCATCTCATAAATCTATGTTATGGGGTGTTTTGTAAATTTTTGGGTATGTTTAGGAGGAAATAGTTTTTCTCGGAGGATTTGTAAAATTGAGAGAAATAAGAAATATTGAAGATTTAATGAAGTTTGAAAATTAGAATTTGTAGTTAATAATTATTATTAATAGATGGACATCAAAACAGTCCACTAGCAACCTGGGGTGCCCTTTTGCTTAGGTATCAACTGTCTGTTGGTGTTACAAAAATCATTTTCTTTTTTCTATCCCTTCTTTAGGGATTTCTATCCCTTCTTTAAATTTTTAAAATTTCATTCAAATTCGGGTAAAACCCCACCTTAACTCAATGAGGAAGAAATTTCTTTCGAAACAAATGACTGGCGAATTTCTCTCGCAATTCTTATGAATGTTGAAGATAATGTATGGGCCACCTTCACTTCAATGTTGTTTACTCAGGCTTGGTCAACGTGAAATCAATGTTTGAACTGAAGAGAAAAGAAGTGGTGAACTTCCGTTCATTAACTGAAGCTGACGGTATACTAACACCGATGAACAATAGCAGACAAGAGGGAAAGGATGGAATCGGATGCATGTGATATAGCCTGATGCGAATACAGCGGCCTCTCATCGCTCGCGACCGCTTTGGGGAGGTGACTGTATTTGCAAGCTAGAGGAGATATAGGAACATCAACTTTAATACTCTATTTTATATGGAAAAGTGAGCAAATATCCTATCAGTGATTTTTGACGAAAATTGTTTGCTTCTTAATTCACAGCTGGTGTTGCGCGACGACTCAAATGTCTGATTAAATATTATCTATCCTCTGAACGCAGAAGATTTTTGCACGTCGCTCCACACCGCCCTGAAACAACGGGTGAAAACCGTCTACGTTCGCATGCTAGATAAAATCGGGCACTGATATATAATTTCTATATCAATTCAACAGCAACAACAGACAACGTTTATTTAGTACCAAGAAAAGAGATGATTCTACATTACAAAAATGATTCTGATTCCATCGTAAATCTACATCGAACACATTTCTCTCTTGATAACAACTAAACCTGAGAAAATAAAGCGTCGACAGTGAAACACAAAAGTCTAACGCTCGAATCCTATGGTCTAACCAATGATGTTATATAGCTGGAGTTTTTCTCAATGCAACGCGCGCGTTTATTGGTTGATTCATGGTCACATGACGTCTAACAAACAAGCTGTTTCCCGCCAAACGTACATGAGCGGGCAACATTTGCGAAAGCGGGCAACATTTTCACTGTTGCCGCTATCGCACGTGATCAGACCGTGACAAAAGGTGCATTATTATGATGCGATTGATGTTTACCTCGAGTACTCGGCGCGTTTTTCAAACTGTGTTGTGTTGTGTTTTTTTTTTTGTTGCTATATGACAAATCACTTAATGACTGATCACTGTTTCTCTCGGGACCAGTCATTAAATGTTTATTGTTGACTAATCGGAAGCAAAACTGAAGCCAATCGTGACTTGGCTTGCGCGCGTTTTCCCGCGCTTGGTACTGGTTGAATGTATGTTTTTATTCCCGCGCTCGGTACTAATAATAATAATAATGATAATAATAATAATAATAATAATAATAATAATAATAATAATAATAATAATAATAATAATAAATAATAAACAGCATTGTTGGGTACAGCAAAGATCCTGAGAAAGGTGCTGTCCTTGTAAGAGGAAAGAAAGAAAAGGCCTGGAACCCATGGTGACATGTTGGAACCCGCTTCCAGGGAATATCAACCAGACAGAACATTGTGCCTGAACCTTAAAGCAATAAACATAATAATAAAGATCTTTATTTATCATCAACAGCTACTAGCCCACAGACAAACGTATGAGTTAACAAATCAATAATCAATAACAGCAACAATATCATACTAGTAATACTACTACTAATCTAAAAATGTATGAAGCATCCATTAACAAGGACAGCTATAAAATGAAATAAACATCGGTTCACAAAGCAACGTTTGAACCGCTCTGTCCTAACTCGTGGCAGGATGTAGTTGTGGCCTCGATTTCGTGAAGAGCATGTTCTCTGAAGGGGAAGGAGGTCTTGAAGAGGATGGACCCCATTAGCTGTAATCTTGGCCCTACAATTGTCTGTCCTTGATGTTAATTAAATCAGTAATTGGTGTGTACTTGTTGGTGTAGCCATAACGTAAGGCACGCTTACAAAACCTATCTATTTGTGAAAGATATTTACTGTGGTGCGCACAGGCCCACACCTCAATTGCATAAGAAAAAAAATGACATAATAAGACTGTCGAACAAGATTGTGAGCTCTGGCAGGGAGTAGCCGTAGTACTTGCAGACTCTCAAGATATATAGTCTGGAATTGGCTCTGCTAAGCATATACTCAAAATGGGTGTCCCACTTACACGGGTCTTGATTAAACGTTACCCCTAACAGTTTTAGCTCACTCTTTCTCCCTATTCCCTCTGTTTCCTCTGGGAGCGGCTTTCTGGTTCTACCTTTCACAACCATTTCAAAAGTATTAGTGATATTTAGTGTCATTTTATTAACCTCAGCCCAGTGTTTGATGTTGCAAACTTCTTGAGGTGAGGAATCAACCTGACAGGGGCCAGACGTAATAGGCACACTGACAGTGATATCATCAGCGTATTTGATGAGCAGTGTCAGTGGGCTAACAGGCTTGATATCATAAACCATGATTGAGAACAATATGGGGCCCAAAACAGTCCCTTGAGGAACACCTTCTGTCTCTGGTTGAATGCATGTTTTCCCGCGCTTGGTACTGGCTGAATGCATGTTCTCCCGCGCTTTAATAATTGGTACTGGTTGAATAAAAGTAAACTTCAGAAGACCGCAAACGATAATGCTGCTAATGATACGTAGGATCTACGAGAGACCTAACCAGCCAAAAAATGAATGAACAAAAACAATGAACTGCAAGGCTGATCTGACCACGTAAAAAAGTAAAATTTGCGAGACACCATCACGACAGAAACCGATAAAGTAGGATTGAATGTATGTTTTTAGAATGTACTGGTTGAATGTATGTTTTCCCGCGCTTGGTACTGGCTGAATGCATGTTTTCCCGCGCATAATTGGTACTGGTTGAATGTACGTTTTCCCGCGCTCGGTACTGGTTGAATGCATGTTTTGCCGCGCTTGGTACTAGTTGAATGTTTATTTTCCCGCGCTTCGTACTGGTCGAATGTATGTTTTCCCGCGCTTGGTACTGGTTGAATGCATGTTTCCCCCGCGCTTAATTGGCACTAGTTGAATGTATGTTTACCCGCGCTTGGTACTGGTTGAATGTATGTTTTCCCGCGCTTGGTAATGTTTGAATGTATGTTTTCCCGCGCTTGGTGTTAGTTGAATGCATGTTTTCCCGCGCTTGGTACTGGTTGAATGCATGTTTTCCCGCGCTTAATTGGTACTGGTTGAATGTACGTTTTCCCGCGCTCGGTACTGGTTGAATGCATGTTTTGCCGCGCTTGGTACAAGTTTAATGTATATTTTCCCACTCTTAGTACTGGTTGAATGCATGTTTTCCCGCGCTTAATTGGTCCTGCTTGAATGTATGATTTTCTGTGCTTAATTGGTACTGGTTAAAGTGCCACTGTGATCAAAAATATACATTTTCTGTTCTCTTCATATTTTGAAAATATAAGTACTCGTTACTTACCTTGCGAAGTTTCAAGTCAAAACTCGTACGGGAAGTGCCATTATTTTAACTGTACATTTCGAATTCGGCTTGCCGCCATTACTCAATTAAAAAATGACCGGGACCGGGACCGAACCCTGAGAGCTAGATCGAGTTGGCCTAAAGATTTTGTGACGTCAATGACTCAACACGTGCCTTTTGGCTTTGTTGTCTGTGACCCGGAGGGAACCGCGTTGAGTCATTGACGTCACAAATCAAGTCACGTGTACCAGATAGCAAACCAGTAGAACGTGGGCTCGGATTTATGAACGGAGTAATGGCAGACGGATTTTACGTGATTTTCGTGGGTTTTCGGCCAGCTATTTCTGGGCTGTGTAAGAATATATCAATCTAATTTATAGAAATTCGCATTGGTCTAATTTTCGTCGTAGTGGTACTTTAAATGTATGTTTTTTTCCGCGCTTGGTACTGATTGATTGCATGTTTTTCCGCGCTTGGTACTGGCTGAATGTATGTTTTCCCGCGCTTGGTACTGGCTGAATGTATGTTTTCCCGCGCTTGGTACTGGCTGAATGTATGTTTTCCCGCGCTTGGTACTGGCTGAATGTATGTTTTCCCGCGCTTGGTACTGGCTGAATGTATGTTTTTCCGCGCTTGGTACTGGCTGAATGTATGTTTTTCCGCGCTTGGTACTGGCTGAATGTATGTTTTCCCGCGCTTGGTACTGGCTGAATGTATGTTTTCCACGTACTGTTTGTATGGTTTTGTTTCATTTGACTTCTGATTGGTTAATTGCGTTGTATTTGCATTTGCTGTGATTGGCCAGATGTGATTACTTTGGTTTGGTTTGACGACAGTCATTACAAAATTATTCTATGCTCTAGTTGATAAGAAAAAAAAGCAAATATTTTTACTAACTTGCCAACGCAACTCAAAATCTATTCTTTCAGTCTTAAAAGTTGAGTTTGCGTTATCAAAGTTCTTGCAAATGATACTTAATCAAATACGAAGGATAGCACTGTTCGTCATTAAAAATAACAAAAAGCTTTGGCTTTTTCTCATTGTCAACACATGAATCGTACAGATCACTTGCAGGGTTACTTGGATCTTTCAGGGGTGGTCGACGAAGGTCACGCCCTTCAAGCTTGTATTCTCCCGTTAGCACATTAACCAGAAACATGAACCTCGTTTTTTCTCCACTTTGACTGCTGTAGTTGTTACTGTACGAAGCGGCCACAGCAAAGTAGCTTCCTTCTCCATAACGTGTTCCATTTTTCCCTCTCAGCCTGTGATCAAAGTTCTGTTTGCAGATGGCGTCAATAACATCCGATGTCGTACCATGAAACAGCCACTTTTCAATTTCATCATAGTTGGAGATTTTTAGTTTCTTTTTCATCTGCTCGCGCTTCCTAAATATAAAATAAATATGAACCAGCTAAGAGTGAACTTAGTAATAGTCAACAATGTCGTGCCTGCTCATTCTATTTCCTGCAAGAGGCTGTCAGAGATTCGAGCCAAATAAACATGCCTATGACGTTGCACTACCCGGTTTTAAAATGATGTTCAGCCTTTTGAGGTCTTGCGTAAGGGTGTTGCTGGGCTTACGCGACTTTATGTACCAGAAAAAATAAACAATGCATGGAATAAGTAGCTTCAAACGCATATGCAATATCTCTTCAATACCAAAGAGTCGCTATAGTTGCCGGAACAACTATCCTTCATTACTCTGCCGGTGTATGAGTACTTTCCCGGACTTGATTATGATAACTTGCACTAAATTTCTGCTTAGCTCCAAGTTCTAAGCTTCACCCAGGTATACTCTTAGTGTCTCTAATTTAATAAGTAAATTAAGGAAAGTAAATTGGATCAATCAATAAACTAGCCACTTGATCGTTTAGTCCGTTTGTTCGTCCGTCCGTCCGTCCATCCGCGTCTGCAGTCGGTCTGTCTGTCGGTAAGTCTGCCGGTCAATCAAAGACACCACCTGGATGTGGGTAGGTACTAAATAATCAGTAAGGAGTTTTTGCTAGAATCTCAGATGACTATTTCATCGGCCTTGAAATGAGGGAGCTGCGCTCTCGGCTAAATGCTTTTAAATAAAACAAAGTAAAGCGCGTTGAAAAGGGTGTCTCAGTATTTCTAAATGCGTCTATAAGTACGTTGTACATGGAATTTTAAGAGTTTGGGATCGTTTCGATACATCCATCCACCCCACCGATCGATCCACCCTTCCCCACTCAACCCCTCCCCACCTCAAACCTCCCCACCCCACCCCACCCCACCTTACCCTACAGCACAATCACGAATCACTTTTGTTCATACATTTACCTGTTGTATCTCTCACGTAAGAAATCATTTCTGATTTTTTCTACCATCAGTATCGAGGCCTTCCATTCAGGAATTGTTTCATGACATAGGAATTCGTTCGGAATCAATATCTTCACACATCAGATCACTGAAATGAAATGTCAAAAAAATATATATAGGAAGAGAAAATATGAATGTCTATAGGTAGATCGGATGTTCTCATCAGCTGTAATTGGTTTACGTGCGTGTCTTCGTAATTTCAGAAATATTGGCTCACTCTTCAAGTGTATTAAGCGCGGCGTGGGGATAATAATTTCAAAACTTAGCTTTTGACAAAGGGTATAAGTATATACAAATGCAAAGAGAACTGATGAAACAATGTCCATGTACTGGTTACTCAGCTTATTATTCAGGGTTCGTTTTCAATCAGCTGACACAGGAGGGTATGGAGATGTATTATTGTAAGATAAAGCGCGCAGAGATTTGGGAGAGTTTGACATAAAGGGCGCACCCCTTTTCTCGTCTTGTATATGTTTCCCTTTCATTACGTAATATACCCTAGGAGGCTATGCGGAGAAGGGAGAGGAAATTCCTCCTCCTTAATATTCGAGATATACCCTAGAAATGGCAATTAGATTTCAAGATTAACAATGTATGTAGGCACATTCTTTCTTTTAAAAGTCGTTAAAAAACAACTCTGGCAATATTTTGCAACTCTGTGTGGTCTGCAGTACAGATTCAGAAACAAACAGCGGTCTTCTCCTGACGCGTCTTTTGGTTAAGTAACGCTGATCCATGTTCCTCTGGTACATTGACGCCTCATTGAATTTAATTTTGGAGTTTGAAGTGCCGATATGGAAGAAGTGCACCGGATCTTTATTAAGATATGCAGCTTCTATGTGCTCTTGTTTTGTTCCAGACGATTGCTAAAACAGAACATAAAAACATGTGACATACTAGGTGTGAAAATATTTCTCTTACAACGTTTCAGCGTTTTTGATAATATGCATATAAAAATCAATCAATCGATTGTTGTTTGGCACACTCTTGTGTTCAATCATATAAATGTCTTTGATATACAGGTTGTGGTCGTTGTAGTTACTTTAAATAGTTAAATATTCTTTCCTATTAGAGTTATATGGAACCGTGCCGGTGGATATTGTATCTATCATGCTGGTCAGCATAAGTTTCTATCCAAATAATAAATATAATAGATAAATAATAACAATAATAATCAAAGGTTCCCGTGAGCCAACCCGCGTAACGCAATATTGCGGTAAGCTTATTTGTTAAACTGACACGGTTCGATATATTTTTTTAATTAAACGTAAGACTTCACATGTATTACGTCATTAGGCCATAAAGACTAATGGCGACGGTAGAGGTAAAATTTTATTATTTCCACGTAGATATGCGGTAAAACGCGTATTTTAAAAAATTCTTGCGTCTCTGTTGAAAAATCAATTTCAAGTCTTCAGATAAGTTTTAATGGTCCATTAAAGGACTCCAAATACCAAACATCAGAGCAGCGCTTAATTTCAAAATGTCCCCCTTTTCGGCGATCTACTACTCCTTCGCCATGAAAGCCTTACGTGCTGGTCAGCGGAGTAACCAAGAAAAGTTTACGGCTGATGGAAGGAATGAGCGAGACGTAGCGAGCGAGCGAGTGAGTGATACTGTTCTCGATAACCCGCTCATTACGCTTCACGTATTCACGGCAAAGGCAAAATAGGCAAAGGCAAAGGCAAATAGAAAAGAATTTACTTTCGTTTCAGCGTATTTCTTCCATCCATCATTGTCTTCCCAATACCAAATCCATTTAGTGGATAACATATTACCAGGCTCCTGGATGTAAGATGGTGCAGAGAGTCGGCGGAGCAAGAACTGGGAAGAAGTGTCGAACTGCATGGACATCTTCTCGAAGTTAGCAGTCATCGTTGATGATACATCGACGCCTCTATGGAAAAAAGAGAGAGTAACTAATGCAAAAAACGGGTGTTGGAAACCTTCATTTTGCTGAAAGTGTGGTCATCATGATTTCACCCCACCCCCTCCCCACCCCCTCCCCCCCCCCCCCCCCCCCCCCCCCCCCCCCCCCCCCCCCCCCCCCCCCCCCCCCCCCCCCCCCCCCCCCCCCCCCCCCCCCCCCCCCCCCCCCCCCCCCCCCCCCCCCCCCCCCCCCCCCCCCCCCCCCCCCCCCCCCCCCCCCCCCCCCCCCCCCCCCCCCCCCCCCCCCCCCCCCCCCCCCCCCCCCCCCCCCCCCCCCCCCCCCCCCCCCCCCCCCCCCCCCCCCCCCCCCCCCCCCCCCCCCCCCCCCCCCCCCCCCCCCCCCCCCCCCCCCCCCCCCCCCCCCCTCCCCATCAATTCCAAAAGTGCAACCTAGGAAAACGTTTCTCCCAGTTGCAAAGCAAGGTAAAAAGCTTACTTATAATTGCTGTCTTTATATATAAATACATCTTAACATCGCTCGAACTACCTCGAGACTTAGTGATAAGTGAGGGCAAGGCCGGGCATGGGGGCTGCAGAATTTGTTATCCATGATTGTATATTCATTTGGCTTAAAGAAAGTTGATTTCTAGATAGATAGATAGATAGATAGATAGATAGATAGATAGATAGATAATCTTTATTTAAACACGGTAAAAATTCGTCAGCTAAAAATCATTATAATACTAACACAAAGCAATAAACTAATATTAAAAAATATCTATATATGAAGAATTTAATAAATAATAAAAAGCTGCTTTCCACGAATGCCGTGCCTTATAGTTCCTCTTTGAGAAGTCGTTTAAATTGCCCAAGGGACTCAGCTTTCCTTACATTATGAGAAAGGCTGTTCCAGAGCATGGCGCCACTATAACTGAAACTATTTTTATAATAGTTTGTGCGCGGCAATGGAACATTAAGTTTATCCTCAGAGTCCCTTAGGTTGTAACTAATTTCTCGCTTCTCAAATTTAGAACTTAGATAGTTTGGAGCCAACCCATGTAGAGACCTATAAACCATCGTAGCTCTTTGAATTTGTTGCTGGCAAGCAAGATTTTTCCATCCTAGGAGTTCTAATAGATTACCAGCATCTACGTCATAGTCTGAATAGGTCAAAACACGGGCTGCTCTGTTTTGTAGCTTTTGTAGTTTATTCTGCAGAGTTATCCCACAGTTTCCCCAAACAATGTTGCAGTAGTCGAAGTGTGGCTGTATCAATGCTTGATAAATTAAGTATAAGGTCGCTTGAGGAACGAGGTGCCTAATTCGTTTCATGGCCCCAATACCAGAAGCGACTTTCTTTGTGACTTTCTCGATGTGGTCACTCCAGCCAAGTTTGTCATCAATGGTCACCCCAAGTGATTTTGTGGTAGTGACCCGGTTAACTTGAAGATCTTTAATTGCAAGTGCTGGGGAATCCGTGAGAGTACTTAGCCTCTGTCTAGATCCGATAAGCATAAATTCAGTTTTAGTCATATTTAGAGTGAGTTTGTTTGCTTTCAGCCAATTGTAAACGTTTTCTAAATCTTGGTTTAGATATAATTGAATGTCGTCTGCATTATTACTTGCGTAAGTAAGGTGGGTATCGTCAGCATACATCCTCGGCTCGCAGTTTAAGAGACAATTTGGAAGATCGTTAATATATAATAGAAATAGTAGTGGTCCTAGGATCGTCCCCTGGGGAACACCACAACTTAAAAGACAACTTTTTGAGAGCGATCCGTTAATAGAGCACATTTGGGTACGATTCTCTAAATATGACTTAAACCATCGATGTGCATTACCATATATGCCATGATTGCTTAATTTTGATAAAAGTAGCCCGTGGTCAACTGTGTCAAAAGCCTTTTTTAGATCTAAGAAAACAACGGCATTGACATTACCACGATCGATATTATACGCCCAAGCGTCAGTGGCTTCAAGGAGAGCCGTGACAGTTGAGTGAATAGTACGAAAACCTGATTGATATTTACAGATGATTTCGTTTTCATCTAGATAGGCATATAATTGATCATAGACGATTCTTTCAAAGACTTTGGCAACAACTGAGATAACCGAAATTGGACGATAATTGTTTAGATCGTCCCGATCGCCCTGTTTAAAAAGTGGGGTAACCTTTGCGCATTTCCAATCATCTGGAAATATACCTTGACTTATTGATTGGTTAAAAATATCACGGATAGGTATACAAATGAGATCAGCACATTCACGAATGAGCCTAGCAGATATCTTGTCAAGGCCAGCTGCCTTTGACTTATTTAGTTGATTTAAAAGTGAAAGAACTTTTTCGATACTAGTTGGACATAGCTGGAACCGTTTATCTGTGCCTGTAAGATATCTCTGAAAGCCATCACTATCTGAGGAATCAATATTGCTGGCAAGGGTTGGACCGATAGTAGCAAAATGATTATTAAAATGGTCCGACAGCACAGTTGGATTTGTTATTGATACTCCATTTACTTTCAGGGATGTTACCGATTTTTTCCCAGATTTCCGCGACGTAAGTTCGTTAATAGTCTGCCAGGTCTTTTTAGAATCGCCTACATACTCGTTAAAACTATTTTGATAATAGGCTTGCTTAGCTAGTCTAATTTCGTTATTTACTAAATTACGCTGCTTTTTAAAAAGCGCCCAATCATTTGAATCATTGGAATTACATGCTTTTATTTTCAGAACATCTCGATCATGCATTCGCTTCTTAAGTTCATGAGTAATCCATGGAGAGCTACTTACTTTAAAGGAGAATAGGTGTCTTTGAGGACCATGTTAACTTGCAGATTTTCTACATCGCAGTACAACTTTTCAATGGCAACATTATCACAAGGGCCGAAATTCAACCACAGATAAGAATGTGACTCCTCAGTGAACTGCCAACAGTAAGGCAAGGAGTTGCAATCGAGACTCACTGCGCAGTTGCCAGGAGCAGGGCCGATTACTGTTTTTGTGAGACCTTTAAAACAACGGAAACGAGATGTGAGTTTTAATTACATAAATGTCCAATAAACTAGAAATACGTGTCTTGCAGAGTCTCGTGAAGCTCGGGGGAGGGTGCACCGCAAGGTTTTAGCGACGGGGGGTAGAAAGATGAAATTTTCGGTTTAACTGGAGAGGTTGGGTTGCATGGCTACAATGGCCCCTAAATTTAAAGTCGAGACATTCTCGTTCCCAGTCGCTCGTCACAGAGCAACAGAGCAGCAGAGCAGCCGGTCTGCCGATCAGCAGCCGGTCAACCAGCCAGCAAGCCAGCCAGCGAACCAGCCCGGCCAGTCAGCCAGTCAGCCAGCTCAGCTGTCAGGCAGTCAGCCAGCCAATCAGCCAGTACAGTCAACTCGGCAGTCAGGCAGTCAGCCAGCCTGTCAGCTAGCCCCCAACTCCCTTGGACTACGTAATATACGGTTTGACTCGCCCCGATTCTGCTCGTCCTTCTGCAACTGATCCAAAATGAAATTGGCGGTATCACCATTTGCAAGCGCAGGCTACGTTTGAGCTACCATTTTGTTCTATCAGTTTCCAGTCCATGCGGTATTGTTCCTAAGATTGTGGTCTGTGCGAATCATTTGTCATTCGTTCGCAACAAAACGAAGTGTAAAAATCAGTAAATAAGCCCAAGAGAGCCTGAAAATACATCTACGTACAGGGGACGTACAGTCGACGGCATCACGTGGAAATTCCACTGCGTACCTGTCTACTCAGTCGCGTAATTATTCGCAATTTTTGGGCAAACCTAACCGGTAAATAATTAACAAATCCTCTCGTTCTCAGAAATACGGTAACCCCTATCACTTATTAGCCTGCGAATACAGCCGCCTCTCATCGCTCTTGGCCGCTAGGGGCGTTCGCGCGAACGCCCTTAGCGGCCGGGAGCGATGAGAGGCGGCTGTATACGCAGGCTAATCACTTATACACACTTGAACGTCCTTACCTGTACTGGTGTGAGGCTTTTGTTTCGTTTCGTTTCAATTTGGAGAGTCTTTTGCGTTCATCAAGAGCCAAAGCACTGAACAACAAAATGAATGCTGCGCCACTCAAGAATTTCACCAGAAACTTCAAAAGAGCCCACACAGTAATAAAGAAAGCATAAATGATCGCAAATATCCCGGAAGTTATTCGCATTGTGAAAATAAACAGACAATTCAAAATAGCGCACAAACAACTACAGAAAAAACAGATAACCACAAAGACCATGCCTGCTCCCAAATTTAGGGCAGAAATAAAGAAATTCACTATCATCCAGTAAAAAGGCCTCAAACGATGGAAAAATTCAATTGCAACTCCACATATTATAAAGATAGCCGCAAACTTGACAGTCGTCTTTATGGCATAACCCACAGAGGGATGGCTGTTCAGGTGATCCACTGCGTCTTGACTAATCTTTCTTTGGAAATCGGCGGTGCGTAATGTATTAAAATGCTTGCTAGCACTCGAGACCTTGGAATATAGCATATTCCAAATCGGTTCGACGGAACTACGAATGGCACGAATGCTTCCGCTACTTTTGTTCCGAACACTTCTCTGTGGTGATTTATCATCCTGGTTGTCGCAATTCTGCATCCTGCACTGAAATATCTGCACTTCGTTAAGTTAAGTCTCCTTAAAAATCCTTATTATTCTGTGGAGATCAAGCTTTGCTCGGCGCGCAGTAGCTTTTCCGAGAAAAAGGCTAAAATATTTGTAAATGCTGACCTTTCATTTTCAGAAATAGGACTCCACACCTTGTATGGCGATGAGAGGGCGGATGATTTGAAAATCAACATGTTACTGACATGTTAGTAAGAGTATTAACGTCAGCGAAACCTGTATTTCGGGGAATTTGTTTGCACTGCGCTGGTATACCATGCGCAATAGACCTATTTAGCTTGTATGTTTTGTTTTCCCAATGTAGATAATGTGATGTTACCCTAGAGAACTGTTTCTTTTAAATTTTGTTTCCTGCATATGTATGCATAATTTAATGATGACAAGACAAAGGACAAATTCCCTTGAGAACATCACATGACCTACATGGGGAAAACAAAACATACAAGCTAAAAAGGTCTATTTCGGGGTGACACTTATTCTTTTGTTAAAACAATGGAATATATATTAGAACACAAAAGAACGACAATACAGTAGAATACAATTGCAAAGAATATATATAAGGCCCCGTTTACACGAGTCCGGACAAATTTTTGCACGGACGAATTTTGTTCCTAGACCACGTGTTTACATGGATCCGTGCAAATTCTGTTACAGATCACAGTGGTGTTTACACGGAAACTTGCACACTTAGCCGTTCAAAGATTCGTCCAGTTCCGCCGGTCCCGTGTAAACGCAAGGTGGAACCGTGCAAGTTTTTGTCCGTGCAAAAATTTGTCCGGACCCGTGTAAACGGGGCCTAAGAATACATAATTTTACCTAATACAATGGACGTGTACAATGTACAATGGAGTTGACACCCTAAATCGGGCATCATATGTATACATCAACGCAAAAAGTAATAAAAAAGAACAAAAGTATAAGCACTGCTGAATTTTAGCGTCACATATCTAGCAACCTGGCAAATAGGACTCGATACAGCGACCTCAGGTGGAAGCTTAAATATTTAGACATTTTAACGATTTTAATTTCAAGACGACATCTCCATCTACTTGCAGTTTTAAATTTGAAGAATTTGTATATACTTGACACTTTTATGTTATTTGTTTAATTGTAGACATTCTCGTTCTAAATGCTTATAGATATTAGCTTTTTAGGTACACGACCCCACAAGCTTTCTTTTTAGCTTTAATAATTTTCGTTTTAAAATAAAGGCTATTTATCTCTATCTTTGCCCTTCTCCAGCGCGGGTGATTTGAGTATAAAGGCGATACTATAAACAATGCTCTTTTTACGTTCATTACTGACCACTGTTCAACCAATTTTTAAAGATAATTCTTTACGCACATTGCTATATGCGATTAAGACGGAATCCATTAGGAAATCGAGTAGTTCAGTTTTTAGTGGACAAAAATCTTGTACCAGAATAATTTTAAGTATATGACATTCCTTTTTATATTTTTTAAAAGCTAAAGATGTAACTATTTGCCTGTAATAACACCAAGAACAATTTCCCATGGGATTTCGAGAAAATAAATTTCAAAGTTCACTGAATTTGTTCAAACACAGGTAAAATTTCACCATCAATTTCTTTTCGACATCATCTTTACGTAATTCATATGAACTTCAAAATGTTTTTCCACATTTGGTGTTGTTAGAAACGACTTCTTTTGATAAGATATTGAAAACAGTCAAACAGAAGTTTGCAGTGCGATGTAACTGATCTTGGTACAAAGTTTTTGTCCACTTGTTACTCGAACTACTGGTGGATTCCTTCTTAATTCTTTTAATCCCAAGAGCGCCAAATATCAAAATTCAAGAAAAATCCCAATTTTCATTTTGCAAAATATTGAAAAAAAACAAATGGTACAATGTAAAAGTACTGCTGAAGAGGTTTCATTTGAATGGTCACACCATAGGGTTTTGTCGACAGACTCAAAAGTTAGAACAAATGGAACCATGCAAAAGTACTGCTGAAGAGGTTTCATTTGAGAAAGAGACTTTTAACTGTTAGAGAACTACTCTACATGTACAACAAAACAAAAACAAAATATTCAGATATATTAAACCTATAATACAGTTGCCCTGCAACTGATAATGACAATTATGTATACATAATTGACTCTGGGAGTGAAAGGGTTAAGCATTTCAACACTGTTCAGTTTTATTTTCAGTAAAGTGTCAAGTTCGTTCTTGTTTGTGAACTTTTCGTTTTATGCTTCCCCGAAACATCGTCGGCGTCAACCGGTTAAATGCATGCAATGCTCTTCGGTATGCACTGTATGATATGGACGAAGAGAGGGACGAAGAAGGCGGAGCAGCGATTTTCTGCCCTTATTCTAGTTCATAATGTGATGTTTATAACGATAGTGAGACCGAGTGGAGTCATATTCGGTCGTATAAATCTTACGAGTTATAAACAATTCTTGGATGTGGTTTTTGTGATATTTGGAATAATCAAGGTCAAGCTTGATGTACCTAGTTGTGAAACTAACCAGAGATTAAAACAAAAGACAAATTCAGTTCATAATTCAAATTCAGTTTATAAGAGCTGTTCTTATTCTCATCCCAACCAAATCAGAAAAGAATACGAGCATGCAAATCATGTGCAAATCAAACTTAACCTTACACCTGAATGTTTAGTTGGACAACACTACATTTCTCATTATTGAATTTTTGCTGTAAATACTGAGATGACACTTTATAAGGACGCGGGGGTGTCATTTTGTAAGGTAGGTAGGTAACCTAATAAGAATAAAAGTTTATGGTAGCTTGTGGGGTCGTGTATATTTGGTTTCTCCTCGAACAGGTTGCAGGACTTGTCTTTTTCAAAAACTTATGGCCCTGTCACACTATTGCGTATCGTACTAGCGTATTCCAGCGTATGAAAAATATCCCTCATACGCTGGTATACGCTGACATACGCTAAGAGTACGTTAGGCATAGGTTGTATACGTTTCAAGCAGGGTCGTTTACGGTGGCATACGGCATACGGACAAATTTTTGGCCGAAATTTTGAATATTTGGTCGGAAATAAGTTATGATTCGGACGTGAACTCGATTGACCACTTTCTATCAACGAGCTTATGGTATAATTCCTTGATAAGAATCGAAAATAGACCTGTATATTACAAGTATTGGTTGTCTAAAGGTGTCCAAAATGTCGCGCATATAATGAAAGATTCCAACACCTACCTCTCACTCCAAGAATTAAAAGATCGTTTCAATATTCAAACAAATTTTCTTACTTTCCATAGTCTAATATCTGTAGTGAAAGCTTTAGAGAAAACAAACAAAGATCGTCTTTTAGATAGGAACACCAAGTTCGAAAGTTTTCTTGAACGCTTTGTAAAGTCTAATAAGGCAAATAGAGTAGTCTATGAAAAACTTATTGATCTAAAGCAGCAACCCCCTTACCGTAGTCAAAACAAATGGTGTGCGGATTGCGAGGTAGAAAATATGGAAACAATTGATTGGGAGTCAGTATACCAACTGTCTTTCAACTGTACCAAAATAACTAAACTAAATACTTTTCAATTCAAACTACTTCATAGAAGACTGGCAACAAATGATTTCTTGAAGAAAATAGGAATAAAAGAGAATGACATGTGTACTTTCTGTAGAAGTGAGGTGGAGAGCCTAATCCACCTTTTCTGGTCTTGCAATGTGACGTCACGCTTTTGGCAAAGTTTTAAGCAATGGCTCATCACTGACAAAGGCATCGCAGACATAGAGACTATAACTTTACTTCAACCATAATATTAGGCTTAAATACTAAAGTTTTTAAGAAAAACCAACTGGATGTCTATTTTTTGATTGCGCGTTATTTTATTTGGATCTGTAGAACACAGGGCAAGGACCTAAACTTTCAGAATTTCACGAACTTTGTAAGTTTTTTTCTCTGATTGCCAACTTGTCTCCTATGCCTCGTTTCTATTTTCTATTAGCTTAATATGAAGAAAGTTTAGCCCTAGCAGTATTTCCCTAAAGACATAACTCATTAATCAAGTATACAAAATGTAAGTAATGTAGCAACTTGATGTAACGTGAAGTATTGTTAGTAAGTTGATGCATTGTATATGTAGTATGGTACTGTAATTAATCGTAAGTAATGGAATGTAACATGTATTGTAAGTTAGTAATGTATGTGTTGAAATAAACGAGTATTTATCAAAAAAAAAAAAAAAAAAAAAAAAAAAAAAAAGGTAACCTAATAAGAATAAAAGTTTATGGTAGCTTGTGGGGTCGTGTATATTTGGTTTCTCCTCGAACAGGTTGCAGGACTTGTCTTTTCATACGCTGGTATACGCTGACATACGCTAGGAGTACGTTAGGCATAGGTTGTATACGTTTCAAGCAGGGTCGTTTACGGTGGCATACGCTGGCATACGGCGAGGCAGAAATTTTTTTTAAGCATGCTTAAAAATTTTGTGCGTATTCGGACGTATGGTTTATACCCTAAACATACGCTAGGCATACGCTGAATACGCGAGAGTTACGCCAGAGGTACGTTACTCATAGGTCAGGTACGCTGGTCATACGCTGTATTTTCAAGGGAATTTTGTGCGTATGAAAAATATTTTATGAATTTTCATACGCAACTCATACGTTTCTTTAATACGCAATAGTGTGACAGGGCCTTTACCAGCTTACGAGAAGCCACTTGTACCCACCATGCACGAGAAAGTAATGGCTTGTCGCATAAATAATAATAATAATAATAATAATAATAAATACATTTATATAGCGTTAAAAATTATTAACGTCTGTATAAGCTATGGGTGGCTGCACAAGACTTCCAGCACAAAGGCAATGCCACTTTTAAAAAAGTAGTGATGTCCGTGGATGTGTAATCCCATCGTAAGGAAGATAAAGACAAGAAAACAATGCTATGAGGGTGACTTGACTTTATTGAAAATGATCTTAATTTACAATGACATAAAACATCTACAAGTCAGACACAATTTGAAAATTTGACAAGACTGAAGATGCTGATGAATTTGGCTTATCAATACGATATCTCTGCTCTTTGCTTCTTGCATAACATAATGTTCAATTTGCCTCTTTCAGTTTTGCCCGTAGCCCTACATAAGTGTTGACATAATTCCAAAAATAAACTGAAAATGTACCTGTAGAAAACACTCTGCTGTTTCCCTGAACCCCTCTTAATTTTGGAGGCAAATATAATACAAATTTCACTATTCTAGTGATATGTTTTTCTACTTTTCCAGAAAATATTACTACTGACAACCAAATCCAATGAAGGAGATGCAAGTCATGGCATCTATATTACAGTAAAATCAACAGGTTGGATACAACTGAAAACTCTTATAAGCTTTCACAACAGTGGTTGTATTAACCCCTATAGAGCTGATGGCTTATGAGAATTCATTCTTTTAATCAACTACTCACCAAAACGATAGAAGTTTGTCACCTACAGTTTGTACTAGCCTGTGCGCAGATGTTTCCTTTTTTCTGCGCATAAGCTGGTCACCTACCGGAGCTACAACATGCCAAAGGGATTACGTACACAATGTTTCTGATAACAATGAAAATGCCGTGAACCTACAGTGCATGCATCAACAAAATGACACGTTTTTACCCCTTATTGAAAAGTCTGTCGACCAACGGCTGTTACAAGACGAACAAATTTTGTAAGTCTATCAGGGGTTGTAACTTACATGAGCAAATAAAAAAACAAACAAAGAAAATGTTGAGGTTGAAAATTCCAGAGGTGGTCATGGCCACTTCCTTGAATGATCGCTTACAGAGCTTTTTGAAAAAAGGGTTTAATGAAGGTGGTCACTGAGGGGAGCTGGTCGCTAACGAAAGTGATATTAAATTTTTGAAGAGATAAATAAATCCATTTCATGCAAATGCTTTCATTTAATTATTGAGATCATTCTTGTATTGTATTAATAAATCTTGCAGTGTTCTCAAAAACCTTTTTATCGACTGTGTACACAAGCTTCACAAAATGGCACATGGCCAACATACCAATATTCTAAACCTTGTTTTTAAAGCACCTATTGCAAAGCCGCAACACTTACTAGCGACACCCTTCACAGGTGTTACGGGTTACAAAGTCACCTTGCATTTTGAGGTGACAGATCCACGGCTTTACAACTAAAGTCAAGACTAGCACTCTCTATCTGTAATAATTAAATTTTAAATACAATATTAATGTATATTGGTATTTATATTACCTAACTCAGACTAATAATATTATTTTGTCCTAAGTGACCTAGGGGTCAGTTAATATCTTACTTATTTTTGTATGTATCTTGTCCCTGCCCTTCTGAGTCCCTTTCTTCAAAAGATTAATCAGTTGACCCAGACCAGGGCAACTTTGAATGTTTATTTTTTGACCATCAGTTATTCAATCATGGTAACGAATTTGCTTTTTTTGTCTCTTAATATTGTGTTTGCCTACATTTTTAAAAGGGCCAGGGATCAGAGATTTTTGTCAGCTACTACACTTATGAGCCTTAACTACTTTTATATACAAACAAGGCAATATTACTAATAGAACTTTTTCCCTCAACTACTTTTTCCATTTCCCTGGCTTCTTCAGAAATCAGAGAAAGCCCATGTACATGTACCATATTTCTTTGGGCAAAAAATAATTTTTATAATAATTATTAATGCTTGGGTTGTTTATTGCAAGCTCAGTTACTTTGAGGAGGTGTTAATTCAGTGACAAAAATACAAGCCAGGGACATAAAAATTGTTATATTCTGAAAATAAGTTAATGGTGTGAATACACATTCCTCCCCCAGTAACCAAAGAAGCATAAATTACCCTAAGGGGTGTGCTTTTGAGGGGGCAGGAGGGGAGGGGGGGGGGGGGGGGGGTAATTAAATGAGAGGACGCATTCTTTCACGTAAATACAGTAATGTTTTAAATTAGGGAGTGAAATCTTGATTAAGTTTAATCCTAGACTTAGCAGTAATGAGTGTTTGAACCACACAGCAGCTATATGCAATTAAAAGGCAAAACTGCATTATTTTAAGGTTTCAAATTTGTACAAAGTATTTATGGCCCTGAAATTTGGCAGGAAGCATTGCATAAAATTCAGGACACACAAAAAAACTGAAATTCAACCTGACAAAAACGGTGGTCATCAGTTACTAATTACTGATGTTGCATGGATTTCCAATGTTAACCCTTTCACTCCCAAGAGTGCCAAAGATCAAAATTCAAGAAAAATCCCAAATTTCGTTTTGGAAAATATTGAAAAACAAATGGTACCAAGTAAAAGTACTGCTGAAGAGGTTTCATTTGAATGGTCACACCATAGGATTTAGTTAGAACTACTGTTACACTACAATAATTGTCCCTCTTATTGACTCTGGGAGAGAAAAGTGTCATTGTATTTTGTTAACAAAAAAAGTTACAAAACTTTGGTGGGAACTGCCCACGGTGTTATGTGGCAGTCTGTGTTCCACTGAAGCAACATATTAATGAAAACTTCTTGTTCCATCATGCCACTGAATTCTTTCAAGACTTTAACAAGACCTTGGGGGGTTGAAATTCAAATGATGTGTAGAACAGGAGGTAGCCAGCTGATGTCTGGAAAAGTAAAACAAAGATGCAGCTGTAATTTACGCACAAAACTGGATTTAAAAGATAGTTGTCTGGTATACTTTTAGTACTGTGCAAAAGAAATGTGAGCGGAATTTGACGAATTTAAAAATATCTTGTCACTTTTTTAAAAAAATCAACAAATTCTTTTTCGCAACAAAATTTTGATGACATTGTGACAAATTTTTGAAACCTCTCAAACTTATAGGAAAAAGTTCAAGCGAAAATTGAACAACATTTCGGGTGGGAATGCAAATGTTTTATGCACGAGCTTTCGAATTTGAATTCAAAGTGTTGCACATTTTTGAGGCTCAGTGAAATTTTTCTTAGATGTAACTTGGAAATTTCTGTATACTGTTGTTGTATTTGTGGTTAATGGCAAAAATGAATGAACGAATGAATGAATGGAAAACTTTATGCAGTGCTACTAAAATAATAATATTATTGGAAATATCCTGAGCCAATCAAATACATTCAACGAGCTCTGTTTTACAAAATATCAAGGATATCGCTTTTGTTTAACACTTTTGTGACACAAATCAAAGTGCTTATGCATTATAGACATATAAAATATATAAACATAAAAACCATTGCAGGTCTTGCTTGTATAAACGAAGTTCACAAAATGAGGAATGGAGTGGACAGGGGTCTCAGAGTGCCCATGGCCCTCTCCCCCTTGGACAGCTACATGTACATTTAAACTGAACTTTAGGTATACATGTACTTGCAACCAGGCATAACTAATCAATGATCAATGACATCAATGAGTAATCAATGGGTAATCAATGGGTAATCAATGGGTAATCAATTGATTAATCATTGAGTATTGCCAATACTTAATGAGTAATCAATGATTAATTGAACCCAAAAAATTTTGTGGGTCATTGATTACTCATTGATGTCATTGATTACTCATTGATGCCAATGATTATTCATTGATGTCATTGATTATTCATTGATTATGCATTGATTACCCATTGACTACTCATTTCCCACCTCTTTCATCAAAATTAATAAGATACCATTCTTGTTTAATTAAACAAAGAGAATTAGAAAATTTTTATTTATGATTTCTGAAATTCTGGCTAAAATACCAGTCCTATACATGTACAATCGCAAAGGTGAAGTTTAAATTCAAGGTTAAATATACAAAATCGTTATGCGTAATTTCCACAAATACAATTTATTCTTGTCTGGCCATCCCACAAAATGTTTCATTTCACATCGCCCAACTAACCCAATTTTTTGAAGTGACCGCTACAAATCGTCTTCAAACACCTTCTGAAGTAACAGTGGCTCCTTGCAAAATTGTAGTCTTGGGGAAGATAATGTATACGTCGAATTATTCATTTTGATTACATTCCTCGATGTACCTCTTTCTCCAGACCGTCACCGACCTACCTACTTTCACGAGAGATACGGCGATGGAAAACGAAACATTGTATTGGAACTGGCCTTTGTCTCTGAGCATTTTCGATAAACCCGATGAGTAATCAATGAAATTAATGACTAATCAATGAAATCAATGACTAATCAATGGCATCAATGACTAATCAATGACATCAATGACTAATCAATGACCAAAAATTTTGTGGGTCATCGATTAGTCATTGAGTACTCATTGAGTATTGGCAATACTCGATGAGTAATCAATTGATTACTCATTGATTACCCATTGACTACTCATTGATGACATTGATGTCATTGATGCCATTGATTAGTTATGCCTGGTTGCAAACACTAGCTACAAGTACCCAGCATGAACGCAATTTAAGATTTTCATATCTTTTGTTTTTCAAGCGCTGAGGGTTGATACCAAATGCTTGTGCATGGTGTGCAACAGGTATTATTTTTTCTTTGAGGAATAAATAGTTTCGTCAAAATCCTTTTCGAGCTTGCATATTGGAGAACTTCTTGTTTCTTGATTCTCACTCCTTGATCCTCGATTCTTGATTCTCGTATTTTGAAACTCGAGTCACTTGAATTTCGAGATGCAAAGATTGAGTTTTGAGGATCAAGTTGAGACTTAACTTACATTTGAGTGGTATTGTACTCTGTCTGGTTGTGTCCTTATTAGAGAGTCTTGACTGTAGAGTGCAATACACTTACCACAACATCCTTTGGCGACATCTCTGTAACATACTGGTCATCAAACTTGTACCACTTCTTGTCGTAAACACTCTTGGCAAATGCAGTGTAGTGGCCACCATGCATGGTCCCATAGTGATTGGACACAGCATGCAAATTGTAACGAGTTGTGGACTTTGGACCCACTACATAGCTGGACATATCCAGTTGCGACATGGGGAAGGACACGCCTGTCTGGAGCTTTTGTCGCCACATTCCTTCATATTGAAATCTGCAGACAATAATTGACTAATGGTTAACTAAGGCAAAATGCACCGAATGTAAATTTTCTTGCAGAAGTCTACAAATTTACTACGATTCACAATTCCAGCAGTGCCCATCCCCCACCCACTGGGGCATTTGCTCAAGACATACAGCTGTACAGTATGTTTGTAATCCAGGGAGGATGGGTACTAATCAAATTGACTGATTCATTCGTATGGAGTCATTCAGTTATGTCACAAATTATGAAACCCTAGCACAATGGTACAACAATGCTGTGAAAATTAGCTCAAGATTATTTAATTTCAAAGAGGAATCATTTTATCAAGCTTGTATCCTTGGTAGATATAAGGCAAAAAAGGAGTTGGTCTAACCGTTTTAGATGTACTACAAGGATGGCTGGAAGCCTCCAGATCTGAATTGTTTTACTGGCCTCTCTTCTTTGCTTGCACTTGGGACAAAACCTGTCATTAAAAAGACAACACACAAAAAATCAAAGGTTCCTTAGAGCCAACCCGTGAATAAGAAAATGTTAACTTGTAACGCAATATTGCGGTAAGCTTATGTTTTCACACTAACATGGTTCAATATTAATTATTTTTTTTAAAAATTAAACGTAAGGATTTTTGACAAACGCAAAGAAATAACAGTACATTACTTTCATAATGTCTAGTCCAAAGAAGAAAGAAGGAAAAAAAAAAGTCCTGAGCGGGACTTGAACTCGCACCTCCCAACACTAAACCATTTGACTATCGTGGAACACATACTTAGATTAAGACCAAATTTAATTATTTCACGGTAGATACGCATCAAAATGCGTGTCTTGGTTGAAAGATCCTTTAAGATCAATTTTAATGTTACATTAAAGACTCCAAATGTGCAACATCTTTAAGCTTATTGTTGTTTATATTCTTTACAACAAATTAGTCATTGTTAACGCTGGATTCCAATGTTGTTGTTACAAAATGCATTCGTAACAAGGCATTACGTCACTAGGTTTACAGCTGCTGGAAGGAGCAAGTGAGTGAATTAGCCACTGTTACCGATTACCTGTTCATTACACTTGTGCATATTCACAGGTTAAAACATTGAATGATAAACCTGGTAATTGACTTTTTTAATTCAACTAAAGGACTTGGTACAAAAAGGGCATAATTATATTTTATTTACAGTTTGTGCCAAAATATCATGAAAAAGGCTCCAGATTTATCCATGCTTTGCATGTGGTGCAGATTTTGTGCACATTTAACATTGCTCTGATTTAATTTTTTTGCCTAAGGCAACATTTCCTTGTTTATAGTCATGGAAAATGGGCAGTACAAACATGATGGCAAAAAATTTAGGAAGTTACATGTAGCCTTCTGGTAACGAAATAAACACAGCAGTACAAACATGATGGCGAAAATTTTAGGAAGTTACATGTAGCCTTCTGGTAACGAAATAAACACAGATCAATGTTACATACACAAAATCTGCAGCAAATGCAAACAATTGAACATGATTCTGGCTCCGTTTAAGAGATCCTTCCAAAATTTTCAAGTAAAATCATCATCATTTTTTGGGGGGATTCCCCACCAGAACTGTTCCTCTTACCACTTGTCATCTCCTGCCATTTTCTCGGGCTTTGTGAACAAGTTCACACAATCCTGAAAACAAAGAGATATTTTTTAAAGTAGACTGAACAAACTTAAATAAAAGGGGAATGGGGCCTTTGCTGTGACCTTCCAGAATCGGAGTAATTATCACACAGAAATAAAAGTTCTGTTAACATCACTTTACATAATATTATGCAAGCCTTAAGATTGAATTATATTTAGTTTACAAAAAATGCATTAGATTGTACAAACTTACGTAGGTGTTGTTCTATAGGAATCAACCGTTTTTAGATGGTTGGGTTTTTTTATTTTCTAATGTGGGTAACCATTAAATTGGTTGGTTTGGTTGATCAATTTTCGTCTGACACCGAACTCAGTTGCACTAATTGAACACAAGCACTGCAAAAAGAAAGTCGGTCACCACTTGTCCATTGACTTTGGTGTGATCATGTTAGTATTGAAGTACTTACCTGGAGTGAGCAACGACTTGTATGTGATGGTAAAGGAAGAGTAAGATTGGAAAATGTATCAAATGTTCTGGATTCCTTCCCGCAGACCATACACTTTACAGTTGACATGAACAAACCCTGAAATAACAAAAGAATAAATAAGGATACTTGGCACAACAACATAGTCAGTGTTATGATAACACATGTTCAGTTCTATCCACCTGGTTGCTTAACACCATTTGGGTTGATCTTTTCTTTCATCAACATATTAAACATGTACCAGCAGAGCAGATTGCCAAATGGCGGCTACTTTTATTAAGACCAGTTTAAGGCAGTGGCACCCAACAAATGAGAAAAAAGAAAATATGAGATGCCCTACATGTAGGGCATCTCAGAGTAGGGATTCTCTGAGACTATGAGACGAGACTACTTACTATGAGAATGTAGGGCATCTCATAGTAGGGATTCTCTTAAAATGTGAGGCTTGACTGACAAATGCACTTTGGTATGCTTCTAGCCACTAAATAGGGTAAGGCCACATTTGTATCAGGTACTGCATGTACCCCTTATAAATCTAGCAAATAAATGTGGCCTTAGTGCCCTACTTAATGGCTACAAGCAAACCAAAGCACATTTGTGCCGGTATTGGACTTAAGGTGATTCCCTGGAAATAAAAGTGGACATAAGATTTTCTTTAAACTTTCCCTGATTGTTTCCTACAATATAGTGGTCCGAAATCTGCTATAACAAATATAGGTCACCAAGCTCGTTTAGGAGATGAAATTGTATCAAGTTACCCTTTAAATCCTTGCAACTGCACTTGTCAAGCACATGTTTATTCCATCAACTCACACTACGTTTCACAGGGACAGGAAGCACAGCTTTAAAGTAATTCTTGAAATAACAAAATAGATGTAATGTATTGACCAAAAGGAATAATTTGATGTTTGTTTTATGGCACAGCACACATCCTGAAAAGGTATTAAGTAAAAATATTCGTCGGGTGTGTGATCTCAAGGATAGAATTTTCTGTCCACGAGTGATGGCTACATATGCTTTTTTTCGCGATAACTTTTTTTCCTGACAAGATTTTTGTTTTAAGTTTTACAGCACAAAGAGGAGGACTAAAACAATGAAATTATGCAAAAAAAGATAGATCACCAATCTCGTTTAGAAGAAAACAACCGCTCATTTACTAAGGGAACTGAATCCTCAAAGGAAAACCTATTTCTTCGGAGTGCACGTGCGCTCGTGCAAATGACGCAAGTTATTACGCGCAGTAGTGCACAATGCAATACTAGGGAATCACCTTAATTGCCACTCTTAGCTGCATCCCACAAGCCACACACTTTCATCTCTTTTTATCTTCATGTGGGATCCCTGCACCCAAGTATTAGCTTCCATGGCTGCTAATAGTTGGGCTGACAATAAATAAATGACATGTATACATATCAAGGGGTAACGCCCACTACCTCTGTCACTGTAGTGCCCTATTTAGTGGCTACAAGCATACCAAAGCACATTTGTGACAAATTCATCCTAATCTAGCTAAAGAGGTTTCCTTAAGTCCTACATCAAACAACTCCACCATGATCGACTTATTCCTCTTCTTGTGGTTTTCCCAAGCAGTCTTAGCAGCAGTTTCAGGATCTAAATCATCATCTGGTGCCTTGGTATATGGCTTTTGCTTCACCTACAGGTTAACACAAAATGAATTATTTCATCTACTAAAATAAACCCAAATTTGAAATAGGGAAGCACTTACATGTAAAGCTTTTCCCTGGCCTGGCCATAAAAGTATGATTTCTTTTTTTTTTTTTCAAACTGGATGACAATGAAAGAGGCTGTGAAGGTAAGTGATGTTCCAATTTGTTGCATTTTGTAGATTCGTCTACCACTGGACACAAGCTACAACTAACATAACCTGCCAATCCTTGACCTGGGTTCCTCAAGGAAAGAGGAAGAGGTGGCAGGGCGCCCTTCAAACAGCTGATTGCATGACACAGAGGCTGAGTTGAGGAGGATGGGATGCACCTGGCATCGGCAGAGACTACAAGAACAGTCAAAATCATTCCAGATCACTGGAGAGGTGTTGTTGATGGCCTATGTGAGCTCCACTTAGAGTGACAGGCCTAAGTAAGAACCAACCAAGCTGTGGCAAGCAGGGTTTTGAGGAATGGCTATGTCGAGTACTTGACAAAGTAACTCACTATTTTATTTATCGACTAATTATTATACATGTACCTTGTTGAGATCTTCCTGTAAACCATCCATTAGGAAAGCCAGAAGTTCCTGGGAATCCTGCTGGTCATACCCTGAAAACTGTGACTTGAATTTTCCAACCATTCGTTTGAATTCTCCTGGGGATACACACTTGAACTGTCCAGAATGCAAAATTCGAATAAGAACTGAGAAGTTTTCAGCTAGTTCCCCTGAAAAATAACATGCCCAATATTTTTGTCTGTGGCACACTGTTCACATCTCTAAATAAAATATCCTGCTACTGTAGTTCATTAATATCAACCATGAATTTCAAATACCAACACCTACCCCTTGTTCCATCTCGATTACTCCTGTTGATATCTTCCCTATAAGCACCCGAAATAAAAAATGCAGCCAGAGGAGAAACACTACTCAAACACTGCACAACAGAGTTCATATAACAAGTATTGCCCAGGTTACGTAGTCCTGTTAAAGCTGGTCCAAAACCACCATGGCTTGGATTGAAGCTGTCAAGCTGGTTAGCAGACAAAGGCTTAGCAACACGATTTACAACAGGTCTGGCTGGTACTGTCTGTACAGAATCTGGTTTTGATAAACGATCAATGACTGGTTTCTTGGGACCAGCAGATCCTTCATCACTGAGTTTTGCAAGGTTTGGTGAGGATAGAGACCTGCGCAATGATGGTCTGTCCACTGAAGATTGTCTTTTTATTTGGGGCTGTTGCTGCTTTGGCCCACTTGACTGTGGTGCAGCCACTTTTGTCCCTGTTGTGGGTACCTTGGGTGCTTCCCAATGTGTGGTTTGCGTGTTATGATCTTTATAGTAAGGTCTTCCTCCATTCTCAATCCTTTCCCAGCCTGGTGGTAGTTCTGGTCCTGTTACATAACTACTTGGCTTCTTTGAAAGAGGTTGTTGAGGTTCAGGTTTGACTGGATGTGTAACCCGAGTATTGCCTGGCACCTGGGTTGGCTTCTGGGGTGAATGTTGTGTAGTTCCTGCAACATTACTATAAGGAGGAACTTGAGTGGTATTGGTGGGTGCCTGTCTTCCATGTTGATTATTCCTTGGGTCTGCACTGGGAATGGACTTGGATGCTGCCTGATGAGGTGATATAGCTGAATGTGAGGACTGTCCAGGGACCTGCCTATCACCATGGGGCACTTGACTCACTGATGATACCTGTGTCTGGTGCCTGGTTGGGCAGTTTGTGATACTTGCTGTGGCATCTGGCCAGGAACTGATGGTGTGACCACTCTTTGGCCTTGTGAATTTGAAGTGGCAGATGAAGGAGACACGGTAGAAGGTGTCACTGGTGCTGGAGCCACAGATGATGCTTGGCTTGCTCCAGACGATGTGGAATTTATACTCACAGGTTGAATCTGAGGAACTGGTGAAATGGTTGGTCCTGAGTTTGACAACATCTGTCTAGATCCATCAGACCCAGATGATGTCATGTGTGCTGATGGAGTTGACTGTGAGGTAGGAGGCTGTGTTGATGGAATGCCAGTATGAGCAGATGGCATGCTTGATGGGACTGGCAATGGCACATTACTTGTTGAAAATGGCTTTGGAACTGCTGTGCTTGGTATAGAAGATGGTCGTGCAGTTGGTACTGTTTGAGAACCTGAGCCAGGCACACCAGCTTGAGATATTGATTGATTTGAGGGATGAGGCACTGTTGTATTTGGTGGAGCAACTGGCTTCCCTGGGCCTAGTTGATTTGGGATAATTGACTTGGGGCCACTTCTAGCGACGACTGGGGCCCTGATGCTAAAAATGGTGAATTTGAAGGCTTCGATGATGGAGCACCAGGTTGTGAAGATGGTACATTTGGTGAAAAAGAAGGTCTTATATCAGATGTTCTTGTAAATGGAACCCCAGCATGAGATTGTGGCACTGATGGATTAATTCCTGGTTGCTCAAACTTTGGTCCTGGGCCAAGTTTGTGTGAAGAGCCTGATGCAGGAGCTATTGCTGAAGCCTGCTCTCCAAGCTGTGGCCCCAGTGAGGAGACCCTGGGTTGGACTGGTCCATGAGAGGGTGGATGTTCCATGTTCTCTTGTTTAATACCACCAGTTGAGTTAACAAATTGCCCAGGAACATTCTCCAGACCCGCTGAGGGGATGGCTGGATACTGGATGTTTCCTTTGTTGGGGCCAGGTTCAGGTGATGGTGGAGGTTGAGGTTCTGGGGTGATGTTTTCTCTTCTGGAAGTTCAGGATAGTCTAGAGATGAAAGGTCCACAGGAGTAACAGCTTTAGTTTGCGACGGCACCTAAACATTCAAAATGACACTTATTAGTAGACAATCCAATGGATCAACCAAAAGTCTACGCAAATACAGGTAGCCAGGCATCAAGCGTGGGAAAATACATGCAAGTTATTAAGTCATGATTGGTTTTGAATTTACTTCAGATTGGTTGATAAAGAGGTCTGAGATTTTTTAGCCAATCATTAGGCGTAGCAATGCAAACCAAAACACCTCTCAATTGAAAACTGCTCTACTACAGTTGTAATAAGCTGAAGTGGACTGACCTACCTACCTACCTACCTACCTACCCACCCACCTTTGGTAACTCTGGTTTTAAAGCAAGGGATGGATAGTGCCAAAGCCAGCTATGAAATCCACCATCAAGAAACAAGGGTTCAGTCTTTAACGAGCTGTATGAATCAAAGGTAAATATCACATCTTTCAGTCTTTGAATTCGGCATTCAGGAGTTATGTCAGCAACCTTAGTGGATTCATCCATCAAAATAACAAACTCTTTTTCTCCTCTCTTTTTCCAGATCCTTCTTGTGTCTTCTCGTAATCTTCTTTCTATGCTACCAGCTGACACTCTAGAGAATAAAAATGAATTATCACTGTTTGTAACAGAAAACAAATTGTCTATAAACGTCTTAAATAAATCTACCGGAAATAGACAAGATGTAAACTATTAATACCCAATTTTGGTTTCAGAAAAGGTACTGATTTATCCACAGACTTTTAGTTTTTCCGCAAGATTGTGTTTCCTTGTTTTGTAATAATACATGTGCAGGCATTACCTCCTTCAGTCTAAAAGAAATTGATAATTAATTACCCCTGATCCAGCAGCTCAGCTGGTATGTTTATACAAGAAGGTCGGTTGATGCGATTTTGAAGAAACATGGAATGGGGTCGACAATCTAGGACCAGTACTTTGGATACGTTCTCTCCGGTCAGCAGGTCGTACAGATCTTGTGCTGACACACAGGGTTTACCATGTGGTTTGGTAGAAAAATTTGTTGACTCAAGACCACTGATAAGTGTACCTGAACAAGACAAAATCAAAACGAAACAACAATGTTTTCCTTCATACACATGCATACTGTACTATTACAGAACCTAGAAATAGCTTTCCTGGCAAGGGTTGTGAAATCAATTAATCCATCTATAAATCAGTCAGTCAGTTAGCCAGGACTGAAAAAAAAATCAGTTTCTAACATTTGTACTCCCTTCCCTGCCATTCACTCACCCCCCCCCCCCCCCCCCCCCACCCAACCCTCCCCTATGATGGAGTGCATCCACTGCTAAGCAGTCAGTAATTAAGTCAGACAGCCAGAGGGTCAGAGTCAGTCACCATAATTTGGTACCAACAGAGTTGATTAAAGTGCATATGAAGTAAAAAAAGAATTTCCCTGGTTTGATAGTGCTTTACTTTCTTTATCTAAATCTGTGGGTTTCATCGAAAAGATCCTTTCCATTGTTAAATTTTTCGGCTTGAAAGTTTTGAATTTTCCGCCAGAAAGTGTCTCTATCGAGCGTGCGGCCAAAGCGATCTGTGACGTAGAAAATACTTCAACTCACGAGTATCATGGCGGCAAAGGAGAAGTCTTCGACCTCCGTGACTTTCTGTCTGTCTGACACAGACTCAACAACAACAACAACAACAAAAATCTTTATTAGTAGTTATTATAGAGTTTATAATACTGGTCTGCAGGTAGCAAAAGCTAATCTAGGCAGGCCAGTGAAATTAATTACATGATTAGAAATCGCTACACACACTAATTTGTTAAAATAAAAAGAAAGGATCAAACAATAGAAAAAAAGAAGAAACACAAATGGAAAAACAAGTGATCAAAATAAAAGAAAGAGAATTGTGAAATTGTGAATTCATCACAGTCTGACATTCTTTTGAAGAAATGGAACGAAACACACTGTGAGCATACAAAAGAACGAATCTCATCGACAAGTATTTTCTACGTCATCTCCTTCCCAGTCTCCGGGACATTGATTTCTGCAAATTGTGCTGCTTTGGACTGCAAAAAAGATGCCTTAAATCTTTTTCTGACAATTTTTTTTTTTATCATTTCGAAATAATGATATAATAGCCTCCAAAATAAGACAAAATAAAAAATTACTTCATATGCACTTTAAGTAAATTGGCTGCCTTAAAGAGACACAAAAGCTGATTAGCTCTGTTGATGGTCATTGTAAGATACTCAAAACTTCATATTTTAAATCTCTTTATGGTGGCCAATATTTTTTATTTAATGAATCAACTCAACTGAATCTCTCTTCCACTAATGCAACACCAGAGTCTATTTAGAAACTAGGTAGCCCCTTTATTCATCAGTTTATGGTGGTTCACCTCCACCATTGATGCAATTTCCTTAGAAGATAATTCACTCCCCTAACCAGTCAGTCAGTCAGTTGGTCAGTCAGTCAGTCAGTCAGTCAGTCAGTCAGTCAGTCAGTCAGTCGGTCGGTTCGGTCAGTCAGTCAGTCAGTTAGTTGAGTGTACACTTTTTTTAAAACTCAGTTAAAAATATTGTGGAAGTAAAAAAGTTCAGAGATAATTAAAACACATACCATCAGTGTTGTCAGAGGTTTTGGGTGTTAGAATTGAGCCATGGCTAACCTGATAAGTAAGTTAGCAAAAAATAAATTAGACAAAAAGTATGAAAGACAGAATATTAAACTTCCACTGATGACTTACTTGACTTATGTCCTTCTTCCCCGGTGGGGAAAAGGGCCGAAAAAAATAAACTTCTACAGCAAGGGAAAATTCTTTACAATGACACACAAACACAAGTTAGTAAAAAGCCTATGATGAAATTTAAAACATCCTACCTTTAATTTCTGATAGACATCAGCAGATGAACTTATTCCAACTCCATTTAATAGAGAATCAAGATCATTATCATCACTGAAAAATACACAGAAACATATCTCAGGCATGTGATTTAGATTTTCTTTAACATCGATTTCATTGATACACGACCCTTCGTATCAAAACTCCACTGAGCAGTTCCAGGCAATACCCTGCTGTCAATCATACTGAGAAACCAACTTAGAATGTCTTTGCTCGCTTGTCTTCAACCCATTTGAAAGAATAATGTTACATTGTATGGAGCACTTTGTTCCTTGTGGGGATTTTGTTTTCAAAGCTAAGACTGAAAGGATTTGCTAGTGAAGCAGTGATTCATCAACAACTTGTGATCATCTCCTTGAGTTACATGTACCTATACACACATTCACAGAACTGCTTCTGTTTGCCAACTTTGGAGTTAGAAAATCCTTTGAAACCTGTGAAAGAAATGGCAAAGGCAATGCAACAAACTATATCATGTTAGTTTGCTCTTAAAAGAGACAACAAGGCCAAGACAGTTTTATGCTTATCCATTCTCACCTATCTACTCCATTGTTCTGTGCCTTTTTTGACATCAACACTTCTGCAAACAATCACAGTTCATAGTTTTTAATAAATAATTCACATCATATTATAATCCACTAATTTTTCTGACATATAATTGAGAATCCATGAACAATTTGAGTAATACTAAAAACTAAAAAAATGAATCATACTTTTGTCTTCTTCTTTCTTTCTCTTTGCCTCTTCCTCTGCTTTTGCATTAGCTTCCTTTTGTGATTTTAGCTTTTCATACCTAGTAAGGAACCATATTATAAATAATACTATTTAGGAAGACCCTCTAAGGATACAAAGTGATAGGGAACCATGTGAATGAAATTATTTTATAATTTAATAACAAAAACATCTTTATGCCCAAAGCTAACCACCCAAACCTAAAAAAAATCAAAGGCTCCTATGAACCAACTCGTGAATATGAAACAATCTAAATAAAAGATTGCACACCTTCGGACCCTCCACTATCCTAGACATTTTGCTCCACTGAGCCCCCCCCCCCCCCCCCACCCCCTGTGTCCAACTCCCCACCCTCCCCTCCCTCCAACACCATCCCTAAGGCAGGTGACCATAACATATTGCTATAACTTGTTCAATCCTTCACATATTCACAAGTTAGAGACCCTCCCCCCCCCCAAAAAAAAAAAATTCTCCCCACCCAATCATTCTAACACTCAAGTATCCCCATGGGCACCAACCCCTAAAAAAGAATGATGATTCTTGCCACTACAAACTGCATTTCAAGCAAAAGAGACGTCTCTTCAAAAATTCTGTACTGCCTTTGACTGATTACAACATACCAAATTAAACATTGTAGCTTGTTCCAGTCATCCAGATTGTGGGGAAGGTGCGAAGGAGTGGCATGAAGGAAAGTTGTGATGCGAGTGGAAATAAAGGAGAGGAGACTGGGGAGGGAGGGTGAGAGAACAGTTTTCCCCGCTCATTCATGCATGCCAATGTCAAGTACAATAAATATGTTGAATGCACTAACCTCTTATCAAGGCTTTTTTGCAGAGCTTCCGCACGGTCAATGGATCGAAGGGTTTTTGATTTTCCCATCAAATCATCATAGTACTTCTAAACAATAGAACACCAAACAACAATAAATTCAGCTTAGATATACAAAGTAAATTGATTGTATGATATAGTTAGATTTATACTGCAGATTTTGATATAGTTAGATTTATACTGCAGATTTCTGTGATCAGTTGGGAAGGTATAAAATTGCAGTATCTACTATTTTAATATTTTTTTAAGCAACGACAACTGACTTGATTTTAAAAGACATGTTTGGACAATCCTTTGTCATCTTCAGTTTGACATTTTAAGTTACAAAGTTGAATTTATACTAAGTAAATGAAAATGCTAATGAGAGAAAACACCTCTGACAAATAAATGAAAGAATGTGTGACAATACGTGATTAAAAAGAAAGTTTTAAATTAACATGATGCAACTGTTGGTTCAAAGAAGGTTGTTCCCATTCGATATGTAAAGCAACCAACAGTTGCATCATGTTAATTTAAAACGTTCTTTTTAATCACGTATTGTCACACATTCTTTCATTTATTTGTCAAAGGTGTTTTCTCTCATTAGCATTTTCATTTACTTAGTATAAATTCAACTTTGTAACTTAAAATTTCAAACTGAAGATGACAAAGGATTGTCGAAACATGTCTTTTAAAATCAAGTCAGTTGTCGTTGCTTTAAAAATTATTACTTGCTTGCTATTATCTACTATTTTATTTTTTATTTCCTTGCTCTCAGAGTCACTTTGCACCAGTTTACACAAATGGGACCTGTTTTGCAAAAGTCCCAATAACTTTTCAGGCTGGATGTATTATTTTAAAATTAGAAACTATAGAATGGTGACCAGTGTAGTTTATGTAGTTAAAACGAAATTTAGGCCAAGTTAGACTCAAGCCAATGTCGGTCAACAGCCTATTGTGTGGACATGCGTATTGGGTTGCATACAGGGCTTTTCAGGGGTTTTAATACATGTATGCATGTTGTGTGTCGACAAGTAGTTTGCATTGAACTTCTAATGGGCTTGTGGTGTGCTTTAACTCCTATCCTTCCCTCCCCACGGTTGGTTACTAGGTAAGTATTTGGGTTGGGTAAGTTATTATCAGTGTGACGGTGCCGATGGTTGCCACTCTTAGGTTTGCCATGGATACCTGCATACACCAAATGCAAATATGGCCGTCCAACAATTTTTTGTTTGGACAGGTTCTCAAGAAAAAAAAAAAATTGAATAATGATAAAGATCAGGTCAAAATAAGTCATTGTGTGCATTTTCAAGGCCAATTCTTATTTTAGGAGAAGTTATAGGCAATCAAATTTTGAGAAAAACATGAAAGCGAGGCTAGTCAGGATAGAATGTCTTTTCTCACACAAATGCTTCAAATTACAGTGAGCCATAACTTTGCAACCGTTAAACCAAAAACACTTAAACTTTGCAAGATGATACACTTAGCAGCACTTGTTTACGTGATATCATTAATTTCCCTGAAAACTTGGCCAAACAAAAGATTGCTTGGCGGCCATATTTGCATTCAGTGTATGCCCTGCTTATATCACGCATTGCTCCACCGCTTCAAAGTTACCATCCCGAGAGCATCTATTGGCAATGAGTATAATTAGCCAGCAAACTAGCCCAACTTGTTTCAACAAGTAAGAATTTTATTGCTTAGCTTTTAAAACCAACAAAACTTGAATCTAACATGTAAACATTGCTCACATAAATAGCCACAATTCCGTGCCCAAAAAGTTATCAGGACTTTCATAAAATGGGCCCCAGGACAGACCTGGTATGTATGTTGTAATTTAATAATAAATTATTTAATTTTTCAAACCAGTTTAAATTTTTTTTTCCTTTATCTCTTATAATTATGGTAATGAATCTCAGACATACGAAAATAAAAATAAAACTGGTTTGAAAATTTCAAATCAATAAAAAAATTAAACCACATTAACATACTCTAAGGTTCTCTTAGACATACACCCTGTAAAAATCATCCACGTTACTCACCTTTTTCTCAGTATATTTGCTACTCTTCTTAATCAAGGAGATGATGTTAAAAAAGCGCATGTAGAACACATAAGCATTCTCCTCATCACCTTCCAGGTCATGACTCTGTGCTTTCAAGTAAACCTTATCTGCAGACTTGATGTAACTATGGAGAGAAGAGGATTGGATATCAGAAAAGTAACTCAAAAAAACTTTTCATTCACCTTATTTGTAACTACAGATCTTTTAAGTGGAAAATATCCAAAATCTCTTACAAAATGGTAGAGAGATTTAGTCTATCTTACAGAAAGAATAATGTTGATGTTGATATTTCTTCATAAGGGGCTAATTGGGGTACTCAGGTTTATTGGTGACGGCCTAGGCCTTTTTTGGATTTGAAATATTGGTGATCTGGCGTGCGTTTCTCGAAAGTCCCGAAAACTTTTCGGGCACAAAAAGCTGTGTTATGTGCCAAATGTTTACCAAAAAAGATTCGGTGCTTGTGATTTTAAAAGCTAAGCAATAACATCTTACGTTTACTACACAAGTTGAGCTGTTTTGCCGGCTAAAAACTTCAACATCTTCCGTTAGAAACTGCATTTAAAAAATAGCTTTCGGGTCCGAAAAGTCTTCGGAGTTTTGAGAAACGCACGCCTGGGGACTTTTGGGGACATTTTCTGTTGAATTTTTTTGGCTTAGAAAGATTTTGGCCTAGTATTTTCTGTCAAATTATTTTTAAGCCTAAACTACATGCAGGTGAATAACAAGAACTGAAGGAACCTTGTTGGCTGTAAATGTCACATGGAGGGATACATTTATTCCTCCTCCAATGTGCCAGTGACCTTTCAGGCGATTAAATTGAAAGATCATCCAATAACACTTTCCTGTTTGTGGTTTTCCTGAGCAAAAATGCATTGCTTCTCACTCTAAAAGAATCAACCCTAAAGTTTGTGGCAAATTTCAGCTCAGTTTAAGCTGGTTTAAAACCTTTTGAGCCCATGCTTAAAAGTGAATATGGAGTATGTACCGTGTTTGGGTTGTCAATGAAACATGATGGTTGCAGTGTCTGCAATCGGGCTGAAATTAATCATGTAATCACAACACAATTTCAGCTTCCCAATTGGGCTGAAATTTCAGTCCGGGCTGAAATTCGCCATGTAATCAGCCACTTAGATACCTGAGTACCTCACTAGGGTTGGCCCAGAAGGAACATGGGCACTGCTGGAATTGACTGATCAATGCATACATGTAGCATAAGAGGTTGGTTAGGTTAATTTGAGGAAGAAGAAGGGTTAGAATTGATTTCAAGTTGTTGAAACGACTTATTGTGAAACGAATTTGTATTGAAGCTTCTGGAAATCATCATACACAGTGTAGGCAGTTTTCCACAGAGTTTTTGGCACTGTGATAGAGAAGATACAAGCTTGAAGCCTATATTATTAATACTTGCCCTTGCTTTTGTGATTATTTCCACTAATATTGCTTCACAAAACATCAGAAAGTATACATATACCGTAAGATACAAGATATAATAGATCATCTTTGCGGTTGGAATCCGCAAAAAATAATAATAACGTAACAAGATGAATCAAAACATTGGACTCACGTCGCCGGATTTGCATTTCTGTCCACTGGGAGACCAGGATCAGCTAATTTGTTAAGATCTCCTACACTGGAAGCCAAGTGCAGGTCCTTCAATATCTTCTTTGCCGATGAAGGCATGACAGAATATTATATAGCCATAACTAATTCAAGAAAAGCAAGCGAAAGTAGAAATGATGTTTCAATATTTTCATGTCTTATGCATATGGCGGCCATCTTTAAAATTGAGGCAATGACGTTATTTGCTGAATAAAAACCTTTCTGTGATTGGACAGTATGGTAACCAATCAAAATACTCCTTGTAGCAAGTCACAAAGATTTAAGGACGTTCGCGCGAAAATCTTCTAACATTGATTTTTTTATAAAACTTTTGCTACAGCTAGGTTATGAGTTACTCGTGTCAGAAATGCAAAAAAATGAGGGGGTCACCGACTTCGTTTCTGAGATAAGCTATCTGAAAGGCGACCCTAATTTTGAAAAAATTGGTCTTCCTTACGGGATGTGATCCGAATGTCTGTTAGTCTAAAAATATTGCAAATGAATATCTAAAATGCAACTTTCTTTCCCAAATTTTATGCTAGTAGGTCTGTTCAACTAATTCATTCAACTGGTGACGTTTCTTCAAGTAAATTTCATCTTTAAACGACAGTATTTGCAAACTCTGACAGCCGCAAGTTGGCAGGATTCGATGGCGCGCGGGTAGAAAAATGGAAAAAATTTAAACTTCCTACATTGATTTTTTGTTAATTTTTTCACAATCTGTCGAGAATTGGCAAAGAAAATTATCTATGAAAAAAAAATTGGGGGTCACCGACCATCCAAGCGAGTTAAATCTAAGCAAAGTTAACGCAACCGCTATCAGCCCTTTATGTGCTTAGATTTTCTTCTCTTGCGCGCGCGCTCGTGCATGACGAAGCATGGCGTTGCGACATGAATTGCGTGCACAGTAAGGATGCGCATAAACAATTAGCGCGAACGTCCTTAAGATGGACCACATGAAGCCCACACAAACAGTGTGACCGTTCGTATTTTTAAATTTAGAGGAAAGAAATATCGAAAAGGTCCACTTATCGTAAAATTCATATATAAGATCAAAATAAACGTATTTTTACCTGAAATGTTGTGTGTTGTCGTTGTTGTAGCTGAAAACGATGAATTTAGCGATTTGAAGGGTTTTGCATTGTTGAGAGAGACTATATCAGGGGCGTAGCTGCCTGTACGCACGTACGAACGTGCGTACCTGAAAAAGTCGGAAAAAAAAAAAAGGTTTGGGACTTGAGGGTTGGGGGAGGAGGTAGGGGGAGTGTTTGAAAACAGTGATTGTGCGTACCTCTGAAAAAGTCCTGGCTATGCCCCGTGACTATATCAAATATGTTTATCGTTATAGATGTGAAAGAAAGATTACATGTAAATTTAATGATAGGGTGAATGTCAATAAGATAATTTGTGAAAGTTTGGAGGTTGCCTACTGAGTGTGTCCATATCATAAAGATGTCGTCTAAGTAACGCCACCTGGTGTGTGGCTGGTAAGGGGGCACGTGATAAAGCGTCCGTCTTAAATTTGGCGAGAAAGAGATTGGCACAAGAAAGTGCCATTCAGGTTCTCATGGTGGTACCGCACATCTGTAGATAGTGCCTGTCGTTGAATGATAAGTTGATCGTTGTAAGGATTATACGCAAGAAGTTATAAAGGCGGGGGGGTCATGGTGCTATGAGGCAAGTACTAACTCGAGAGACGCGTCCGCACGAAGAGACCATATAGTGTAACAAAATTTGTTTGTTGGCAATATCTTTGAATTTTCACGTCTTTTGCAAAAAAGAAAGCCATCATGCAAACAAACAAAACAGAAACTTTAAAGGCTCAGTAGAGTGATGAACTGGATAATTTTCATTTCTCCCCTAGTTCTTCTATTACAAGCAGAAGCTTGGAAACACCGGCACACGTTGGTATAGAAAATTGTGCTTAGTGCTCTCCACGCCTCGTACCCATCTTTTAAAAAACGTCTTTTAAGAGGAGCTCAATGGGCTTCTGCTTAATACATTCGTCTTAGTTTTGAGACGTGCATGACAGATCCCTTTCCTAGTTTTTGTTATCATTGCGGAGAATAGCTATTGTTCCCACAATATTTACTTACAGTCCATGAAAGTTTGTACGTCTGTTATATATAACCCGGGGTTTACTTAAACCAAGAAAACAGATCCCCGTTCCCCATCATTAGTATCATTAGTTTGGACCCAGTCTCGTCCTCGGAGACCCAGGGACAGCTAATCGAGGCGGAATGAGGTAAACACCCGGCCCGGCAAAAACTTTCGTCGCACCGATTTTTGCCGGTTTTTTTGCCTCAACCCGCTTTAACTAACTGCCCCTGGATCTCCGAGGAGGAACCATACTGTATGGTAACTTTTAATTCTCGTTACAATGAGAGTTCGACAAACTCCAGCGCTAATTCTTAAATTACGTCATTAAAACTAACCAATTAGATATCGTCCTTAAAACAGCCACGAAGTATGAAACGGAACTAACAACCCTAACCCGGCAAACTAGTTATCATTAAAAGAAGCCCATGTATGGGGCAACCCCTTACCTCATTTGCTGTTAACTAAAGGGAATCTGGCAATTGTGTCTTTTAGAATGAGCTGCGAAATTTTTTAAGACAGAGCATCGTTTAAAACAAAGATTTACCATAATCACACAATAAGCAGACATGTTTAATCGTTTATTCATAAAATGCAAATTACATGCATCGGTCATGCTGACGGCTGGTTCAACTGTAGAGAAAACATAGGCCACCTATCTTCCAGGTTTCAGATCTGTGGATGAATTACTCGCTTGCAGTAATTTCACTGTTAGACCGCATTGTGAAAACTCGAAAGTCGAGCTAAAAGCGAAATTATACCACACGACGTTTCCTCCAACTTGTTTCTCATCAAAATTGCGACACACATGTACAAAAATGTCCATAGTTAAACATGCCAACCTTAACAACGGACAAAGTTTCCATTTTTCCGTTGCAGCAACCGTGGCGAAGTAGAAATAACAGAAAAATGATGAAATATCCGTTATTGACAGGGTGCGTTACACCAGGGACCGCGGAGGGGGAGGGGCTGGTAGGGCCGCGGCCCTACTTGTCAGCCCTCCCACTTTTCACCTTGCTCCGCGGTCCCTGTACACTGAGCAATTCTTTTGTGTAACGTGTGTAGGTCGTAATTTTGTTTCGAGTGGCAAGTGGCATGAAACGTTGCTGGATGCTCTTTGTGTCCAGGCGTGTGTTTCCCAAAACTCCCGAACACGTTTCGGGCCCGAAAAGCTATTTTATGAGCAGGCTATTTACCAACAGACATTAAATTTTTGTCCGTTTTTAAAAGCTAAGCAATAAAATCTTACGTCGAAAAGAAACTTCCCCGCGACTTAAAATAGATTGAATTTAAAAAATCGCTTTCAGGGCCCGAAAAGTCTTCGGGGTTTTGAGAAACGCATGCCAGAAAAGGAATCTGCCGGTCCTAGATCAAGTGAATTTTGCCTTCTTTCCTGGTCACCAACATGGCCTTTAACATAGGCACGCATTGCGTGCATGAGCTATTTTGAAAATTACCTAAATGATATGAAATGGTGAAAGTAACAAAACAGCGGAAGTTAACTCGCACAAATAACCGCTTGCAGATATACGTTTTTCAAATCCTCCGGCCCGCCCACTACCAAAAAAAATACCGAGATAACCAACTGGGTCCCGTTTCTCGTTTCTCGGCTAGCTTTTTTTCACGGGATTTCCGGAGTTATTTTTTGACGAAACTACGGCCCCAGTGAAATGAGCAACTTGTTTCAGTAATGAGTGTATTAAATTAAATGTCAACCAGAAAAGTCCTGCACATAAATTTGATGCATCCAAATTGAAGGCTTATTATTTCCTGGAAATTTGTATCTAGTCTTTTTTTAAAGGTTTCTTTTATTATTCACAAAAGACACGTGGAAAAGGTTCCTTTGGCCTGGAAGACGCAAACTAATTAATTAAATTAAATTGTTTTCAACTCCAAACCACAAGCTAATTAAATTAGTGACACGAAAATTCTTTGAACCACCTGTTTCTGTAATGTCAACCAGAAAAGTCTTTCACAGAAACTAAACGCATGAAAAATGAATATAAGTAGTCTCCTAGTAAATTGGAACTAATATTATTTAAACAACTGTTTTTATTCTCCACAAAAAAGTCGTGCAAATAGAAACAGAACTAATTAGATTAAATTGTTTTCGACTCAAAACCACAAGCTAATTGAATTACTTACACGAACATTGTTGAGGTTAACATTTGGAACCAAACACCTTTTCCTGTAATGTCGACCAGCAGAAACTTAGCGCATCCAAAATGAATTTTGCTTGTTTCCTAGTAAATTGCAACTAATATTTTTTAAACAGGCGTTTTTTAACGCACCATATAAATTAATTACATTACGTTTTCTCGAAAACATGTTGAATTTCATCACGTACCAGGACAAAGTTCAATATTTGCACGTGCACACAACGTGACTGCTCATACAAAATACAGTCGCTTCTCGCTTATAGTAATCGCTTGAGGCATACAATTAATAACCTACACATCAGCTCACATTAATTCAAAGAAAGATAAACGTTTTACATACTGTAAATTGTAGATTAATTGCATTACATTTTCTCTGTTGAACTCCATGCATCACGGACAAGTTTCTATAAGGACAAAGTTCAACATTTTCACGTGCAGACAGCGTGTCTGACAAAAAAAATCCAATTTTAAATAGTAATCTCTTGAAACCCAGGCTTGAAACATACAATTCATGTTCCGCATCATATTATTTGAAATCGGCTTGCCGTTTTTGCAATAAAACTATACTCATACTTCAGTATAAGCTCACCTATGAACGTAACCGTAGTCCACATTTTTTGGACGTCTCATCCCCCGCAGACCATTCTACCATTCATGCATAGGGCACTTTATAGGCGGTATTTCCGAATAAATGTCCTTGATATTGCCAGGTTAGCAAGCCAGTCGGGATTAGAGAACAGTTCCCAAGCAACAAATTTTCAAAACTTTACACTTTTAGTGTTTGCGGCAACAATCGCGGAGATTCAAGATGGCTGATTTTCAATTCATGTCAAGTGCCCTTCTTTGACCTTCAGTAATACCATTTTAGAAGCGAAAATTTGATTGGCTGACATAGTACACGGTGTACATACTAGAGGCAATCTGATTGGTGTGACATAACCCAAGACATACATACAAACAAACAAACAAACAAACAAGCTAACAAACATACTAACATCACAAACCAACCTTTGCGCCTGCTAATGAGCTATTTTTTTCAAAATAGCTCAAAAAATACTTATTCTAAAATTTAAACAAGCAGCTACTTTGTAAGCTGTTTTAATTACTCCGAGCAAGAGCTAGCAAAATTAAAATAGTCTTTATTCTTTTTTTACCCATGCAAGTCATCTTAAACTGCTTCTAAGGCTTTAACTTTCCCTAGTCCAATCAAACGTCAATAGAACAGGTACCAAACGGAATGAGCTGGCTGTTTCAAGTGTCAGTTAATTTGAACCGTGGTCTTTCTGGGACCAAGCGATCCGTTCGTAATAAAGTTGTGCGTGGTTTCTGTAAGAAAAGGGTCAACGGCACTACAACGTAGAACTCGGTGTAAATAATACTGAATGATTCATTTCTAGTGCGCCAAAATCTAAAGTCCAATGGCGCTTCACAATGCTGATAAAAAAATATAAACAGACATATTAAAAATACCTTAATTCTCAAAAAAAATACTCAGTCATTCATAACACACTTTATATAAAAGCTAAAAAGCTATTCAAAAGTAATAGAAAGTTCAAAAAATAAAATAAATGAAAAGGTTTTAATAACAAGTGGCTCCAAATAGCCCATACTCATGCGCATCGTAACAAACTTTTATTGTGTATATTTCAGTAAAAATACAACAGAAATTCGGCTCTTACTTCGTGTAGAGGGCACAAATGACGTAAAACAAAAGGAAACAATGCTTCATCAAAATTCTTTTACCCAAAAACAATGACCGAAAACATTGTTTCCTATTGTTTTACGTCATCTGTGCGGTACACGAAGTAAGACCCAGAAATTCCCAAGAACCCCCTTCTAGCGCAAAGACCGTACGAGATAAATATTAATGCCAATGCCAGGAGCCCATCCTGCATGCCAATGTTAATTGTGTCATTTTTTACAACGAGCTTACAACTTCTACAAAACTCCGTTCTCAAAATCTAAACGATTGGCCTCAAGTTCTATACTATCAATTGAAACAATGTTTACATTCACATGCACAGGAAGACTTCCACATACAGCAGTTTGCCCAATATATCGCAAAACGAATACTACGCGCATGCGTAACAAACATTCATCGTATATTTAAAAAAGAAGCTATATACCTGAAAGCAAGATGTCCGACATGGAGAAGAGTTACTTAGTCCATCAGCTAGGGTGGTTGTATGGCTCACTTAAGGGGAACAAACAAAACTTGTACAATCTTAATCTTTGACTATTAAGCATCATAAAAATGTGTGATAGCAAGGATAGAACGGTAGCTTTCACTTTGTAAATCGAGTTTTAAATTTGCCCCTCATACCCTCCTTTTGGCCGCCATCTTGGATTTCTAAAAAACCTTTAAAAAATGTTATTCTTTCTTAAATGCACACGATCTTTTGCCTAGACGTATATTTGGAATAATACGTATCTGAGATATTATTTCAGCATTGTTTACGGTTATTCAAGTTATAATGACGTCATAAATGACGTCACAGTGACCGCCATTTTGTTTTCCAGCCTGTGTATTCAACCGGTATCTCAATCATCTGAAATAACTAAATTACCATAAAGGCGCTCTACATCACAATGAAAAACGCGCTTAAAGCCATTGCTAACGTCTTTTTCTATGTTTAGTTACGCATACTACGCCATGCATTATTATATCAGAAATTAGAGTAGATAACTAGGTCCACACTTCAGTCTAGAGCTCGTTTGAGTTCAGAAGCGCCACGATCGTATAACGTCCTTCTTCACTGCTGTCACTTGCATATGGGATCTATAACATAAATATACGTTCATGTCATGTACTGCTTTTGCGTCTTGAACAAAGTAGCTGAAAAAAGAAAAACGTTCATACGCACGAGTTTCAGAAAGCTTATACAAAACGTATCCCGTCAAGAGGGATCTTGCTATATCGAACGTGAAGAAAGACACAACAAAAGGTAATAACTATCTTTCTGTTCGCCATTCCAAGTGACCCACACCTTGTGAACGTACTTACCCGTATCAATCTTCTACATCTTCAGAGTCACTATCCCCACTCTCATACTGAACACCATCATCAGTTGCCATATTGTCACACTGGATACTGCACATGTCAGTGCACTTCAGACCCGCCTTCAAGCAGCAGCAGTTCTCGACCGTGCATGCTCTCTTGCACGTACAGGAGAGTAGTTCCAGGACCTCTTCTGGAGCCGGCTTAGATCCAAGCCACATAAATTCCACGACGTTAGAGGTATTGTCTACTTCCCAGCCGTGCCCATGAGGGGAGGGGATTACCGGAAGTGGAAAGATGGCTCTTCTCCAGATAGCTGCTTGATAATTCGCTCTTGTAACGTGAAGTCGTAGAGATGACTCGCATGGTGGCAGAGCCTCTGGCTCGACTTTCCCGCCTCTAGCGCAGTGGATCTCATAGCGCAGCACATCCACGCTCTGGCACTTCTTCCCGTACAGCTGACACACGAGTGCCTCCGTATCTTTAAAGGTCTCCTCAGATACAACCCACTCCTCCCCGATACTCGCCATAGCTCGGACGTACCTTTCATTGCGTTGGAGAAGCTGGACTGCTTTCCACTTCCCTTTACCAGAGAAGGCAGAGATGGTATCACAGCCTGTGATCGCGTGTACGCCGATTAGGGCTTTCATGAAGCAGTGCTTGTCAATGCCTGGGTCGAGTTGCTTCTCCAAGCTGTTAACAACTATAGAAAGTTCTATTATCCTGGTCTTCGCGCCTCTTCCTTTCTTCATGTAGCACTTTCCAAGGTTTCGGCTATGGGCAAGCAGTAGGACAAAGACGTCAGTGTCATCGGAGTGGATGACGCACGTGCCTCCCGCGTGCTGAGCATGGAGAACCATGCGTGTATCAGCCTCTTCGTGATTACACTCTAGCTCAGGAACAGGGTCGCATGTGGCTGCGTCTAGTCGCCAGCACTGATCTTCGGTTGTCACGTACATGATCCGGTTGCCGAGCCTGCCTCTGAATGCTTCTGTCTTCCACTGTGACACGAGGAATTTGACGATCTCAGGCTTGTTTGCGGTGACACTGAGCAGCTTGTTCCATGACTTCACCGTATAGGCAGGGAGTATGTTCTTGTATTGTACACCGTCAGAGGTAGACACTCTTTTCAATCTTTCGACATTCTTGATTGATACCTCGCGATACACGTCGAACACAACATCTACACGCCTGCTGCCAGTGCTCGTCACCACCTCAAACACTTTCTCAGCGACCACAAGGAACGTAGCTCCAGAGGGGATCTTCAACTTCTGCAAGACTGCCATTCCATCGAAAATGCTGGTTGCGTTCTCTGGGTATTTCTCGGTGACTGTGATGCGTCGCTCTAACTGTTGGGAAAGTTTGGCTTTGCTTGTCTTTCGCGGGAGTCCATAAGGATCGGCAAGAGACCAAGGAAGAGGACCAAGAGGATAGGTGAAAACAACTTTCATGTCAATGTGACGAAACTGTCCGAGAAGTGCCATCCGAGCAAATACATCACGATCCATACGAAGAGGAAGTACTAGATCCTTGTTGCGAACCTTACGAACAGCCTTCAGATCCTTAAAAGACTTCAGCTTGGCTTTCTTCAATGGATCGAAGTAGTCTGAAGTGGGATTGGCTGAGCAACGGTTCACTACAAAGTCATTCGCTGCCTGCTTTCCCTTGCTCTTGGCCTGCAGTAAGTCATCACTTACTTCTGCTGTCGCTTCGATACCCGTGGACAAGCTCGTGAATGCTGCATCTTGTTTCCATGGATTGGTGAATACATCCTCAAGCAGATCCACCAGCTTTCCTACGGCTTTGTTGTCTTCTTTAATGCGTGCTGGAGCCAACTCCTTATGGGTGTAGGTCTGGGATAAAGTAATGGACAAATGCTCGCGAAGAAGCTTCCTGTACACACCACGCCTTGTGTCATTGAGCACCCATCTCTGAGTCGCGGCAAAATTAGCACTAAACCCGATGTAGCCTCCTCCCGTCTTGCAGTCGCGATTAATGGTGTTCTCAATGGTCTTGTCAGCTTCATTTCGTCCAAAAGGATTACGGCCCCCCATCTGAACGGAAAATTGGCCTCTGTTGAAGGCTGCGTAAACCTCCGGCATTCTGACAGACAGATGACGCATGTCGTTCAGAAATGGGATGAGATAGCGCGCGTAGTTTTGGCGATCATACGCAAATGCCCATGGAATCACCTCCTCGATGCATGACAGGTACAACTCCCAGCTACCAGTGCGCGACGCGTAGATGAGGTTCAGCATCAGCTCGCACAGCTCCAAATACGAGAGCCAGAACCTCCCTAAGTTTGAGCCTTTCTCCTTCATTTCCTGTACATAGACATGGAACTGCTCTCCAAACTCGCGGAACTCGCGGCTGTTCATCACTCGCTCAAACTCTTCTTGGTTCAGTTCTAGTTTCAGCCGTTCCAAGTTCAAGGTCGGCAATGACTGGACTGAAGACTCAAACTCTTTCAAGAGCAATCTCATGAGGGCTTCATACACACATTTATGAAGACGCACCGCTCGATTGTACTGTTTTCCATTTAGAGCCTTATCCACTGAACCCTCTGCCACAACATCGCTCTGGACAGCTAGTTCTCTAAGCCCTGCATCCCCGAATCGGCTTCCGATGACCCCTAAGAGCATTAGCAACAAATGAAAACCTCCCATCATTATGACTAGGCCAACGAATAGCTCCTTGTGTTTCCAGTAAACCTCCATGGCCTTGGCATAAAAAGCCTGATCAAAAACACAAACAACAGCATTCAACTGCAGCCGATCTTTTATCTCACACCCTCGAGACAGCACCTCGTACGCGGTCTTCAGGTCAGTGGCAGGAGAGTCTATAGTGTCCAAATAACTAATTGTACTCTCCACAACCACAACACGATCGCGGACTTTAATGTTAAAGCCAGTCCACCCAGGCACTAGCAATAATGGGTGCGTTTCGAGCTTTCTGACCTCGAGCCATACGAGGTAGCGCAATGTCAGTTCCTTTGCTTTGTCAATATAAGAAGAACTTACTCCGAGGTTTTGAACGTGCAGCAGTTCCCCTGGCCCCTCCCGTTTTCCGCCGTAGTACTCGGGGATCTCTCTAGTCACCACAGTCGCTGGTAGGGATCTCCTGCATTTCTTCGCTACTGGTGGTGCGTAGTCTTGGTCATCTGACTCGTCTCCGCTCTCTCTCTCATTTCTCTCCGTGACGAGGATGGAGTTCACGCGATGGGATGTTCCAGACCCACTCAGTGTACACTCTAGGTTATCAATGTTATCCGCCACCATCAGGGCGACAGTGGACCTGGACTCTTCCTGCATTACACTGGCCGGAATGACGACTCGGTTTTCTCGTTGCTCGTTGATAACTTCTAACGCATACTCGGTCTCAATCTCTTCTACTAGGTCGTAACTTACGCCATGGCCGTACTTATTGATAAGCTTCACAATCTCTGTGTTATTACACAGGGCCTTCACAACAGAAGGAAATAACACGCTTTTTGGAGTTCTCACAACTCCATTTGTAACAGAAAAAACAATATCTTGTGCGAAAGATTCTTTCAGCCTTATTGTTCTCTCTGTACTGCTGCTCTCACTGTCGAGTGATTTCCCAGAAATAAGCACAGTCAAAAAGACGTCGAGTAGATGTGGAATATAGTCATTAGTTCTACTTGGTTTCAATTCATCCTCTTTAGGCGGCCAAGACATCTGCGGGTTAAGATCTTTTATTTCATTGTTAATTAATCGTGCAGTTTTTATCACATCCTTTTCGTCATCACTCCTGGGACCTTTTAGCGACTCTAGCTCGGTTTTGAGCTCAAAGAAATCCAGGACGGCTTTGTCTTTCGGTAATGTGTTTGGATACATTAACACCTTGTTATACTGGTAAGTGATAAAATTAATTTCCGGAAACATGTTTGACAGCTTTCGCATGAGGTTCTTTTTGTGTGATTCTGGTACAGTTGCTCCTAGTTCACTAGCTTTGTTCAGAAACAGTTCTTTCGCAACTTTATATTCGATTACTTCAGGGTAGGCAATCAAATCTTCGCACAAACAGTACACAGCTTCATAAACTGGTTGTAATGGGCAATCTGTTTCATCCGACCTTTGACCTTCGTTTGTATTGGAATAAATTATTCTTACGAAACTTTTGTAGCAAGAAGCGTGATACTTCGCTTCGCTAGAAATGAGATCTTTTGCACATATTCCAATCACATCCCGAGCTACCTCACTCATAGCAGTGTTTTGTTGTACATGAAGAGAAGCACATGCTCTTACCGTTTCATCGGCGCGCAATTCCTGCACACTGTGTAGCTTCTCTCTGGTCTTCGTGTTTGGCTTGTACTTTGACGTTTTACAAAACAAACATTGATCTGGCAGAATCGCTGAGCTTGGCTGATTTCCTTCTCTAGAGCTTCTCCTAGGTGCACGTCCAGTTGCCGCATCATCAGATGGTTTGTTAGCGACCTGCAAATCTCTCTTGTTGGTGAACTCGGCTCGGCAATTGCGATGATATTTGATGGGATTTTCGGGGAATTCGCTTTCAGTTGAAGCCTCCAAAATTGGTTTGTGATTCCGGATCGCGGCAGCACGGTATAAGGTTGTCCATGAAGATATATCTCTGCACTGGGCTAGCTTTGAATCCGAACAACCGCATATAATGCATTCGTCTGCCATTGATCATGTTGCAGAAGTAATACTTTCACTTTCGCAGCGGGGCGAAAAAAATGTTCGTGAGACCACGTGTTTGGGAACTGGGGTTGGGGGTAGGAAACAGGCAATTGTTTTGAGGGGGCTTTATTCAACACACTTGCAATGTATGCAATATATTTCATCTACTTGCTCTCTTTTCTGAAATAATTGTGAAAACCCCACAAAGGTTTTTTTGCAATGATTTTAAGTGCAAACTGGTGATATTGTGACCAATAATCAGGCATTGTGACGTCACATATGACGTCACCTAGTTATAATTCAAGCACTAGAATAGACGGAAATCATGTTTGTAGTTACAGTACGTTCTAAATTTGCGTTTGAAACGTGATTCGTTCCATTAAGAGAATACAAGCAACTTTGTAGCCTTCCCAAAAAGTCCAAGATGGCGGCCAAAAGGAGGGTTTGAGGGGCAAATTTAAAATTCGATTTCCAAAGTGAAAGCTACCGTTCTATCCTTGCTATCATACATTTTTATGATGCTTAATAGTCAAAAATTAAGATAAGACATATTTCGGCTGTTCCCCTCAAGTGAGCCATAAACCCAAATTTTCGGATCTCAGCTGATGGACTAACTCCTTTCAATCAGTCATCGTTCCTGCGAACTTTGCTATATGGTTTGACGGACAACCGTTTCCTTTTTCAACAACTGGTGTTAATTATTAAAGGCCCACCTTCACCCAAAATGCTGTGCGCGCCGTGATCACTTTCTGTGCTGAATTTCGTGTAACACGAAATTCACGCTTGAATGCGTGCAACCAATCAGATCACGCGTAAGAACAACAGAGAATTTCAAAACAAAAACTAACCGGCCGAAATAACAAAATTTCATTTATCTCTTTTCCACGTTATATCGCTGAATGCCACCAAATATACAACTTAATTGAATTAAAAGATTCTATAGAACAAAACAGAAGTAGAAGTGTGGAGATAAAAAGCAGGATTTGCAAGGATTTAAGTGGATTACACTTCATCAAATTTGATTTCGTGACGGGCGGTCAAGAAATCAAAATTATCATTCTGGTGAAATTTAGATTTTTTTATCCGCGATTTTGTCTCTTTAAATAATATTTCTTTGCTTTCATCATTGTTGGCAATTTCTTCTTCTTATTCCAAGATAATAAAACAAACTTAAAGCAAGCTTCTGATCATGATCATAAAAACTAGTCTGTTCCAGGCCCGGGGGGGGTACTCAACAAAGTTTTGTACGGGGATGCTCCGCCCCGAGGTCCAAACCCTTGCCCTTTCATATACCGTTTTTGACAGTAAAGGTACCCCTTTCATATACCTTTCATTGTAAATGGTACCCCTTTCATGTACCTTTTATTGAAAATGGTACCCCTTTCATATAGCCTTTACGTGCATCTGTTTGATATATTTCAAAAGGCCCTTTTTATAATACTCAAATGGCAGTTTTCCCTACCTTTTTTATACTTCAACTTGTGTTTTCGCTACCATTTCCTATTCTTCGTGAAATTCCTACCCTTTCACATACTTAAACTCGTGAAATCCCGACCCTTTCATATACCTCCAGCCTCAAAAAGGTACCCCTTTCGGGCGGAGCATCCCCGTATAGCCCATTATAGGGAGTACCCCCCCCCCCCCCCCCCCCGGGGTTCCAGGCTTCGAGATAGTGGTGAACGCGCGAAGTTAAAAAACAGCCGATTCGCATATAATTAACCGCATATAAGCGAGTCTGATTAACATCAAATTATCGCATGCAAGCGGTTAAAGTAGGCCCAATTCACCTACTGAGAAATAACGAAAACAGAACTGATCTCAAACTGGCTTTTGTCTTTCACTTGAACATTTTACATAAAGTAAAACTCCTTTTTTTAGTAAAAGAAAGAAAAAGATCAGAAGGGTGTATGCCTTGAACCCGAGTCGTTTGCTTCATAACTAATATCTATATCCACTACACCAGCCAGGACTAGCTGAGAGGAACCGTAACTTTTAACATATTTATAGAGTTACCCATAACCATAAACGAAAGCTAACCGTTTTCAAATCAGTGTTTAACCCTAAACAATGCAGATCAGTGCTAAACTGGAGCTCTTTTCTCTCAATTCTGTGTCTAACGTCAATAATATAAAGAATACTACTGTTAGGTAAATAGGGCCTATTTTACTGCTTGCATGCGGTAATTTGATGTTAATTAGACCCGCTTATATGCGGTTAATTATACGCGAATCGGGTGAAAAAAAGAAGGAAAAAATCGCGGGGGAATAATAACTAACTAATAAAGATTGTTGTTGTTGTTGTTGTTGTTGTTGTTGTTGTTGGAGAGGGAGTTCCCCGCGATTTTTTCCTTTTTTTTTACTTCGCGCGTTCCCCACTATCTCGGAGCCTGGAATAAAAACACGATATATCAACCGGGACACAGTCCTTTTAACACCACGAAGTTTATAAAAGCATTCGAGAAATTTCTTCAAAGATAGCTGCAATATGATATTAGAAAATTGTTTTGCGATAAAAGTTCAACAAGCTTGTTATTTTTTTATATAGATTTCGGATATTTTGTAAAAAAACGATATAGAAAAAACTGGAACCTACCCGGGTACATACACTATATATATATTTGTTATATAGCGGAGTTTTTCTCAATACAACGCGCGCGTTGATTAGTTGATTAATAGTCACATGATACCTAACAAACAAACTGTTTCCCGCCAATTGTCCTAAGCGGGCAACATTTGCGAAAGCGGGCAACAATTTTGACGTCAGAGGGTGATATTGCACTGTTGCCCGTTAGCGCACGTGATTAGACCGTGACAAAAGGTGGCATGATTCTGATGCGATTGATATTTACCTCGAGCGCTCGGCGCGTTTTTCAAACTGTTTTGTGTTTTTTTTGTGTTGCTATATAAAAAATCACTTAATGACCGATCCCTCGGGAAACAGTGAATTTTGTTTCCCTCGAATCTCGATGTTTCCCGAGACCAGTCCTCAAGACGAGACCTTGGGACCAGTCATTAAGTGTTTAATATTTTCCTCCCACTTTCCTCCCCCTCTATGCCCGATTCCTTCTGCTTTTTCTCTGGGTTTTTGGTCTGCTTTTCTCCCTACACATTAAACTGCCTGAGACTATCAATCATCTCCAACATACTCGGCCTCAGCTTAGGATCTGTTTCCAGGCACCGCCGTACCAGGCCTCGTAATTCGCGGTTCGTCACAAGTGCGACTTGTTCCTCTCGCTTTCCAGGATCTGGAAGTTCCCTGATACACATTTCACACATGAGAACTCCAAAGCTGTAAACATCAACCTACCAGCAACAACAATATTACTTATGAATAAAAATGAAGTACATGGATTCGTATAATCCATCAAATAGTTCAACATGCTTCCTACTGTCAAAAATGTAGACCATAAAAATGATACCAAACAAAGGTCAAAACTTGGGCGAAAAACCACTTGCCTTCGGCTTGTGGCTCCACTTGAGTTTTAAAGATTTTATCTCGTTATCAGTCAGACCATGGAAAAATAAGACCGATTTCTTAAATAACAAAACAACTTTCCTAAATCATGCTCTGAAGCTTACTTTCTGGATAAGAAATGTAACTCCTCATAATTCCTCTGCATGCTATCCTACAACGTTTTTACTTTATTCCTGTAAACGTTATTTCACTTACGTGTATCAAACCCGTAACTCATAAATGGAACCCAACTTGTGCTGTAGATATGTCATAAAAATCTCGTGACGGGGTTGTGCAACAAAGGTTGTAGCGTCTAAATCGACTCAAGTATCAGTCTAGGCAGCTCTACAAATGCGAATTCATACATTCAATGACAGGTAAATCAAATATATAACTTACCTTGTCTGTTTGGTTTGATGTAAGTGCTTCAGGAGCGCTGTAAATGAAAGCTCCTGGAGCCACAGTCATGGTATGCTTCATGAAACTAGCGGTGCCATAATCTGAAACTTTGCCTCTCCATTGGTCACCCTGTCGCCACAGCAACACATTGGCACTACTGATATCCCGGTGAATGATGGGTTCGGGTTTCTTCTCATGAAGGTAGTTTATTGCTTTCGCTACATCCAAGGAAATGACTGCTATCTCTTTTTTAGAAAGTTGCTGCTGCTGTAACAATTCTCGTAAACTTGTTTCCATAAGCTCGGTAACAAACCACGGACTTCCTTCGTCACTTGTTGCACCGATAAATTGCAACAAGCAAGGATGACGGCACCTTGAAGCAATGTTCATTTCTCTCACAAATAAACGTGTGTTATGAGGAGAAAGGATCAGCTCATGGATTTGTTTCACAGCTACACTGCTGCCACAATACATGCCCTCATACACACTCCCCCATCCACCCCTACCAAGACATTTGTCTGAAATTTGAATTTCGTCACGGGCAATGACCCAGTCACATGTTTCTTGGCGACGCTGTTCATTTATTGTTTGCTGCGTTGTTGACAGACTTATCTCCAGTTCATTTACTTCCTCGTCTTTATCCTCCAACTGTCTTTCTAAGTTGACATTCTGTTGCTGCAAATTAGCTCTTTCTTCTTCTCTTTCTCTTAACTGTTCTTCAAAGTTTGTCAACTGCCTTTGCAAGTTTTCGTCTTGTTGTTCTTTTTCTCTCAATTGCTGCTCTATCTCTCCTAGCTGTCCTTGTAAATGTTCTTGTTCTTCGTCTTTTTCTCTTAACTGTTCATCTTTTTGTCTTAGTTGCTCATTTATTTCTCTTAGGTCCTCATCTTTTTCTCTTAGTTCCTCATCTTTCTCTCTTAGCTGCTCATCTTTTTGTCTTAGTTGCTCATTTATTTCCCTTAGTTCCTCATCTTTTTCTCTTAGTTCCTCATCTTTTTCTCTTAGTTCCTCATCTTTCTCTCTTAGCTGCTCATCTTTTTCTCCTAGTTGCTCATCTTTTTCTCTTGCTTGGTCATTTATTTCATTTAGTTGTTCATCTTTTTCCCTTAACCGCTCATCCTTTTGTCGCAATTGTTCATGGCAGTTTGTCAACTGCTGTTCCATTTCTCTCGACTGTCTTTCCAAATTCTGTTGTTGCCCATCTTTCATTCTCAGCTGTTGTTCCATTCTTATCATACTCATATCTTTCTCTCTGACCTGTTCATGAAGCCTTTCTCTCTCCAGCTCTTGTTGTTGCATCCCTGTCAATTCTTTTTGTGATGTCTGTTCTTCTTTTACTCTTTTTTGTTCTTGTTGATCCAATTCTTTTGGAAACCTTCTTGCCCCTAAAAATCAAACAGGTGACATGAAATTCTGAGTAAACTGATTGTTTAAATTGTGGTTTGGAGTAGTTCGACTGTACTCTAAGTTAAGGCTGCATACCCATTGCTTGCAAGCGCGGCGGATTTTGTGTGTTAAAGATTGATCTGTTTTTCCTTTTTCTTTTGTAACCAATCACGTTGCTTCGTTAATTTTTACATCAAGGGGAATCCACAAAGTAAATTACATAGTGGATATTACATGGCCGCGCGAAGATACGAAATTTCTCTTCGAGTGTTGAAAAATATTTCACGAGTGAGCGCAGCGAACAAGTGAAATATTTTTCAACACGAGAAGAGAAATTTCGTATCTTCAAGCGACCATGTAATGTTCTATTTATTATATAAACACCAATGAAATCAAACCATTTCACTTTAATATTTTTTTGTAGTCCTAAAGTAGAACGGTGATCTTTTCACGTGTGAAGATAACATGTTATTCTCACGTGTGAAGATATGATGTTTACGCGCGAAAGCTCACCTGGTATTTCATTGGTGTTTATATAATAAAAAGGTTTATTCGTTACATGCACTTTTATTCACCACGGTAAACGAAAACCCAAGTATAATTTATCGCGGGATATTTTTACCATGGGAAATGACATTTACATATATACTGTTATTTTTTAATTCTAATCAATAATGGTTTAGTAATGCAACAATGAGCAAAAACGAACGATAAAAACCGATGTTTCGGAGTCATCATGACACTATTGTCAAGTTATTAAACTACAATATGGAAATATTCTGCTGGTATAAAAAGCAGTGTCCCCTATGTAAGCATAATGAAAAATGCAAAGTTACACAAATATTTTGGCACGAATCGAATCTGATTGCACGTTTAGGCATAACCCGCAACACACAGGTCACATTGAACGCATTAGACGACACATTGTTGGTTAACAATCATCGGCTTATATGTGAGAATACTGTCTTTAAACAATCACATCAGTCCGGGAAATACAGTATTCGCACGATTAAAGTACCCACAGCACCTGACTAATTCTACTATCAAACAGTTCGTTCACTCAAGTGCTTATTCCGACCAGCAGCCCTTGCCAGCACCTAATGAAACAAGAGACATAAGTGGGTTGAAACGTGTATAATATACCATGCGCGATTTAGGGGTAACACTTATTCTTTTGTTAAAACAATAGAATATTAGAGCACAAAAGAACGACAATACAATAGAATACAATACCATAGAATATATTAGAATACATACTTTTACCTAATACAATGAATGTGTACAATGTACAATAGAGCTAACACCCTAAATCGGGCATCATATGGTGTATAAACGCGCATTCACAGCTTCCGAATATTCATTTTTTGCTTAGTACCATATTTGAAAACCCCTCGGTCCCTCGAGATTGGAAGCAAGTTGTTATAGCGAATTGATTGGTTAATATTTTTATCTTGATTTTCTAAATATGGCTGTGACAACTTCTTAGCAAATTGAATAATCGGAAGCTTGTTTTGAAGCGTACAAGAGACAGTTGCACGTTTCAACCCACTTATGAGTTTCTGGTTTGACTTCATATGCTTGTATAATCCTCACTAATGAGCAAAATTTCACAGCAACTCGTTGGTTTGCTTGTTTTAAAACAATGAAAAGGTGCATTTTATTTCATTTCTTACTCCAAAACTTAAAAGGAGGATTAAATCTGATCTTTCCTTGGTGAAGGTTCAAATTTGAATCAGGTACCTTCCCTATAAATTTGGAGTCTGAGCATTAAATTCTACAATGCATAGTGCCACCATTCAAATGACTGATCGCGAAAGCTATTGAGCAGTACTTTCCTGTGGGTATGGTTCGTTTTAGGCAGGACTCAACCTAAATTTGAATGAAATTTTAAGAGGTTTAAAGAAGCGATAGAGGAAAGAAAATGATTTTTGGAACACTGACAGACAGTTGATACCCACGCAAAAGCAGCTCAGGTTGGAAGGTATGAAAATTTTATGGAACTACACAATTCAGAAATGCACCAATTGAATTTTAGGCACTGCAGCAGAGTGTGGAAAGGATTAAATAAAACAAGTTTACATACCACAGTCATCTCTTCTGCGCACTCTCCATGACCATTTTTTCTTTCGTTTTACCAATTCCTTATCCTTCATGACTCGCACTTTGACATTCACATGAAATTCATCAGCCTAAGAGGAAACATTAATCTCACTTAGCAACTGAAGGGTTTTTTTGTGCGATAATACTTACAGTTAGTTGAAGTCAGGCACTAACAAAATACCTAAACTGGTAAAACTTAATTATGTACACAGCAACTAGTTGTATTTTTGTATAAATTTTCTTTGGCAGAAAGACTTATCCTTACAAACAACCATATAAAACAAGTATTTCTATTGAAACCACTGGGGCCAGTTACATAAAACTTAACGTCGGACTTAAATGCTAACGTCTGACGTTAAAATAGTAACTTTGACTGGGCTGAACGCCCGACGTTAGCTTTTACGTCTGGCGTTAAGTTTTATGCAACTGGCCCCTGGATTCCCCAGCAAGCTTCCATGCTACTAAAGACAAGGATTCTGGCATACAATCACCACCTGAACAGAACACCACTGAGTCCAGCTTTTCTGATACCGTGACACCATTTACCAGCAGCCAAATAATACCCTTATCATATCAGGATGAACCGTCAAACCAAACACACTTCTTGGAAAGAACTGATCTGTTAAACTCATACTTCGTTTGCATAGACTCCGAGTATTGTGAAACCAAGAACGTTTAGATTTCAATGATCTTACTTGTTTAGGAACTCAGCTGTTGTCAATGCTGTCACGATTTCATTTCAGTACATTTGTTTATCAATTTTTAGTTTTTTTTTTTGTTGAAAGGAAGATGTTATGTATTCACATGTAGTCACAGAGTGAGCAACTCACTTTTAAAAAAGTGAGTTGCTCACCATGTGCTTGTGGGAGTCAGTCGTGTGGAACATAACAGATCAGTGTCGCAAACTGAGCCAAAACCAAAGTAATCACTCTGGCCAATCACAACAGATGCAGACAATCCAATGAACCAATCAGAAGTCAAAGCAAATACAGGTAGCCGGGCATCAAGCGTAGGAAAATGAATACAAGTAAGTCATTGGTTTTACTACTGATTGGTTGAAAAAGAGGTGCGAGATTTTTTAGTCAATCATAGGGCATAGCAATGCAAACCAAAACACCTCTCAATGGAAAACTGCTATACCACATATGCAATAAGCTGAAGTGGACCTACCTACCTACCTATCTGCCTACCTAACTTCCCAACTAACTGCCTACCTACCTACCTACCTACCTACCTACCTACCTACTTACCTACCTACCTACCTACCTACCTACCTACCTACTTACCTACCTACCTACCTACCTACCTACCTACCTACCTACCTACCTACCTACTTACCTACCTCCCTACCTACCTACCTTCCTACTAAAAATTATTAGTATTTGTTTTTTCAAGCACAAATACAAAGGTGAAACAAATCCACTCAGTCAAAACTCAAGGCTGGAACAATATTTTCATACCTTTGGTAACTCTGGTTTTAAAGCAAGGGATGGATAGTGCCAAAGCCAGCTTTGAAATCCACCATCAAGAAACAAGGGTTCAGTCTTTAACGAGCTGTATGAATCGAAGGTAAATATCACATCTTTCAGTTTTTGGATTCGACATTCAGGAGTTATGTCAGCAACCTTAGTGGATTCATCCATCAAAATAACAAACTCTTTTTCTCCTCTCTTTTTCCAGATCCTTCTTGTGTCTTCTCGTAATCTTCTTTCTATGCTACCAGCTGACACTCTAGAGAATAAAAATGAATTATCATTACACTGTTTGTAACAGAAAACAATCTAATAATGTGTTAAATAAATCTACCGGAAATAGACAAGATGTAAACTATACTCATTTTTCCCAATTTTGGTTTCAGAAAATGTACTTCGATCTTTATCAACAGACTTTTTTAGTTTTTCTGCAAGATTGTGTTTCCTTGTTTTGTAATACATGTGTAGGCATACCCTACTTCAAACTTTAATGACTAATTACCCCTGATCCAACAGCTCAGCTGGTATGTTAATACAAGAAGGTTGGTTGATGCGATTTTGAAGAAACATGGACTTGGGTCGACAATCAAGGACCAGTACTTTGGATTCATTATCTCCCGTCAGCAGGTCGTACAGATCTTGTGCTGACACACAGGGGTTACCATGTGGCTTGGTAGAAAAACTTGGCGACTCAAGAGCACTTATAAGTGTACCTGAACAAGACAAAATTGAAATAAAATGACAATGTTTTCATTTGTACACAAGCATACTATTACTGAACCTAGAATTAGCTTTCGCGGCAAGGGTTGGGAAATATATATGAATCTGAATTCATCTATACATAAATCAGTTGGTCAGCCAGGCAGTCAGTTAGCCAGCAAGCCAGAATGTCTGCAGTCAGTAAGTCAGACAGCCAGAGGGTCAGAGTCACTCACTATAATTTGGTCTCAACAGAGTTGATTACATAAATTGGCCACTGTAAAGAGATACAAAAGCTGCTTAGCTCTGTTGATGGTCATAGTGAGATGCTCAAAATGTCATATTTTAAATCTCTTTATGGTGGTCAGTTTGCTGAAATTATCAAGTCAACTTAATCCCTCTCCCACCGATGCAGCACCAGAGTTTCTTCAGAAACTAACCCCTTTAGTCATCAGTTATAGTGGTTCACTTTACCCATTGATGTAGTGCCACAATTTCCTTAGAAGATAACCAGTCAGCCAGCTAGCCAGTCAGTCAGTCAGTCAGTCGGTCTGTCAGTCAGTCGGTCTGTCAGACGACCAGTTAGTCAATTAGTTGAGTTAATACTTCTTTGAATTTAGTCAGTGAAAAATATGATGAAACTTAATTAACAAAGTTCAGGACTAAGATAATAAAACACATACCATCAGTGTTTTCAGAGGCTTTGGGCATTGGATTTGAGCCATGGCTAACCTAAAAATTACGTAAGATAACACAAAATAAATGAGACAAAAAAGTACGAAAGATGGAATACAATGTATTTAACTTCTACAGCTAGGGAAAATTATTTGCCATGACACACAAATACAAGTCATTAAAACAGTATGTGGAAGTTTAAAAAGTCTATACCTGCCAAGTCTCACACCTGCGAGTCCAAACCTCCGATCTTATGCCTACTCACGCCTATGGAGCGAATTCTCACACCTGACTTACGGATTTGAGAGTATCAGCCTTAACTGATCACATGATCCAATTAAAAATATAGTTACGTTCATGAAAATATGGCACTTTTTGTGGGTTTTTATCGTTCTGAACATTACAATGTACAGCTGGATGCTATTAAACGGAGGTTTGAGGTCCATGGAAACTTCCGAATTCTTCGGAACATCTTTTGAAATACATCGGTCGGGTCATTTGGTCAGGTCGCCTTTGGGAAATCCTGGCACTCCCACGAAAAATTCCCACGCTTATCACTCGGAAAAAGTTGACTGGTCCTACCTTTAACTTTTAATAAACATGATCAGCAGAAAAACTTACATGTATGCCAACTCCATTTAAGAGAGAATCAAGATCATCATCCCTGAAATTACACAGAAACATACCTCAATTAGGCATGTGGTTTAAATTTCCTTTATCATCGATTTCATTGATACACGACAATTTATATCAAAACTCCACTGAGCAGTTCCAAGCAATACCCTGCGGTTAATCATACCAAGAAACCGACTTTGAAATGGCTTTTACGCCCATGCTCAGTCATAATTATGACCATTATTTTTGAGTTTTCAAGTTTATGCATTGGTTTGGTAAATTCATTCTGAGATTTGGAATTCCCGTGAGAATGTTACCGCATTTTTGGAAACAAAGAGCAACAAAATATCATTTTATTTGAAATGTTACATATCTGAACAATAGTTGTTTTCCATTAACTCATGACTCTCAAAGTGTTTTCCAGAGAGATTATCAAGGTTTCATTCAAATCTCAGACTTTACAAAGAAATATCCAAATGTTCATTTCAGTCTTGTGGATTGCTGTTCATGCGTGACAGAGCATGGCTGTAATTGCTTGCTTGTCAACCCATTTAAAAAAAGTTATGGAACGCATTGTTCCTCGTGGGGATTTTGTTTTTGAAGCTAAAACCGAGTTATGGATTTGCTGGCGAGGCGGCAATTCATCAACAACAAGTTTGTGATTCTCTCCTCGAGTTATTTATACACCGCTCAAAGAACTGCTTCGCTTTGCTAATTCAGAGTAAGGAAATCATTTAAAAAATAACACATTACTATTAATTTTTGAGACAACAATGTCAAGACAGTTAATTTATGCTAATCCCTTCTCACCTATCTACTCCATTGTTCTGTACCTTTGTTGACATCAACACTTCTGCAAACAATCACAGTTCATAGTTTTAAATAATAATTCACATCATACTACCATTTTTGCTGGACACATAATTGAGAATCCATGAACAATTTATACTTTTGTCTTCTTCTTCCTTTCTCTTTGCTTCATCCTCTGCTTTTAAATTAGCTTCCTTCTGTGGTTTTAGCTTTTCATACCTTAATTAAGTAAGGAACCAGATTATAAATTTTCAATGAACATTACTCATAATAATTTAGGAAGACCCTCTGGGGGTACAAAGTGATAGGGAGCCATGTGAATGAAACCATAATTTAATAACCAAAAATGCCCAAAGCTAACCACCCGAACCTTAAAAAAAAATCAAAGGCTTCTATGAGCCAACTCATGAATATGAAACGATCTAAATAAGAGATTCTGCACATATTCGGACCCTCCTCTCTCCTAGGCGTTTTGCTCCACTGAGTACCCCCTCCCCCCCCCCTCCTGTGTCCAACTCCCCACCCTCCCCTCCCTCAAACACCATCCCCACGTGTAAGGCAGGTGACCATAACATATTGCAGGCTCAATGTTTACAGCTGATCAAGCGATGGAGTGAAATTTCTACCCAAATGTTACAGTTCAATACTTCACATATTTATGAGTTAAAAATGAGACCCCAGGGTTCTCATTAAGTGCTGGCAACCAGCTAAAAAACCGGCTACTTGGAATTTCGAGCTGCCTACTTTTCAGTGAAAAGGTTTCATCATCATCATCATCATGTCAAGCGCACTCGGATTCCAGAAGTGACCCTCCTCCAACCATTGGTGTCCTCCATCACTTCGGGGAGCGCCTCTCTCGCTAGTCCTGAATCATCCTCTAGCTGGTCAATATAGGTCTTGGCTGGACGTCCCCTAGATCTCTTACCATGTGATGGCTCCCAGAATAGCAGTTGAAAAGGTTTAATATGTGTTAAACAACCTGAGTGCACTTATTGCCAAGCCACCTACTAATAACCATCTACTTTAAAACTTAGTGAGAACCCTGAGACCCCCCTCCCAAAAAAATTATTCTCCCCACCCAATCATTGTAACACTCAAGTATCCCTTTGGGCAGCAACCCCTGAAAAAGAATTCCTGCCACTCCACACTGCATTTCAAGCAAAAGAGATGCCTCTGTCTAAAAATTCTGTCCTGCCTTTTAATTTGACTGATTACAAGATACCGAATTGTAGCTTGTTCCAGTCGCCCAGATCTGGGGAGAGTGCGAAGGAGTGGCATGAAGGAAAGTTGTGATGTGAGTGGAAATAAAGGAGAGGAGACTGGGGAGAGAAGGTGAGAGAACAGTTTTCCCCACTCATTCACGCATGCCAATGTCAAGTACAATAAATGTGTTGAATGCACTAACCTCTTATCAAGGCTTTTTTGCAGAGCTTCCGCACGGTCAATGGATCGAAGGGTTTTTGATTTTCCCATCAAATCATCATAGTACTTCTAAACAATAGAACACCAAACAACAATAAATTCAGCTTAGATATACAAAGTAATGATTGTATGATATAGTTTAAGGTTTATACAGACTGCAGATTGCTGTGATCAGTTGGGAAGGTATAAATTTTTATACTATTCAATTTTTTATCTCTTGCTTTTTTATGCCAGGCTCTTGTTTATCCCTTTCACTCTCAGACTCACTTTGCACCAGTTTACACAGAGGTGGCTCGTTTCTCAAAAGTCCCAATAACTTTTCAGGCTGGAAGTATATTTTAAAATTAAAAACTATAGAATGGTGACTGCGAGTGTAGTTTATGTAGCTAAAGTGAAATTTAGGCTAAGTTAGACTCAAGCCAATGCTGGTCTTTTGCATGGACATGCGCATTGGGTTGCATATGTTGTGGTTCAATTTTTTCTTTGGTTTGAAAATTTTCAAACCAGTTTGAATTTTGTTTTCCTTTGTCTCAGAATATGATAATGAACATGAGACAAAGGAAAATAAAAACTAAACTGGTTTGAAAATTTTTAAACCAAAGAAAAATTTGAACCACAACATATACAGGGCTTTTCAGGGGTTTTAATACATGCACTAGCTCGACTTGTTCCAACAAGTTAGAATTTCATTGCTTAGCTTTTGAAACCAACAAAACTTGAATCCTCAATGTAAACATTGCACACATAAAAATAGTCAAGGTTCCGTGCCTGAAAAGGTATCAGGACTTTCAAGAAATGGGCCCCAGGACAGACCTGGTATGTATGTTGTGATTTAATTTTAATTTAATTTTTCTTTTTTTTCCTTTATCTCAGACGTACAGAAATAAAAGTAAAACTGTTTGAAATTTTCAAATCAATAAAAAAACTAAACCACAACATAAGAATTTAGTTTTATCGACTGAGTCGATAAGGTAAATTGACCACCGTAAAAAGATTCAAATAGCTGACGTTTCGAGCGCTAGCCCTTCGTCGGAGTGAATCAAGGAATTGTGGGTAGTGTGTGGTTTTATATAGTAAGCGGTGGAGCTACGCTATTGGTGGAAATTTGGTGACGTGAAAAACAAATGTAGATTAGTTGAATGAAAAGCGTTCGTTGATTCCGTGGGGTTTGAGAGTGCCGATTTGAAAGATGATTTTTTGTTCTAGGTTTTTACGGCTTTCTGTGTTACCCTGGTGTAGGGAAACGCCGCAGATTGTCATGTGTTGTTTAGAATGGTTAGTAAGATTAAAATGGCGCGCGACTGGTTTGGATGCGTCTTTGTCATTTTTTTTCAACGTCTCGGAGATGTTCACGAAAACGGTCGCCCAGTCTCCTCCCTGTTTCGCCAATGTATATCTTTTTGCAAAAAGTACATGTAATGCAGTAGATAACATTTACGGAGGTGCATGTAAAACGATCAGTGATTTTAATAGATCGTTTGGGTCCTGTTATTTTGTCCGCGTTGTGAATGAAAGGACAAGTGTTACATCGTGTGCGTGTGCATTTGAAAGTTCCCGGTACATCGTCAGATTTCAGTGCGCTCGTAACTAGAAAGTTGCCTATGTTTTTGTCACGTTTGAATGAAATTAGTGGGGGTTGTGAAAAAATTCTGCCAGTTTCGGGGTCGTTTTGGAGTAATTTGAAATTGTTTAAAATGATGCTTTTGACTGTGTTGTTGTGTGGGTGGAAAGTGAGGGTGAATGGAATTCTCTCGTTCTCTTCCTTCTGTGGCGTTTGTAGTGCTGACTGTCTGTCGATCTGTTGTGCACGTTGTTGGCCCGTATTAACAACAGAGTCAGGGTACCCACGTTTCTTGAAAAACTGGCACATTTCTTCTGATTTGTTGGAAAAATCAGAGTCATCACTACATAGACGTCGAAGTCTGAGAAATTGAGAATACGGAATGGCGTTTTTAACGTGCGATGGATGTGAGGATGAATGTAACAGATAACTGTGGGAATCTGTAGGTTTGTAGTGCACACTTGTGGATAAACTGTTACCGTTGATTGAAATATTAATGTCAAGAAAAGCGACTGAGGTTTCGGAAATTTCCCAGGTATATTTTAGAGCTGGATGAAAAGTATTGACAGAAGTTATGAATTGATTAAGTTCCTCTTTACTGGAAGAGGTAGCGCCAATGCAATCATCGATGTAGCGGCCGTAGAGTTCGGGTTTGGTTCCGTGGTACTGATTAAAAAATTTGTCTTCGATGTGGCCTACAAAAAGGTTAGCGTAGCTTGGTCCCATTTTGGTGCCCATGGCGACTCCATTTACTTGTTTGTAGTAGTTTTGGGAAAATGAAAAACAGTTAAGTGTCAAAACTAATTCGGCTAAGCGGAGCAGTGTTTCTGAGCTTGGGTTTTGAATGGAGCGCTGGTCGAAAAAATATTTTAGTGCTTGAAGTCCTTCGTCATTGGGGATGACGGTATATAAAGAGGTAATGTCCATAGTGAAAATTAATTTGTTTTCGCTGGCAAAACTGAAATCCCGGAAAATTTCGAGTGCGTGATTGGTGTCCTTAATGTACGAGGGTAGTGATTTGACAATGGGGGCCATGATTTTGTCTAAATAGCTAGAAATTAGTTCGGTAGGACAGCTACAAGCGGAAACAATGGGTCGGCCCGGATTGTTTGGTTTATGAATTTTAGGTTTGAAATAAACGCGTGAGGTTCTAGGAGTAAACCACAACATAGGTTCTCCAAAAGACATGCACCCTGTATAAATCATCCATGTTACTCACCTTTTTCTCAGTGTATTCGCTACTCTTCTTAATCAAGGAGATGATGTTAAAAAAGCGCATGTAGAACACATAAGCATTTTCCTCATCACCTTCCAGGTCATAACTCTGTGCTTTCAAGTACACCTTATCTGCAGACTTGATATAACTATGGAGAGATGAGGATTGGATGTCAGAAAAGTAACTCAAACAAACTTTTCATTCACCTTTGTAACGAAGATGACTTTTAAAATGTTCAAAATCTCTTACAAAATGGTGGAGAGATTTAGACTAACTTACAGAAAGAATCATGTTAACGGCTACCTTGAAGTCGGAATATATAAGCTTACTATGGACCTCAAGGTACATTATTTCCCACTTATATTGCTTCACAAAACATAAGAAAGTAAGCTTATACAATGCCATATACCGTAAGATACAAGATATAATATATCATCTTTACGGTTGGAATGCGCAAATAATAATAATAACGCAACAAGATGAATCAAAACATTGAACTCACGTCGCCGGATTTGCATTTCTGTCCACTGGGAGAATAGGATCAGCTAATTTGTTGAGATCTCCTACACTGGAAGCCAAGTGCAGGTCCTTCAATGTCTTCTTTGCTGATGAAGGCATGACAGAATATTACATAGCCATAACTAATTCAAGAAAAGGAAGCGAAAGAAACGACTAAGACAGTTGGAGGGCCAATAACTAAATTAAATCAACCAATCAGAATGCTCTATTGCCGGTCCAATATTCTCTAAGTGGTATTGGACAGGGCACGCGATCCTTTAGTCGTATTATAAGGTAATAATTTAGTCGTGTAATTCTTATTAACCAAGCTTGCTCGGGACCGTACTGGGAGAATATTGGCCCTCGGTCGTTTTGTACGGACCTTGCTGCACTCGGTCCTTACTGTCAAGACCTCGGGCCGATATATTCTCCCCATACGGCCCTCGCGCTTGGTAGCAATATAAACGGCCATCTTTGAATATATATGGCAGACGGGCGACTATATGGCATACTGGCATGAAGTATATACCCAATGAGCCAGTCAATGACGTTGCTGAATAAAAACCCTTCTGTGATTGGACAGTATAGAGACCAATCAAAGCACTTCTTTTAGCAAGTCACAAAGATTCAAGATGGACGGAGAGAAAAGTTGACTTTCAGCGACTTTACGTTTTACATAGCTTTTTGTCCAATACTAGATGTTCACAACTCCTTTTTTAGGCGAAGGTAACTATACATTTATTTCATTACTGATTACGATAGGACACCATTTTAATAAACCAAACAGCTGGTACTACCGCCGCTGTCACCGGCAAAGGCGTGCAAAAGGGCACATACATTGGCAAATATTTCCACTAGCAAAACCAGTCAATTATTTAGAGCCACGGCTATAATAAAAAAGTTAACGGCTCCTAAGAAGGAAATAAAAATATGCCTTAGCTTATATTACCTTAAAATCGTAAACATAGTTTTTTCCCCCATAGAGTGCAATTATCAAAACTGAGTTCTCATGGCCTATGTTAGAATACTGGAAATAAAAAATATAAGTTAAGTCGATGACAAACCTGTCTACAACGGCCGGCCTCGGATAAAATGTTCTACATCTACATCTACATTTAATAAGTCGGTAAAATCCGAAGACATCACACCAACTATAAAACAACATTAAAATAGAATAAAATAAAATAAAAAATGAAATAGTGATAGTGATAATTATTTTTGAATTGTCTTTGAGATAAGAGAGTAGATAAGATCCAGACCGGAACATTTGGAACTTTGATTCGTTAAATTATTGTGCTATATGTTATTTTTCCGGGTAAAAGAATAGATAGAAGATTTCGTAAGAGAGTGAAAGTGTTGTTAAGATTCTGCAGGGTGAAGATGGAAGCCCATATCAAAATGAACGGGTTATCAGTATCGGTAGCATGACACAAATTCGCATTGTTTGAAATAGGAGAGAAATGGACATGTACATGTATATGCACTAAAGGTCAATTTTCATATGTCGTCAGTGGATCTGTTCCTCAAGTGAAAATATATCCTTGCGATTTTCTACTTGGAACAGTGTATGTAGACCTTAAATATCACACATATATAGCAGATTAAATTACAGTATTTTAAAAGATGTTAAGCCATGATTATAATTTAAACATACCGTACATTGCGTTACGCGTTGAAAAGATACATTTGGCAGAGTGTTAATTGATACAGTCTGCAAAAGGTTGGGTGCAAGCCATGAGTTGCAGGCTGATCGATAACAGGCTCTTATCTCGCGTAACTTTACTCTTTCAACCTTCGGTCTCTTATTGACTCATGCATTTTAGCGAGTGTGTCAATAATTAAACTCATAGTATTCTATACGAAACACTTGGAGAACATTTATATATGTAAAGAAATACATGTGAGCAATATTAGAAGATCTGGGGTCAATTTAATAAAACTTTTACAAGTGTAATTTACAAGTGTAGCCATTGTTTCAGAGGTTGAAAACAATAGCTACACTTGTAAATTACACTTGTAAAAGTTTTATTAAATTGACCCCTGGTTGAAAATGCAGATAATGGAGACATGAAACATGGAAACAGAAATGAACCAAAACATTCTAGCGTAATAATTGTTCTATGCAGGAAAAAGGTCAAGTGGCATATTTTATTGAGATAACCTGCAATGCACGATTTGTTAAAAATGTCATAGCTTAATTGTTTAGAACTAACAGATTTAATATAAACATGTACCTTGGAAAACTCTAGAAGGTACCACATGATAATATTTTCCTGCCCTTTCTCACTCAGTTTTCACAGCTATTTGTAAAAGCCTCCTATTACACTACGGAATGTCTAGTGTTAAAACTAACATAGTTGTTCAACAACATGATTTGTGATCTGTATTCTTTAATTCCACTTATGCTATAATTTGGATAGTTTTCTATCTCACTTCTGACAGTTGGTCTTCATCGCATGCTCAATGCTAAAGAAAATCTTATTTTGAAAAGAATAAAAATAAAAAAAACTGGATTGTACATAGTGAATCTTCGATTGTGGAGTAGTTACACTACTAGCTATACTTTGAATTCTTAATTTCTTATTTACCTTTAAAGCCCGATTTCACTACTTGTAGAGTTCTTGTTATTAACTAATTATTAACGAGGAGGGGATAATTACATTTTAGTGGCTTGCTGGCTGGTATTTGTTAGCTCACCAGTTGAGTTACTGTAAGTGTTTAAAAAACAAGGAATATATAGAGCGTTTTCACTCAGTCCCGTGGGACTCAAATGACAAAGGCCATGGCAGCCATGTTAGTGTTCCTAACAAAGGAAGTTAATTAAAATTATTTTGTATGGGAACACCAATATGGTGGCTATGACGTCAAGTGAAAACGCTCAATATATTTTAGTTGCTTCAGGTGGCTCATCAGTGAGTTTAGTGTTTAAAGAATGAGGAAGGTACAATGTAAGCTTTGGTTACTTTTAGGGGGGTCGCGCTATATAACAACAACAACTGTATTTAGCGCACTCTAAAAACCACAAATTTAATGGTGTTATCATTCACCAGCAAAATTACAATTTTAAAAATATCAATTACATGTATTGGGACGTATGTCCTGTTTCTATCTCCCGTCATGGCGACAAAAGTCGGCACTGTGACAAAGTGAGTAGAAGTTGCTCAGTGAAATAATTTGTCATAATGAGCTCAATAAGTGATTTCATCTAAATGTAAGCCAACCATCTGCGGATTCTGACAGCCTTACATCTGCTTAAAATCTGCTTTCCACACAGCCAAAATCCTTGGACGGTATTAGTATGAACTCTATCTTGTTCTTGATTAGTCTTTTTCCTTCAACCATGCTATCATCGATTCAAGCAAGAAAACTGCATTTATGAATTCAAAAAATATTCATTTTTCTTCATTTTTCTTTCCAAGCAGCATGACGAATGATGGCGCATGATAACGCCATTAAATTCGTGTTTTTTATGGCACAAATACAGTTGTTTTTGCTAAAAAGCGCGACACCCCTAAAAGTAACCAAAGCCATGCAAGTGACTTGCCAGCTTGGTGGTTTGCCAGTTAAGTTTACTAGGAAGCCAAAGTGCCAGTAAGGTAATACATGTATTGTACTTCTAAAAGTGGCCCTGTATTCTATACTTTCTCCATTGCTTTTAGTAAAATGATGCGAGTTTTGGATGGGAATTTGGTTCAAGAAAATTTAGAGAGGTTGTTGTTGCAGGAAGGAAGCCTTAAGTGCAGGTTTAGTTTAGTTTATAGTAGAACCTTTTGCAAGCAACCACCTGAAATGTCAGGAAAATGGTCACCTAGGAGAGGAGGTCACTTAAAAGATGTCTGTCTGTAGCTACGTGTAGTTTGCTAAAAAAAGCACCACAGACAATTCACATGATACTAGAATGAGTTATTTCATTCCAGAATGAGTTTTGTTCCAGAATGAAGTTTGTACTGCAACCCTAAAACCTGGAAACCGGAATCGGAAACTGGAAACCGGAATCTGGAATCCGGAATCCGGAATCCGGAATCCGGAATCCGGAATCCGGAATCCGGAATCCGGAATCCGGAAACCAGAATCCGGAAACCAGAATCTGGAATCTGGAATCTGGAATCTGGAATCTGGAATCCTTTTTCAAACCTGATCTTTGTAATAAAAATAGAAAAGATCCAGAAAAAGCGGACTTACGCCCTTCAAGTCTATCTTATTAAGGAGATTTTGCGTCTAAAGCCATCATAAGGAAACTAATAACGGAAGGCACTGAATAAGTTGGCTTGAACGTCTTCCAAATAAGAGGCCAAATTTTAGAGCAAGAAGTGCAAGACATAAAATTGTTTATGAAAGCACTTGCTGCAAACGACTGCATGTCTATTCTTGCTTTAATATGCTGTGGACATTTCCAGAACGGATAACTAAAATCCAAAAACGGATCATGAATCTGAAGAATCCACACTCCGAGTGGATCTAAATCCAAATTTTTAAAATTCATGAACCAAGGATTTTGCAGTTTTCATCTCGGAACGAAGTTCATGTTCAGTTTACGTGATACCAGAATGAAATGTCATACCAGAACGAGAATTTCATTCGGATTGAAAACCGGAATGAGCTCATTCCGGAATGACTTGTACAGGAACAAAATTTTGTTTTGGTATCAATGTAAATGGATGCAGAGAAATATATGGAGATGGATTGCCGAATGAACTTGTTCCAGAATGAAAGTAATTCTGGTATCATGTGAATAGCCCCTTATAAAGGTTTGAATACATGTATATTCTGTATACAGTAGTTTGAACACTTCTTCAACAACAACAACAACACTTTTTATTGACTTTCAAACATGTACAGAATTGACACCACCCGTTATAATCAGGCAGTATATACTGTAATGTAGAAAGTACGCCTTACATAATTTTTATTTATATTACATTTTTTTTTTCAGGGAAATGATTTTAATATGACTTGTACAAGAGATTGTTCTGTGACTGACGGCTGTAAAAATGTCTGTGACGCACCTTGAATTGTGTGAGCAAATGGATGACCCCCCGGCTTTTAATAGATATAATGGTGGGGATGATGATGATGAAGATGATGATGATGAGGAAGGAATACCAAAAATCAGGATTGGCATCTGTGCTATGAGTAAAAAGGTGAGTGCATTGATCACAGACATTTGTTAATTATTTATATTCCTCAAAAATAAATCCCTGACATTCCAGTATGCAGTTCCCTGCCGGCCATTTATATGTGTACCAGAGAGACAAAGACTAGTACAAAGCTAAACACCATATATAACATACATTTATGTCATTCAATTTAGCCAACTTGCCAAATTTAGTATACCGGTAATTTGACATTCAGTTGTGGCTAGAATATAGTACAGGTAGAAACACGAGAATTTAGTTTTATCGACTGAGTCGATAAGGTAAATTGACCACCGTAAAAAGATTCAAATAGCTGACGTTTCGAGCTATTTGAATCTTTTTACGGTGGTCAATTTACCTTATCAACTCAGTCGATAAAACTAAATTCTTGTGTTTCATCCCCCCACCGACGCAACACCACAGTTTCTCTAGAAACTAACCCCATTCATATAGTACAGGTAGGTTTTGTATTTCAAGTTTGCACACTTTGCTGCTGCCCATTTGCTTATACAGGGATTCTGACAGGGTGCGCGGGTGCGGGACCGCACAATTCGGTCAAACCCGCACAATTCCGCACAATTCCTAAAAATCCGCACGATACTGAAATATTTGCTTAAAATTTTAATTAAATCAGGTATTTCTATTGATTACCAAGATTTCGAGAAACGTTTTAGGCTATTTTCAACCCATTTTCCTTCCAAACAATCGAGAAATCCCTCGCTTTCCTCGAACAGCTCGAGCGGATCGATATAAAAACAACAAGGCGTTCTCTTCGCCGTCCTGGGAACTAGTCTCAGTTTTACTTCTTTCCGACTTCCTACAGAATTTTTCGCATAGCTTTTTAGTTGTCGTTTTCCAGACATTATGTCATTTTTCTTAGCAGCCTGTTGATATTTTTCGGGCGCTTTCGCTTCCTCTTTCAGTTTAATATGTCGGGGACCGAAGAAGAAACACCGAAGAAATGTACTCGGTCACGCCGAAATGAATGTCACTCTGTCTGAATTATTTTCGGAAAGAACTGAACAAGTTTGCGAATCGACAAACAAACTATTAAAGCGCTGGAACTTCGGATTGATAGGAGAAAATTATTAAGTTCTGATCAGAATACTGGATTTGATTTTTTCAATCAAGTGAAAGACGTTTTCATTCGGGAAAATGCAAAACAAATATGCTATCAAATTACATTTAGCACGCAATTTGCATACATATCGAGGTTGTGTTTTTGCGGCAAACTTTCGAAGAAATTGTGTGAACGTTTAATGGAAATTATTCACACTGCATAAAATGTACGGATTTTTCCGAAAGGAACTCGCACAGATCGGAAACATTTTATTTAGAGGTGGCATTTTGGTTTTACCCGTTCGAGTTCATTGTGTCACGCAATGTGATTTTGTTGAGACAAATAAACTTTGGTGAAGAAAAACAGCCGCAAATTGGCGATTGCTGGGTACATTTTAATCCCCATTTGTATTTTTTTATCTATGCAGAATTTCCTCCCTGTCATATTTTTTCTGGCCTGGCTAGAACACTGGTGATTGAATATTTGGTTGGTCACAGGATTGCGCAATCCCGCACAATTTCCCGCACAATCGTAGTTATTTCCTGCACAATTTGCCCCAAAACTCCCGCACAATTTTGGATTTTTTTCCCGCACCCTGTCAGAATCCCTGCTTATACATGTTCCCGAGGACAAAGTGCAAAAGCTCAAGACCACAACAATGTATTTATTTACTAATAATAATATTTATATTATACATGACTAGTAGCTACTAGCCAACAATATTAGCATTATAAATTCAGTTGTGGCTGCATGGTACAACTTGCAGGTTTCTTTGTATTTCCACTAGCTAATTTGGCTACTGGAAAAAAAAAGCTTGTTGTTTGCCAAGTTGTTATCGTCTTAAACTCTGTAATTTTTTTTTGCATTTAACAGACGAGTCCTTTGCTTTGTGGTTTTTACATTTCATTTGGTTCATACTAATAATTATTGCTGGACTTTACACCAAGAAAACAAAATCATAGCTGCATCTGTAGTAAAATTTAACATATCACTAGCCACTAGGCCAGAAAGCTCAAAGGTTGGGTTTCAACCTCTGAATTTAGAGTAAAACTTTTTGTTCAGTACTTTTTGTATGCAGAGGGGTCACACTACTCCATGATAAGCTTCATACAGTGTCCTCACATAATTCTGTCACATAGAAGTAAAATGAAAATGACAAATAATTATGTTCAAATATGAAGTATTTGTGTAATGTATATAACTCAACTTTTTGTTTTTCTCTTTATAGACAAACTCACAACCTATGCAAGAGATCCTGGGACGCATGTCTGTGTTTGATTGTGTCGATATCTTTGTGTTCCCTGATGACACCATCATGAATGTCCCAGTAGAGAAATGGCCTATCTGTGACTGCCTCATCTCTTTTTATTCAAAGGGATTTCCTCTTGACAAAGCTATTGAATATGCCAAACTCAGAAAACCTTTTAGTTTGAATGATTTGGAGATGCAATATGCTCTAATGGACAGGTTTGTAGTCCCGTGGTTGTCAAGTTTTCAGTTGCACTAAACCCTGGCCTATCTCATTGGAGACCACGAGTTGTTCAATGTTTAATTGTGAATACGCAAAGCCTTAAACAACTTACAGCATTTGGGTAGAAATTTCACTCGATTGCTCAATATGTATTGGTCATCTTTGTTACCCATGGAGGGAGGGGAGGGTGGGGTGGGGTGTTGGACGCAGGGGTTGGGGAGGGTTGGAGGAGCAAAATGCCTAGGAGAGGAGAGGAGAGGAGAGGAGAGGGTCCAAATGTGTGCAGAATCTTTTTTTTAGAGTGTTTCATATTTTTGAGTTGGCTCATTTTCTTTCATTTACTGCTTGTAACAATGCCACCTGGAACCCCAGAGCAGACCAGGAAATTCAGCAGAGAAATAAAAAAAACACAGTTCCAGACCTGTTGTAGTCCATGTTTGAAAAGTATGAATATACAATGTAGATGCTATTCTTAACTAGTTAATTGTGTGTACTTTTATTAATACATTATTAATACATTATAGTACTACAATGTAGGAACAAGAGGAAGCTGAGGAAATTATTGAACACATTATCACATGTACATAAGCATCGAGATACATGTAGATCTAAGAATGATTTCCAAAGTCCATGTTTATGTTCTTATTTCTTACATGTATTTAAATTGTTTCTTTTTCTCTTGCAGACCAACAATGTACAGTCTTCTAGCTAGTGCCGGTATAGAAACACCAAGACATGCTATACTTCTTAGAGATAAGAATGGAGAGCCTACCAACACAAAATTTGTTGAGTTGGATGATTCAGTACAGATTGGCGACGTGGTATTCCAGAAACCCTTTGTTGAGAAGCCAGTAAATGCAGAAGACCACAATGTATACATTTATTACCCCTCAGGGGCTGGTGGAGGAAGCCAGAGGTTGTTTCGGAAGGTTGGAAACAGGAGCAGTGTGTACTCTGCAGAGAGTTCTGTGCGTAAGGAAGGCTCGTACATCTATGAAGACTTTGTTGTCACTGATGGAACAGATGTCAAGGTAAATCTACATGTATACATGTATATCATAATAAAGACATTATTTTAAAAGCATTTATCCGTTGATCAATCTACTGTATACCATACATGTACATATAATACATGTACATATCATGGTGTTACTACTGAATGTTCCTTTGTTACAGAAGAGTCTTACCTTTTCTGGATGTTGCACACATTATTATTATATAGTAGGGGTATAGAATGGTCTATCGGAAATGATGCGTCTCGGAAAATATTCACCGAGTCTCGAATTCTCGGCATTTGAAATTGGAGTCTCGGAATCTTGGACTCGCTATAATTTTCGAAGTCTCGAAGTCTCGAATTTTGATCATTTGGATCTCGGAGTCTCGTAAATTTTTCTCGTAAATCTCAGCTTCCGTTGGAGATTTCAGTCACGTTTTAAGCTGTTTTAGTACTATCGGCCTGACATTTTCCAGCAATTTGAGTCTCGGGCTCGGATTTTTTAAAGGTAAAGTCTTGGGCTCGGATTTGATAGAACTGCTGAAGTCTCGGTCTTGAATTTTTAAACAAGGGTCTCGCAGTCTCGCAAAGTCTCGAATTTACCATGCTATACCCCTTATAGTGCAATCAGTGGAGGCACTGTGGTCTAGTGGTTAGCATGTCAGACTTTCAACCTGAAGGTCAGTGGTTCAAGGCCTGGTCTCTGCCGCCATGTTGTTTCCTTAGACAAGAAACTTTGCTCCACGTTGTCTCTCTCCATCCAGGTGTATAAATGGATACCAGGGACATTACAGTATGCTGGGGGTAACTTTGTGATGGACTAGCATCCCATCCAGGGGGGAGTAGTAATACTCTCAGTCACTTCATGCTGCAGAAACCAGGTTATAAGCTCCGGCAGTTGTGGGCCATTAGGCTCGTAAAGACTTACATGTACCTCATAGTACAATCATGTACTTACTTAACTCCTTCCAAAAAAGGGTTTTGTTACATTCCTTTCATAAAATTAAGTTTCCCGGTATTCATTTTTCTAATATTTTAAATTATTTTTAGGTATATACTGTTGGCCCTGAGTATGCCCATGCTGAAGCTCGCAAGTCTCCATCACTTGATGGAAAAGTTGAAAGGGATTCACAAGGAAAGGAAATACGCTATCCAGTTATTCTCAATCAGTATGAAAAAGAACTTGCCAACAAAGTCTGCAAACTGTTCAAGGTAAAGATTGACCTTTAATTTCCAAAAAGATTTGCAGGTTTTGAACATGAAGAATCTTCTTATCTTGTAGAGACTGTCCAAAGTTGTTGTTAAATGCTGCATTGGTTTTTCACTATTAGAGGAAAACCTGTGAAAAACCTGTGAATTTACCTGTGACTGGAAAATACCCTGTGAAAAAACCTGTGAATTTTGCAAGACCTAAATTTTGCAAATAAATGCAAAATTTGTGACCCTGTGAAAAAACCTGTGAAAAAAATAGCCTGTGAAAAACCCTGTGACAAAACCTGTGAACAAAATATGAGGGAAATGCCTAAAAAAAACTGTGAAAAACTCTATGAAAAAACCTGTGAAAAAAAAATTGCAGGAAATATCTTTTAAAAACCTGTGAAAAACCCTATGAAAAAACATGTGAAAAAATTTGTAGGAAATGTCTTTTAAAAACCTGTGAAAAACCGTATGAAAAAACCTGCAATCTGAGAATGGTTAACAGGAATACTTCAAATGCATACATGTACATGTAGAGGTTATATTGTGTCTTACTGTACATGTTCCGGCTGAAATATTGTGTTTTCATGATTATGGCCAGGAGCTTCAACCCTGGCCAATACTTCTTGGGACACTCACTGAAATTACACGCAAAAATACGCTTCCCTAATATATTTTTATCCTACTATTCAGTATGCTTCTGAATGTCGTTATTACATGTTATTTCAGTCCTCCCCCCCTCCCCACAGCAATGTTGATTGCCGTGAAAACAATTTGTTACCCGTGAGGTCAACATTGCACTGGGGGGAGGGGGAAGGGGGAATGCTTAAAATTGCAGAGTTATTCCAGAAGTGTCCCAAGAGTATTGGCCAGGGTTGTCCGAAAACGTCTCTGTAAGGAAAAGGTTTTAATCGTGAAAAAAGCACAAAAAAAGGTGGGTAAATTGTAGGTACAGAAGTGCACATTAAGTAGTTAAGTGTTCTCTTTGTGTGTATTGCAGTACTGTGCGTGCCTAGGCGGGTCGGTTAACGTTCGATCATTCGTTTTAGAATTTTGACGAAAGTTTAATGATTTCACATGCGGCTGATTGCCAGACTGTTTTACGCCGTTTTAAATATGAAAGTCCCGATGTTAAATCGCTATTGTGAATTGTATGGTAGGAGTGATGCCTTGGGATGGCAAAATAACGGAGTGGAATGCCTAGCGTCCACATTATATATTTACTTTGAAAGCATTGTGTGACAGCAACACGTTGAAACAGTTCTCACTATTATTTCTAGTCATTTCTCACTGTTTCGAAGAGACCTGCCGGACAGCCAATAGCTTTTTTAAAAATAAACTGGCATGGAATTCTATCACTTGTGTGTTATCTTTGTTTGTTTGTACTCGTTTTCATATAGCACAGGAACCGTGTGGCTATTTATGAACATTTCTCACCAAAATGGCAGTAAAATGATTTAATAAAATTTGATTTTATTTTGATGTTATTGAAGTGAGAAATGTTGAAAATCACACATATCGGCCCTAATGTGGAAACAAATCCATCTCATGAACAAGATCAGATGATAGCGACACTATTGACGCTCTTCGACAGATCAGAAGTTGATTAAAAGCATTTCAAAAATTACTTTTCTTTGGTGAGAAATGTTGCCGAGAAATGTTGCCGATCGGAAATGTCACAAATAAAGTAAGTCGACATGATAGACACGACATGTCACGCGCTATCTGAGCTGCATTATCCAACTGAAAATAAACTTAGCGAAGCAGCGACCACATAAGTCTTGCTGTTTCTCCTGTGGTATTTGTCTCCAGAATCGCCTATGTGGCAACGCTTACGCATAAAGAACGGACGCCACAGCGCGTGAATCACGCGTAAATTGGACCTCATTTTCGTGATACAGAATTCTAAAATCTCGTAAAGTAGGCACAAAAACAGGCGACACACGATCAATGAAAGCACATAATAGCTTGTCCGCCAAACTTGTAACACCACTATTACAAATGAAAGCTTAGTTACAATAACAGACTATGTAAAGAACACGACAATCCAAATATGAGCTATCTTCTCGCTAACAGGCCCTTGATTCACACTGTGCCACTAATTTCTCATCAAGGTTTTGGCCAGAAGGGCATTCTCTTTTTGAAGAAATTCGTAAAAAATTCACCTAAGCTGTCATAACTTTTATGAGAAACATGCCTCCAGGATGCCCAGTTTTCAATTTGTTGATAAAATCTGTTTTTTGTTGTGGAGAACTACTAACAATATTTTGAGTTTGGGACCAGAAGCCTTGTTACAGAACAACTCAAATACATTGTAATACGACTCACAATAAAGTTTGGTTACAAATAATGGCATCATAGGTTTCAGCAAACAATGTAGTCATAAATTTTGTAGGGGATTTGTTGGCAGTGAAAATTGCCAGTCGCGTACCAAAAATGAGAACCCTCAGCTGGTTGGTATTCATAGCAACCGTATTACAGTCTGTGCTTTTTTAAGTTGACAGATTTCATTTTTTTTCTTCAGCAAACAGTTTGTGGTTGCGACTTGTTGCGCACTCATGGTAAGTCATATGTTTGCGATGTCAACGGCTTCAGCTTTGTCAAGACATCCAAGAAGTATTATGACGATGCTGCACAAGTGTTGGTTGGTCTTGTTGTGCAAGAACTAGCTCCTCAGTTATACAAGCCTTACAATCTGGATGTACCAGAGGAAATCCCTGCAGTTGAAGCTCTGGAGGGTACCATGTTAGAGCTGAGGTGTGTCGTCGGAATAATCAGACATGGCGACAGGACACCCAAACAGAAAATGAAGATGGAAGTAAGACATCCAAGGTAGGATATCTAGATATGTGTGTGACTATACATCCACAGGTTTTTATTAAAACTTGACCAGTCTGTGGACCCAACAAACTTTGAAATTTCAACCAGTGTCAACGTTTTGTTGATTTTCATGAAGTAAAGTTCTTTGTCTAAAGTCTAAAAAAAAAAAGAATGCAGAGACTGATCAAATGTCCAACACAGTATCCACTACATCTTTGTGTACAGATCTACTATAGTTAGTGCTTCTCAGTTTTCAGAGAGGTCATTGTAGAAAATTCACCTGATGTGGGGCACATGGGTACAAAGGGTGCTTTTGAAGTCCAGATGTGCATTTCTTGAAAGTCCTGAAAACTTTTCGGGCCTGAAAGCTATTTTTAAAATTTAGTTTCTAATGAATGGCGTTGAAATTTTTAGCCAGCAAACCAGTAGGGGTGTAACGATTCATATTCCTTGCAATACAATTCAATTTCAATTTTTGCCTTTCGATTTTGAATATTTCGATTCGATTATGCAAATGTTTCTTGCAGTTAGTTTTAGACTTATCTGTTGTACTGTCTTTAGCCGGAAAACCATAATATCTCCACACAGCTGATCTAAAAGATGCAGGCAGATTCACGATTGCTTGGTCATTCGTCTCCATGTTTGAGAACGTGACAGTGAGCTTGTTGCACATGGTTTGCCTTATTTGGAAATTCTTAAGAGGTGGTAGAAGGGCAGCAATTTTACCAGGCAACACAAAAAGGCGCATAAATTGCAAACGCCTTTGCTCGTCAATCACCAACGCAGATTTTAAAGAGTTCTGAATTCTGATTTCACAATTATAATAACTCCTTGAGGGCCCCCTTAAAAAGCATGCAAAAATCAAACCAAAATCGAAATGTGGAAGCAAAGAATCGTGAATCGAATGGAATGGTCATAATCGTGATTAATCGAGAATTTGATTAATTGTTACACCACTACAAACCAGTCCAGCTTGTGTAGTAAACATTAGATTTTAATGCCTAGCTTTCAAAATCAACAAAAAGCGCATCTTTGTTGGTAAACATTTCACACATTAGCTGGATGTATAGCTTGGGTAGTTGTACCTACACTGTAACTACATGTATATGTTGTGGTTCAAATTTTTCTTTTTCAAACCAGTTCGATTTTTGGTGCCCTTTGTGGAATCCTGGACAAAGGAAAATAACTGGTTTGAACTGGTCTATTTGATTCTTATCTCTGTTTTTATATGAAAGACTTTAATTTACAGGGTACAAAGACATACACTGAACTATAGCTCACTGTCTGTAACTATCTATCATAGGTTTATTGAACTGTTTAAGAAGTACAATGGCTTTGATGAGCACAAGCTCAAGCTTAAGAGGCCAACTCAGTTGCAGGAGGTACTAAACATTGCCAGAGATTTGCTTGCTCATGTCAAGGAGGGTAAACCATTGTTTGAGAGTCCAAATAAAATCCATCAACTGAAAAGTGTGTTGGAAATGTAAGTGTATAGTTTATGCTACTTTATTACTTTTGTGGTGTGGTGATTTAGCTGCAGCTGTAATAACTAATCACTCTTTGACTAGTAGGTGTCTTCGATGTGAGTAAAAAATGTCATGGGTCAATAGATATACAGGTAAAGCAGTCTTCCCATGAGTGAATTAATTCTTTTTTTTTTTAACAACAAAAATCTTTATTAGTGCTTTTGTAATGTTTTGATAAGCTGCTCTTTTCAAATTTGTATAGAGTTCAAAACTTTTGAAGAATAAGGATTGATCTAAAACTGAAATTGTGAGTGCTTACAGTGTACCATTAGTTTGTCAGAACTGAACTGCTGGTTAGCTCATTTTGTAAATAGCATGCGATTGTTTGTCAGAACTGGGCAGCCAGACTGGTCAATTCATAAAGTGTGCAATGTATGCACTATTCTGATGGACCTTACATAGTATATAAGTCTGGAACAGAACTTACAAAAGGTAAATTCTATTTTTTAACTAACTGACCGGTCTGGCCATCCAGTTCTGACAATTAATGGTAAGCACCTTGTGACTAGAAATAATGCGTGGCTTTGTGATTATTATCAAACTTCGTCATCAAACTGTATTTATGTGTCAAAGCTTTTTAGCTAAACTTTCCAATAGAGCTACTTGGTGACCCCTAACTAAGAACTTAAAACTAAAGACTGTGCATGTGAGAACTGTACAGGTTTCCAAATATTGCTACACAGTTCCCAAAAAAATTAATGGTCCGGGGCTGGCATATTTCTCCTCATAAAGGCACATTGTGGTTTTCCCATATTATTTTGTATTCAGCCAGAGATATAAATAGAGGTAGTGCAGCAATGAACTTCATTAATTCACTTTTGCAAGGGATGCTTGACATATTTTGCATATTATTAAAGCCAAGTTGACATTGCCACATTTGCTGACTTTTTTCCCCAGGTATGGTTATTTCTCTGGAATCAACAGAAAAATCCAATTTAAGTACCTTGGAAAACCACGAGATGGAAATGAAGGTGAAAGTAGTGAAATACGGCAGGGCGATTTAGGACCAGATGAGAAGAATTCCAAAAGGAAACAAGGAAAGGAATCCAAAGAACCCAAGAACAAACAAGAAAGCAAGACTAAAGAGGACGAAAAGGAAGTTAAGAAGAAGGACAGTAAAGAATCTAAAACTCAAGATTCCAAGGAGATTGAGACAGCTGTTGCTGATCACAAGGGACAGGATGAGAAGCACAAAGTACCTGTTGATAAGGATCATTCCCTGCTGCTGATTTTGAAGTGGGGTGGAGAACTGACTACCATGGGAAAGGAACAGGCTTTAGAGCTAGGGCGTGCTTTCAGGTACAGTATAGTGTGAAATAATCAACCCTCGAATCATTCTCAAAGGTAAAGTCGCATGTGAGCCACGGATGGCCCACACAGCTGGAACTTAACCCGGTTTCTGAGCATGAAGCAACTAGGAGTATGGCTACTCCCATCTTGGATTCATTCTCAATAGTAACATTAAAATGACACATTTATACTAGTATCTTCAAGGGACAGCGTCACAGGGATTTGGTGTCATTTGACTGGAGTCAGCTGGTTGTTGTAGTTGTTAGTGTGAAATGTGAAGTGTGATTCGATTGGCCATGGCCTCTTTAACCCTACAGATGTACCAGTAAGGGTCATGGTTAATAAACATAACCTTGTTCCAAATTGGATAATGTCCCATGTCATTATCTTGTATTATTTTGTTCATCAGGAGCATATACCCTGGTGGCCATGGGCAGTACTCAAGATTATCTGGTTGTGGTCTACTGCGACTTCACAGCACATACAGACATGACTTGAAGATTTACGCATCGGATGAGGGCCGGGTTCAAATGACTGCTGCAGCATTTGCAAAGGTAGAACTTTGCAGTGTATTTGTTACAGGTCAAAATTAAATTTAGGTCATTTTTTTTTTCAACCTAGGTTATTTTTTTTTTTCTATCAACTGTCTGAAAAGGGATCATTTTCTTTATGGGTGTTGTTAAAAAAACAGAGGTCATGTTTTTTTTTTGGGGGGGGGGGGGGGATGGGGCGGGGTTCTAAAAATATACATGTATTATATATATATAAAAACATAAACAGATAAATAAATGGAAACTTTTTCTGCTCTCAATAATAATCCTCTACCAACCAAATTCCATTCCCTAATTCTCACCTTACTCTAAATCATTTTATTGGTTTGAAAATTTCAAACCATTGCCTCAGGTTCATTGCCATAATCTGGGACAAAGACAATTAAAATTAAACTGGTTTAAAATTTTCAAAACAAAACAAATAATAAACCACAACAATATGCCTTTTAAACTATAATGTTATTCCTTCAAAATGGGGCTTTATTGTCAAGTGGATTAATGAGACTAATTTTAAAATGTGACTATATAAGATTTTGTTTAGGCCATTAATCGAGTAGGTACATTTCGCTGACCCATAGTCCATGTACTACCCCTGGATTACCCCAAATGGATTACCCTAAAATTGTGACAAGGATATTATTAAACTATGCTAACACCCAAACAAAGATGCAAATGATTGAACAAACCATACCACAAACAAATAAAGAGTGGGCATGAGTTAATTATCAAAAAAGCTCTCAAATTTTCCTACCTCTACAAATTGTCCTTTTTATATGCTGTCATGTTTACAACATATTTGAAAACAAAACGAACATAGGCAGGAGTCCAGCGAGTTTCCTTTTGCTATGCGATACAAAAATTATATGTCCATTTTGTAGTCCATTTTATAGGGTACTTCCATTTGGGGTAGTCCAGGGGTAGTTCATTAAGGTAGTCCATGGATCTGGTCCATGGGGGTAGTCCATGGACTAGGGGTCAGTGAAATGTACATACCCCCATTAATCTACATCAACATAATATTAGGTTGGTAATTAGAGTCATGAGACATACAGTACAATACAATAAACTTTATTTATCCACAGTGGTAATTAAAGCAACAAGCTTATGGGGCCGTGCATTAAAATAAAAGGGAAAAATACTGCTATTACTAAAAATACTATTACTACAACTATTATAAAACTAGCAGTAATCACAGATTATGGAGACGCGTTCGAAGGAATTTCCAGCGGAAATGAGCCCCTGAAAAAAAACAATAGGGGCGGCCATTTGGAAGACCGTCAACCAAAAAATCTCAAATTTTACTGCACGTAAACCACAGGACAACCAACACGAAATTAGGATTGTATTCTTTGAACGCGATAAAATATTACAATTGTTTAAAATATATATATTCTAAATATCTTACAATCGCTAAATCTTCTAAAAAGTTTTAAAATAACCAATCGCCATCCCTCCCACCCGTGCTTCCTGTAATTAAAAGTATACAAAATCTGGGTCCATTTGTTGCATGACAGAAGGAGACTCAGCTGAAAAGTTTAACTGCCTAAGTTTTGTAGACAGCCAAGCCTTCTTCGTGAAGGCTTTAATTCCTCTGCTGCTTGCAAGAGGTGACAGGAGATTCCAGATGACAGCTCCTCGATATGCAATGGAGCTATTCATATAGTAACTGTTAGAAAAAGGAACAGCTAATCTATTTGCATATCTTGTATTATGTACGGTCAAGCGTCTCTTTATCATGAATTCCATACATGGAGGTGCTATCTGGAAATTTATCTTATACATCAAGGTGGCTTGTCTAACTCTGTACATACGTATAATTTATACTATATCATCACACCAACTTTAAGTTAAATTAACTTAAATATAATATCTGTATACATAAAATATATCTTATGTTTGCAGCTTGGGAATAACTTGATTTTTTAACAGCCTATTCTGTGTCTGTACACTGTATATAGGGATTCCTTGCCCTTGAAGGTGAGCTGACACCCATCCTTGTTCACCTGGTACGTAGTGATAAGAACACTACAGAGATGCTTGACACTTCCAGTGATGCTACAAAGATCCTAGGAAAGTAAGTGGCTTTTTTTATACTAGAGATGCATTATCCCTCTGGGACGAACTTGGGCAAACATTGTTAGTTCATCTAGTATCAAGACTGGCACAAGATGCATTATGCAGAAGACAGTTCGTCTAGATACATAATGCATCTTGTGCCCGTCTTTATACTAGACGAACTAGGAAATGCATAACCAGACAAACTAACAATGTTTGTCCAAGTTCGTCCCAGATGGATAATAGGTGTCTAGCATAATATTAAAGGGCTCTTGATAAGTGATAAGGATACAATGATTGAGAATAAAAGTCCCAACTATTTTCAAGCATGGTGGCATTTTTTTTAAGCCAGGGGGCTTTCAATTTTTATTTTTCCAAAATCAAGCCAGGTGGTCTGCCTGGCTTGAAAGGGCTGGGGAGAACACTCACAGGTAATAGCCAGTGTCAGATTACCAAATTTTGGTTGAGTTTATTTGCTGTTGTGTTATTGTTTCCTATTCAGAATAAAGCACAGGCTTCATGAAATGCTTCATTCAAATGAGGATTTTAAAGAGGATGATTTTCCCAAGGTTTGTAAAAAAAAATGCTGCAGAATAGTTAACAACTATTCACCGAAGTGGAGGTGGGTAGTGGTGGATATTTACCGAGCCGCGAAGTATATACTAAAACAGTGAGATGATATAATGAAAATGATGCTTTTTAACTCATTTATTCCTGTCAATGATTACAATTTTCGCGCGCAAATTGCTGGGAGGTGAATAGCACTTGCTATTCCGAGTTTCAGTAGCCAATCAGAGCGCGCCAACAATGCTATCCACTGTTTCAGTATATACTAATATGGTTTATTAGCATCATCCTTTTGAAATAGATGTGTTTGGAAGTTAACTTTTTTGCTGTCATATGTTAATCCTTGGTGCGTTATTGAAATATTTTTTTATTTGTTTATTAATTTGAGAAAGATACATATTAATCTGTAGGCCACAACTACCAGAATCCTTTTTCTTTTCTCTTGCATAAGGTTACAAAATTTAAATAAGAATTAAAAGGAAAAACAAAATGAATTTTAAAAATGGCCTATTACTCATTTCTTTTCTTTTTTTCATTATAAACAGCTTGCACCAACCAAGTCTCGTTCAGTGATAAATGCCATGAAGACTGTCAAGAATCCCCATTCTATGTGCGAGAAGCTTTACAATCTAGTTCAGCATCTTACAGGGCAACTCAAGGATTTGATTGCCCAGAAGACTTATGATCCAAGAGGTGAGTTGAAAATCCTTTAATAACTAGATCAAGAGTGCCAAATATCGAAAAATATTTAAAAAAATCCCAACTTTCATGTTGTAAAATATGTCATAACAAATTGTTCCATGCAAAAGTATGGCTAAAGAGGTTTTATTTGAAAAGTTAGAACTACACTGCATGTCAACATAAAAAAAGAAAGAAAATCCAAGAATTTAAGGGAGACATTATTATGATCAAGTTTACTAGATTGGCCATTTTATTTTATATTTCATCACAAAAGATCACTCAAATTGGGAGTTTGGAGCCACTGGAAGATTAAAATACATCATAATTATTCTGTATTGCAATCAAGGTGTTCAGATATTACAGCACAAATAATTGAAGGGCTCCCTGCAACAATGTCCTGAGTGCGTTTTTGGTAACTTTCACTAAAATTGTATGTTTTAGGCCTTTAAAAGCACAGTTGTGTCAAATTAATGATTTATTATTGTTAAGGCACTTAAAACAGCTCCAAAATGGGGAAGAAAATCCACATCTTTCAGAAAATGTTTTGGGCCTCTATGACACCCTATGGCTCCCAGGACACCCTATGTATCTTTTCAAAATAAAAAATTATTCTGTTTGAAGATAGAAGAAATGTTGACCTGGTTTAAATGGCCATGCGCACGGTGTTGGTGTACAATTGCAAATTACTTAGTATACAATGTTTGACTTTAAGTTGTTTTTATGCCGTTATGGACTAAATACCAAGGAAAAGGGTCAAATAAAAGGATTCTCTGGTTATTCAGGATGTTTGTATCTTTTCTACCACACTGGGTTGAAGAGTAATGATGAAAATATGTCAGTTAACTCGCATAAATTTCGACCAAAGCGTGTCAATTTTTCTATCTTTCGTTTGGTTTCTAGCGTGTAGCGTTTGAAACGTTAAAAATAGAGCGTTGGAAACGTTAAAAAATAAAAAAAGCCAGCGTGTGAAACATTAAAAATAAAAAAAAGCCAGCGAGTGAAACGTTTAAAAAAAAGCCAGCATGTGATACATGTAAAGAAGAAACAAGCCAGCGGGTGAAACGTTTAGAAAGAAAAAAAATCCAGCGTGTGAAATGTTTAAAAAAGAAAAAAGCTAGCGTGTGAAACGTTAAACCAAAAATAAAACCCATCGTTTGAAACGTAGCAAAAGGAACTGTCCAGCGTTTGAAACATTTCAATGTTTGTTTTGAATGCTTCAGTACCTTCCAACGAAGTTCTTGCCATGCAGTTACAGCAGTTATAAATTGTCAGGGAAATGTGGAGAAGGTATTAGCCGATTCGAAATTTTTACCAAAACCATTTTGCAAATATGTATTGTTTATTCCGGCTTTGCCGAATATTGTTTCATGTGGGATCACGCTTTCAATTTTCGTGCACGTTCCCTGTAATCTGATATACGCAAAGGTCCAAAATTTTATTCCGCTCTGTCTGGCGTACTGTGTTGTTGATGCGCCAAACCTTGAAGGAAATATCAAATAATTAGAAGAAGCTTCCAGTTTAATACTTAAAGGTGAATTGCGATAAAACTTGTTCGGATTTTTCCTTCATAAAACCTAGAATCATGGCATGATTAAAAAGTGATTTCAAAGGTTATTGTGTTATCCTTTATTTCTCAAAAGCTTTTCAAATCCAATTCCTCCCTTACAGAACCATTTTTGTACCATGAAGAAACACTTGAGCTTATGATGCACAGGTGGACTAAACTAGAAAAGGTGAAATTAAATATGCAATCTTTGAAGTGAATCACATTAATCATGAATTCCTGATCACAAGAGGGTCTCTCTCTGCCCACGTGGTATTATACATGTAAGTAACAGGGCTAAAAATTAGCGATCCCCTGGTCGCCAAAAACGACCCATGGGGTTGGGGGGGTACTCTCATATATAAGCTTTATGGGTATGTGCCGCTGTGAAGGGTATGGTTTTCAAGTAGCTTAGTTTGGGATAGGGTATAGAAATCAGAGAGTTTTGGTCTAGAATAGGGTATCATTTTCTGGGAACCTGATCAGTGGTACGAAGAATTAAGTCTAGAATAAGAATTGAAACTTGGAAGAGAAAAAGCCTCCCCTAAACGGAAATAAAATCGTCGCAGCAAAATTGTTGATAGATGGTTTTCTACTAATAGTGATATATGCAGTTCTAAAAACAGCAAGTCTGGGATAGGGTAGGGATTTTCAGTGTCTAGTCTAGTATAGGGTTGCAAAATCAGCTGAACATGGTCTGGTATAGAGTAAGGGTTTCAGAGTCCCAGCGGCACACCTCCACCCAAAAATATACAGAGTACCCCTCCCTCCAGGATCAGGGGCAGATCCAGGAAATTCAAAAACAGGGGGCGTAACAATAGCTCCATAGCCACAACAACCTTTAATAAAAAAGTTAAAACCCAGACAATGGAGGCCACCCCCCCCCCCCCCCCCCTTAATCCACCTATTGAGAGAGTAATCAATTCATTATTTGAAATTGTTCATCCGATTACTCCCTGAATTGCTCTCCACTCAGTCCAATTCAATCACCACTAGTCAATTCAATAATGCTATTCAGGCTTTTAGCCAGTAATTCAAAAGTGGGCATCCTGAAGATATTTCCCATCATAATGTTTAAATGATTTAATGGGAGCGATTTTCATGAATTTCTTTAAAAAGTGGGCATCCACAGGATGCCTGGACACCCTGCTGGCTAAAAGCTTGATGCTATTACAAGTATACTTGGCAAAAAGGACAATTGCTACATGTAACAATCACTTAACACTGGTGTTATTTTTCCTTAGGATTTCAAGTTGAAGAATGGGCAGTTTGATATAAGTCTCATCCCAGATATCTATGACTGCATCAAGTATGATGTACAGCATAACAGGCGAGTACCACATACATGTATGCATTGCAAAAATGATAATTTTTTCAAAATTTTCAAGGTCAGGACTTTTTTTAATGTACATGTATGCCGGTACATGTTTCAGATGAAACTTTATCCATCTTCAGTACAAGTCACAGAACCAGTTTTTTTAGTTTTTATGACCTGCCAATACTCTTGTTAGTGTGCTGGCGCATGCATTGCTGGCCTTAGGTTGGCTTGCTTGGCCTAAGGTTTCAGTTTGTAGTGCCAGGAGAAGTGAGGCTTTAAAAGGTCACAAAATGGAAGTCGCCTGTCATGCCAATCACTGAGCGGTGTCCCCCTATTTCATGCCAAATTATGTCTGGTGGTCTTTATTTTGGGTTATTATTAACCAGCAGAGTCAATAGTTTGTCCTTCATTCGAACAGGGATATTAAATAAAACTAAATAAAATTATGTAGTTTAATTGGACTACCTTTCTCTTCTTTTCATTTCCTCAACTCTAAGTTTATCAATTTTAATAATTTTTTAGTTCTGAAGTGGAAAATTCTGAGCCGTTTTAACGGTGGTTTCATGAGCCATCCACATTCACAACACCTAGACATCTAGGCTTTGTGATTGGCATGTGACTCTAGACTAACCAGAGTTCTGTGCCGGAAATTTTTAAACTTCGACAGTTACTCTGTTCTTGTCTTTAGTTAATGCTTGCTTAAAAGGTGTGGGGTATTCAAGTTTTTTCATTTTAAACTAGAAGAAATTGAGGGCTTTTGTATTTTAGGATGGGCCACTAAGAATTCAAGGAAACTGGACCGACTTGCCTTAGCCCTGGTTATACTATTTTTATACATATTATTGTTTCAAAAATAAATGTTATTAACTGCTTGGAAACGGTTTTTCCTGCTTTAATAGCAAAATGTTTGCTTCATATAATTATTTACTGTACCGGTTACCCCCAGGCATTGTTTTACACACCTAATTAATTCATCAGAAATACCTTAGTCCCTCAGAGAAATCCATTATTCCTCAGTTAGTGGTAAATTAACATTTCTCATTTTTTGTGGTATTTGTACTTGCTTATTTGTCTCACTCTTACTATTAATCCAATTTAGTTGTCTGAGTTTGAAGAATAGTTTGGATTTGTACAAGTGTGCCAAGGCTTTTGCAGACATTGTCATTCCACAGGTCAGTGTCAACTCTTTAATTCCTTTCTTTTTGACAATTTGTATATTGTTATTAATTAATCAAAGTCATGAAAACTGAGTGTCTATCTGTGGGTCTTTCTGCATGTACCGGTACCCATGAACCACTCATTGTCTTCTATTGTTTGTAAGGCATTGTATTTTTGGTCTTGATTTGCATTTGTATTATTGTCGTTCTTTGTTCCTTTTGTTTTACGTAATATGTTCTCCGGTACATGCAGAAGGAACCCTATCTGTAATTTGAGATGCAATTTTTGTCCCATTCATGCTAATTTTAAAGGATCAACTGCTCCTTTCAGGAATATGGAATTACCCAGGAGGAGAAGCTAGGCATTGCTCAAAGAGTGTGTGTGAGGCTGTTACGGAAGATCAGAGGGGACCTGCGACACGCAGACAAGTCAGACATCCATACTCGTCTCAATCCAAAGTATCAACATTACAATAATTATGTACAATGGAACCTATGTTAGATTATTAGCTTCTTGGTTATAAAACTTTGATGATAAAATGCATGCCCTGATTGGATTCCAAGTGTTTTGTATTAAGTTCTGTGGTCAAAGTGAAGAAGAGCTATGGTCAGCCCATATTTGGCCAACTGTCAGCCAACACTCTTACCAACAGTCCACAGACAAGCTACAGACATGCTACCAAAACTCTATAAACAGACAAATGACAGACTACCAAAGCTCTACTAGAGCGGTTTTCAATTGAGTGTCAAAAGTAAGTTTTGCATTACGTACCCTTTGTGATTGGCTAAAAAATCTCATGCCACTTTCTCAAGCAATCAGAACTAAAACCAAAACCAATATTGTGACTTGCCTGCATGCATTTTCCCACGCTTGGCACCAGCAACATTATTTGCTTCAAGTTCTGATTGGTTCATTACATTGTTTGTATATGTTGTGATTGGTCAGAGTGATTACTATGGTTTTACGACACTCAACAGAAAACTGCTCTTACTAACAATAAGTCTCTCAAGCCTCTCTATGGGGTAAGGGGGGGGGGAGTGTATTTGGACCTAGGGGCTCATAGCACTCTACAGACAGCCTACTAACAGTGGTACCAACTTGGTGCAAACAATCGAGTTTCAGAAAACTCAAAACAACTTGACAGTGACTGTTGTAAATTGTTATCAACTGCTGGGTTCAACATTGGTGTTAGCATCAACTTTATGTTACCAAGTATGCATGTGTTTATAGTTCTTTTATTTTGAAAATTGTTTAGGTTAAATAAAGACTATAATATAAGGCTTGAATAATACAGAAATACTAAAAATAAAACTGAAAAAATAAAATAAAACTATATATATATATTATAGATCTAATAGTATAACACTAGAACTAAACCCAGGAATAAATAAGAAGCTGTACACAGCTTGAACTTGTGGCATCTTTAACCCACTCGCCATACAAAGCCTGCCAGAATTAAAATCCCAAAGCAATACTACAGCGAACATGTTATCAAATGGTCCTATCCATCCCGAATTCTTAACATGAACTTCAAAGCTTGTACGCAGTATTTAATTCTTCATTCTTCTTCTCAAGTCGACATACAAACATATTTGGCAGCCATTTTGAAATCAACAACCATATCAAGTGTTTGCATGTCAACCAATTGAACGTTATTTACCAGTGAACTAATATATGCATGCATAAATGTGCATGCACTAATGTGACCAAAAAAGGAAAAGAGAAAATGTGGAGGGCAATCCTCAATTTGTCGGCTACGAGTAATAACAGTTTTTGGAAATGCTGCATGTATTACTAGTAATATAAGTGAGCTTTAGCAACCATGACGGCAATGCCAAGGAAAATGTCACTTGAAAAACAGAATTCGCTCTGTTTGAAACACTTTGCAATTGTTCCAATTGTTCAATTTGCCTAATGTGACTGAATTGTCCGGGAGCTGAATAAGAAGGGATGGCATTCAAGTTGAAATAGAGAAAGGAAAATTTTGCTTGTTCACTTTCTCCACGAAACGTATATAATTTAATCATTTCACGTTGTTGTCTTGCAGGGAACAGTAAAGAAATATACCAAAATGTAAAATGCATGGGCAGAGGCATTTTCGTTCAATTTTAACCTTTTGTTTTGTGTCATTCTCGCTGTCGTTACTTTCGTGGTTGCTAATTAAAAGCTCCCTGATGTTAAAAAAGACGATCAGAACACAGCTGTATGGCGGCTCAACAAGGGCAGATCATCTCTCTCTGACATTCATTTAAATGGTGACCGCATACTGGAGGGTCCATTGTGCATAAATGCATACATTCATTGGACTCCCTAAAAAATGTCTTAATAATTTACAAATTCATTAAAACTAATTAAAAGTTATCATTACGGAAATCTTAGATCTTGACGTTAATTTGATTGGAGCATTTGCAGCTAACATGTTAGTTGTCATAATCTCTCCTCAACTTGACCAATAAAAATAGTTCCAAGATTCAATCAATAAGAAGGAATTTTTATTGTGTGGTTCCAGAAAATTTTCATACAATCCCCATGAAAGGTTATTGGAAATTCTGAGGGAAAGGGGATCCCAAAAGCCAAAGTTTTAAAATTGGAATTTTCAGAGGAAAGGGGGAGGGGGTTTCCAAACCAAAACATCTTCAGTAGGGGGGGGAGGGGTATGAATATTTCCTGGAACAACACATCAATGGGAGCCCTCAAGCATAAGCACACAGTTTATCCACTACTATATAACCTCTGTGTAATTAATCTGGTTTTCACTTCTCTTTTTAGCTACTCACAGAGTGTGGAGACCCCTCATCGTCATGTTCGCACAAGATTGTACTTCACTAGTGAAAGTCATGTACACACTGTGTTGAATGTTTTTAGATATGGAAAGCTTTTTGAAGTAAGTTATTGTCTTGACACAACATAGAGCAGCTTTTAATTGAGTGGCTGGATGCATAAAGGGTCTATGCCCATTTTTCACATTTTAACTCGCAAAACTGTTGTTGTTGGTTTCAGCCAAAAAAGCATTCTGTTGCTATTAAAAAAATTATCTAAGCACACTAATCTGCTAATCTAATTATCTAAAAAAAATTCTTATTCATAAAAGAAATCCCAAGGGGCATCTAGTACGGCAAAGACAAAATGCTGCAGGGTTTGTTTGAAAGGAACAACTTGTCATGAGCGGTTTAAAAGCAGTGAAACGAACAACTTGAGTGCTTTAAAAGCAGTGAAGCGAAAAACTTGCGATTTTTGCGAGTTTCGCGAGTTTCTGTTAAGTGAAACAAGCAACTAAAGCGGTTCAGCCGCAGTGAAATGAACAACTGGAGAGGTTTAAAAGCAGCGAAACAAACAAATTACGCTTTTTGCGAGTGACACGAAAAACTTGGCTGTTTAGAGGTAGTAAAACAAACATCTTGTGCATTTTTCAAGTGAAACGAACAACTTGAGTTGATTAAAAGCAGTGAAGCGAATAACTTGCGGTTTCGGGATTGCTGTTATGAATAATAATAACTTTAAATAATTAGATTAGCAGATTAGTGTGTTTAGATAATTATCTAAGCACACTAATCTGCTAATCTAATTATCTAAAAAAATTGTTATTCATAAAAGAAATCCCAAGGGGCATCTAGTACGGCAAAGACAAAATGCTGCAGGGTTTGTTTGAAAGGAACAACTTGTCATGAGCGGTTTAAAAGCAGTGAAACGAACAACTTGAGTGCTTTAAAAGCAGTGAAGCGAAAAACTTGCGATTTTTGCGAGTTTCGCGAGTTTCTGTTAAGTGAAACAAGCAACTAAAGCGGTTCAGCCGCAGTGAAATGAACAACTGGAGAGGTTTAAAAGCAGCGAAACAAACAAATTACGCTTTTTGCGAGTGACACGAAAAACTTGGCTGTTTAGAGGTAGTAAAACAAACATCTTGTGCATTTTTCAAGTGAAACGAACAACTTGAGTTGATTAAAAGCAGTGAAGCGAATAACTTGCGGTTTCGGGATTGCTGTTATGAATAATAATAACTTTAAATAATTAGATTAGCAGATTAGTGTGTTTAGATATGAAGGGCCGAGAGCATGTCCAGCCTATATGACTTTTTAGGCCTTTTTTTATTTTTTCTCGCTCGGAATAGCTCAGAATAGCCTCATTTTATCGTACAACGAATAATATCACAAGCCCTTGTCGAATTTGCACTAACCCTAAGGAATTTGACCAATTTCACCTGAAAAAAGCAGAGTTCTGGCCCTCCAGTGCTTTGACGGTACATTCAGAGCGCAATTTCGAAGCCATTTAAAAGCGGTTTGGCCGTGAGAATATGCGACTGCAATACTTCTGACCAGTGCCAACAACTAAACGAAAATACCGTTATTTACGCACGCCTGGCTCGCTTATCTATCGTGAGCTCACTACGGCAACACATCGCCTCTGTAGCGTGTGTGTGAGCCAACGTGTATGAGGCCCGTCCGGTGATTGAAAGACATCATTAAGTCCGGAAATCCTTGAGTCTCTAGCACTTCTCAAAGAAACGAGTCGTGTTTCTTGTCCTTCCTTGTGTCTGAAGCGCCATTTAGCGCTCGAGGTGAAAAACGGACCTTGGTCGGGAAGACGAGCCGGCGGTAAAGTCTGGAATCACTTCGGATCAGAAAAGGGGCAGCGTTGAGAGTTGTGGGCCATTTCCCATCCCGTGCCGTGGTCGAAATGCCCGATATCCGAAGTGCTTTGAGACTTATAGTATTTTGCAAAAACTTTCGGTCGGGAACTCCATTTCGGTTTTGTTGTAGGATTTCCCGACATGCTTTGCGGCAGTGGTAGATGGGTCCGCTGTGCGTGGTCGGGCACTTGAAATACAGCTTTGGGCAGCTCGAAGTGAGTTGTTGCTGGCCGGCGGGAAGACGTTTCGCATTTGGAGTCTTTAATGCAACATTAAATTCGATTTAAAAGGATTTTGAAATCGAGATACGCGTTTTGATGCGTATCAAGCTTTAAGTAATAAAACTTAGCCTGAACTGAGCATGTGTTCCTCGGCGGTCTAGTGGTTTGGTCGGGGATTTCCGCTCGGACGGCTCCAGGTTCGAATCACGCTCAGCATCTTTTTTTTTTTTTTTTTTTTTTTCGAACTGGACATTATGAAAGTGATTTACTTTTTTTGCGTTCGTCAAAATTCCTTACGTTTAATTTTTAAAAAATATCGAACCGTGTCAGTGTGAAAACAGAAGCTTACCGCAATATTGCGTTACAATAGGAGCCTTTGATTGATTGATTTTTTTTTTGCATACGGTATTTCTCGAAAACGACGGAAAAAACAACAGAAAAAAATTCGGAACAATGTTTTGCAACTAATTTCTAGTTCACATGCCAAAATTGGACAAATCTGAGCAAGAAAAAATAAAAAAAGTCCTAAAAAGTCATATAGGCTGGACATGCTCTCGGCCCTTCAAATAATGGCTGGTTAGCAGAGTGCCGGTTTTAAATTAGTGGCTGTGTGCTTTAAGGCCTATGTCAAATTTTCACATTTTCACTCACAAATTGTTGTTTTTATCCAAAAAGCATCTTTTTGCTAAAATAATGGCTGGTTAACATTAACTGGTGCAGGGCATGGAACTGAAAGATAAAAGCAAATGGTACACACATTTTCCGTTCAGACATTCCGGTTGGTAACTTTGGACTACTCTCAAGACGTTCCGCTTATTTTGGAAATTCCTTACTGTTTACATTCCTACAAAATTTTCCGTTTTTTTTTTAATGGTAATAAACACTCATTGTCTTTAAAGTGTTACTACTGTATGATCATAATAAATTATTTTGCCTACTTACCTACTTAATTCAAATAGCATCATCCATCAAATTTTTGGCTTTAATCCATTTTTAGGATGTTCCAGATGAGCAGTGGCGCAGAGCAGTGGAATTCCTAGCAGAGGTACCTGAACTGAATTACATGACGCAGATCGTGCTCATGTTATATGAGGATCCTAAAGCTGACCCACTGTCGGAACACCGATTTCATGTAGAACTGAACTTCTGCCCTGGAGCAAAGACCATGGATGATCCAGAGTTTTTAACAAGGAGTTCTCCTACAAGAAAACGCAGTGAAGAAGAGACAAGATATTCTACTACTAATACAATCCCTACAGGTGTGGATACAGGGGCTGCAAGTGAGATGAGCAAAATCAAGGACACTGCCGAACCACAAAGTGACCTAAACAGTGAAGATGTTCCTGATAAGGCAGAACCTGGTTTTAAGTTGTCATCTCCTTTTGTTGTAACCACAGATTTGAATTCTACACCACAGTCAAGAGATGGCATGCAGAATTTTCAGACCAAAGCTCTTGTAAGCAATGTCGCAGCATCTCCAAACCCTGATATTGTTTTACACAAAGAAGAACCGGTTTTGGAGGGAGCTGATTTTGAGGCTTTTAATGACAAACCATTTGATGAGACTGTTTATGCAGGGAATGAGCGCCCGCGGTGTTCAATTGGAATTGAAAACTACTCTGATAGTGCTATGGGTGCAAGCACCAGTGATAGTGCTGTCACTTCTGGTACCTCCATTGAAGGATCATCCGAAGAAGAGAGAGTGTTGACTAGACAGAGGAATAGCTTGAGTGAAAGTGAACTTCAGCGGAGTAGTTTGAGTGAAAGTGCACTACAGCGAAATAGTGCGAGTGAAAGTGAGCTAAACGGGGCTGTGGACGGAAGACGATCCAAATCTGACAGTGACGTTCATACAGCTTTGACAACACCAACAAAAGGTTCTCTACAAGGATGGCATGAGTCAAGATCAGTTGTGACCTGCATTGTTGAAGAAGATGAGTCCAACCCAGCACAAAGAAATCGCCGACCGAAGTCACATTCTGTAAGTGGAAGCCATCCTTGTGTTTACACATCGTCAACGTCAAGCAGTGAATCAACAGATGACTTGAATTTTCACAAGTATGCACAAGGTAGGGTGAATTAACCATGGACATAACAAATAGCCTGAATAAGTTCTCCAGTCAACTTCAATGATTGGGTATAGAATTGCAAAAATTGATCAGAAAATTAAGTTTGTACTTTTACAACTCAGTAACTGGTGTCTTACAAAATCAAACAGTGTTCTGGCTGATTATCTGATGATGTTACCATGATTATGGTAGGAGCTTGAATAGGAAGGACAAAATGGCCAAACAGGAAAGAAAAAAAAACACAAACTAGAAACAAAAAAAAAAACAGCTAAAATGAATGGCAATGTTTTGATTTCTTGACTGACATGAAATCAAATGTGATGAACTGCAATCGACTTCCATCCTTATAATCCTGGGTCGGGTTGTTCAAAGCACGATTAAGCTAACCCAGGATTATGTCAATTTTTAATCCAGTTAAACAACTCAACAATTGAAAAATTTCCAATTGAAAGTTTTCTGCCCTTCAGTTTCGACTTTAACTTGTCTTCACTACTAGCTACAAATGACCTTTAAAAAACATTTTTAAACAGAGAAATGAAATCCTCGGTTAACTTTTAATCTGGGATTAGCGTTAATCGGCTTTCAAACAACCGGGTCCTGTACTTTATCCCCAAACTACTTGTTTTGTTTTGCACTGTAGAGTCTTTTTGTCCCATTTAGTTGTATGTTTGGTGGTATTTGGCAAACTAAATATAACTTGGAAATCAGGCAAGCGAAATTTTAATATTTCAGCGGGACATTGTTTTTTTGAGCTGGTGCAAGAGATGCATAGTTTTTTTTTTGGTGGGAAAATGCCGAAATGTTACTGTCTAAGTTTTTGCATACAGGCAACTTTTATGGAGTATTTCTTGGTGCCACAGAAAGCAAAGGTGATTACATGTGGCTGCCTCTTGTTTTGTGGTGTGGATAATGTTTCACGCCATTAGAATCTTTTGTTTTACGTCATTTGGGGATCTCAACAACCTCAACAACCATAAAGGAAACTTATGTTTTATGTGTTTATAACATTGGTCCATGTTTAATTTTTGACCAGGGCCCTGTTGTTTGAAAGCTGATTCATGCTACCCAGGATCTAAACACAGAAGATTTCATTTCTCTTGTCAAAAAATGTTTTTAAAAGCTAATTTTAAGCTATATGTGAAGCCGAGTCAAAGTCAAAACTGAAGGTTAGAAATGTGATAGAAAAATCTCCATCGACTAATAATTATTGACAGTGATCTGCAGTTGCTTTGAACACCCCAGCCCTAAGAGCTAGATTACTGTGAATTTTGCTAATACAATGGCGGGTACTTTATTACACTACAACAAAACAGTGGCTATCAATGGTGAAATTCATAGAATTTTAGCCTTCAGACCAAAAACAAATAATGATCAATGTTTAGCACATAAAGAAGTGTCTGTACAGTAACTTGGCAACTTTTGAGCACTTTTTTCAACACAGGGGTTGATCCAGGAATTTCTGAAAGGGGGGTCCGGATACATGCCTCATCGGAAAAATTTTTCAGATTTTAACCTCTGAAATGCCATTTCAGTATTCCTGGAATCTGAAAAGCGTTTGTTAAGTAAAAAATTGACAATCAGTCAATTGGTGAAAGTGAAACAACTACATCTAGAACAATTTTATTCTATTATTTTATGAACCACAAGGGAGACACAGGTCTGGACCCCCCTCCCCCCCGACCCTTCCCCTACTGTAGATCTGTTACTGCAATAACCTTACCACAATTCATAACCTAGTCGCTTCTCTTGCACAAAGACCTGTTATTATTGTTCATATATCTCAAGCAGGAGTGATTGTTGCAATTGCAAATCCTTTTCATTGTTTGATGCTGTAAGATTATACATACTGCCACAGCTGACATTGTCACTTCACATTCTTCATTTATTTTATTCGAAGGATGTGCATTTTTGTCTTCATACCATATTCATTATAACACAGGTTCCATAGGTTGTGGGTATGAAATATTTAAGTGGCTGTAATATGTACTGCATCCAAAGTCAGTAGTTATTTCAGTCATTTGTAAGAATGAAAGAAAACATTCAACTACCTTTCCTGCTGCTGATAATGGGTAGATGATTTAACAACAGCTTGTGCTACAGCTTATTTTGTTTTACTCGGTGAATGAGAAGTTACCACCAAGTTGAAAGAGAAACATCTGTTATGCAAATATGCCACATCTTGTTGTAAAGCAACCTTTGGCAGCTTATCTTGCATAAATTAATGTCTCTTAAATCTTCAAACCACCCTCTTATGCAACAGCGCTGAATGTTCTGAGCGTCTATTCTCTGCTAGCCCGTGTGATATTTTGGGGACACGCACGCAAGGGGTATGCGTCTTAGGGAGAGACCTCCTCCCAGGTGTCCCTCATGCATGCGTCCTTGAAATTACGCTCCACATTACACAGACGCCAGCTACGCAAGCTAATTTTCTGCTGTTCAACAAGTGAAAAGCATGCAAATTAAAGGTGCTGGTTTGTGACAATCCTGTCCATAAACCTGCCTTGGACGAGCTTTCGCGCATCCTTCAGTGCTTAATTGGGTAGTCATGATGGCAAAAAAATAACATAAAAACCTGCAGATAAAATGTTGCATTTTGCAGTGGAATCGTCGCACTTTGTAATACCTGTCGAACTGACTGTGTACTAACACTTGTCGCCTTTTGAAAAGTAAAAACTAATCTTAAATATTGATACCCCTTATTAATACTAGGAGAGAGGTCAGTGGTCCTACATTAGAAAAGATTAACATAAATTAATTGCAATAATATAATGTGCATGAAAAGGTAAAGCCAGAAACTACAATATTGCAGTTTATATTGCCGTAAAGTGAGGCCTTAAGTACTGTTTAAAAAACGAGCAGTAGTGTATTATCAGGTTTAAAAACTCTCGGCTTCGCCTCAAGTTTTTAAACCTGATAATACACGTGCTGCGAGTTTTTTGAACGGCTTCAAAAACATTCTTTCAAAAGCGTGTCCCTTCGGAATTAAAACAGTTACGCTTTTGTGCAAAGAGGAAATTAGCATACGAGAAAAACAAGTAGACTAGACTGATTAGCATACAACACATGTGCGACGTCTTCGACGAAGTGACCATTGCTTCCCGGCTCCTGTCGAAAGTTTTGGGATTTTATAGTTCTGAGGGAAAACATCTACTGAAAAATGCTATACGAAAGTTGTCAGGTACGGTGGATAAAACGGCTGACAATTTTTTTTTTTTCAGAGGTAGAGAACGAGTAGAAATAAGCAGCTTGCATCTGCGAACCAGTCGCTTACCTGGCAATTTACACGAGGGCGCTGGTGTCATTCAAATAACGGCTCACTTTTTGAACTGTTGGTTGTTTATTTTGTTGAGAAGATTCCAAATAGAATGGCGAAAGACCAGATTTCGTAAAACAGTACTGCACAAAAATATTAAAGTCACCATTTGTTGCACTAAGAATCCTGAACAATTACTACCCATATCAGTAATCTTTATATAAAGATCACGAGTGATGTTTATAGAAATATCGTTGTCATTAAAAATTCAGCGATAATTGCATTGTTTGCCCATTCAGCCCCGAACTCCGCCGTGACTGAAATCAAAGCCGCCACCAGGCTTTTCATAATGATCGTAGATTACCAGGTATAAAGGCTCATACACGTGATCGATTTGCGTTGTGTGATTGGCTGATATGCTCATGAATTATTAATGAGTTTTTGAAGAGACGGTAAAGCTACAGTCTTAGTCGTGTAGATTTAAAAGAAAGGGTGGTAGCTTGTTATTACAAAGTGTAACAACTTTTTTTTTCTGCAAAGTACGACAAGTGTTATTACACAGTGACATGGGTATAATAAAATGTGACGGAACAGTGTAGCAGCAAATGTGGCCAGGTTATCTGCTGGTGTTTACGGTATTACATGGCCGCATGATTATTCTTGCTGGCTAATGCTTTATTCCATTTGCATGTTGCTTAACATTTCATGTAGCATTTCCATGAACACTATTAATAAAAACAGGAGTAATGCTCACCGTCGATGAAGAGGACGAAGAGTACGAGTACGATTCAACTGATGCTGAACAGCAGCAGCGCAAAAGGAGCTTGGAAGAGGAAGCAGAAATAGAAGAAGAACTTCAGACAATAAAGGAAGCGCTTCAGACAATGGAGGACAAAGGTGACAAATGAAGATGGCAGTGATAGTAGCAGGAAGAAAGTCAGATATCAGTCAGTTACTAACCTGTGCGTTGTGTTTTGGAAAATCCCTTTTTGCACTTCACTCTCACAGAAAATAACTTAACACTGTAACAATGCTATTTCTTTTGCAAGTTGTTTCAATAATCAGCCATCTACTTTTTTATTTTCGCACTCAGATAATTTACACCATTGTGAAACCACAAGTTTTTTGCACAGTTATTTTGCTTGTAACTGCTAACACAACTAATGTGTGCCACAAGTTGCAAGAGAAGAATTATGCAGCTTGAAAGGAAATCTTGCAAACTTTGTAGTCTTGCTAATTCACAGTACATTTGTTGTCGTGCACAAACTTAGAATAACATTAGTTCAATGTGTCATTAATATTTATTGTCAATAAAAGTGTTTTTGTTTTTCTGTTAGGGGCAAACCATTAAATTGTTCAGGGAAGGGGTGGTTGGGAGATTATGAAAAAAATGGTTTGTCCCTTAGAAATGTAGGCAGATATGGAGGAAGCCTGCGTGAGAGGCACAGGAAAAGGGAATTTTGAACCTGGATTCTCCATTAAGTTCCCTTTTTGCCTGTCGCACAAGTTAATATAGAGGTAGATACTAGATAAATGTTATGTGTTACAAGCACTGCAAAATTAACACAACTTTGTAACCATTAATACGTGCTACTCGACTTACATGTAACTCCATGAGCTAGTAACTATCGCGAGATTCATTATAGTACAGATAAGATGGAAATTTAAGGGCTATGGCATCCTCTTTTGGTATTATTATTTCCTGGCATCCATTCAAATGAAATCTCTCTTACAGAAGATGCATCAGGGACTGTCCAATTTTATTGTCTTGCGTGATATCTCACCACGCTTTTAGCTTTCCATGTACTCGCAGCCTAGGTCGAAATTTGACCAGTATTTGTTCAAACCTGTCCCCAGGGTCTTCTACACTTTTAAAATGACTGGTTGGGCATCCACCGCGGTCAAACGTCCGAGGCGTTTTTCGTTTTATTTAGTGTGATTTCATTAAATATTAAATGGAAATATGTGCAAGGATGTCTAAAACAATTAGTTGACGTAACAATCTTTTAGTTTTTCTCAAAATAATGAGCTTCTTTCCATTGAAAGCTGACCAAAACTCTTTGCGCCTGATCAAAATTATGTTGACAAATGGCGCCGACAATTCACAGTTCTGCAGTTCACAGTTTTTAAACGCTTAGAACGTTTTTAGTAAACTTTCAAAACGTTTGGTAAATTGACAGTGCATTGGTAGTATATTAAACTTTAAACAGTGAAAATGACAACCTTACCTTTTAAGTACTTTGCTTAACTTTTGCAAATTTGTCTTGTTTGACCGCGGTTAAGGTTGGGCATAGAAACCCTTGGACAAGGATGCCAAAATACCCAAGAATCGTGGAGTATTCTGTCACATGACACTGTGTTTTCGGAGGTTATTTCCGGTGATATGCCATCATGTTTGTTTTTTAGCGATCTGAATCCATTTGAACAAAACGAGGACATTCCATCATGTTTTACACAACAATTTAATACCCTAGGATTTTGGGGGTATTTTTGGCAGCCCTGCCCAGGGGTTTCTTTGCCCGCCATTTAGAATGCAGAGAAGGCCCTAGGGATGAGGTTGGTATTTGCTTACAAAACTATCTAATTATGTCCAAGAAATGCCATGACTCATTGTTTTCAGTTGCATCTGCAGCAAACGATTAATTATAGTTGCGAGGGGTTCCTCGCTGCACTGACAAGTAATCCTTGTACTCTTGTGACATTTTGTAACCCTCTAATCCTCACCATTCATTTATTCTGAGATTTTGTTTTTCGTATCATCTGGACTTTAACATCTTAACAACAGATTCCTATTGTATAGTTCATAGAAATTGCACAGTAAAAAGGAACTGGTGAAGGTTTTATCAATGCAGTTATAATACTGATGATTATGCATTCAGATGCATGCTCGCATGAATGGGTTTTGGTGCCCTGAGCTTGCAAGCTATGGCGCAGGCGATGGCATCCTTGATTAGTGGTAATGCTTAAGCCTTTTACTCACAAGAGTGCAAAAAATCCAAATCCAAGAAAAAAAATCTCAAATTTGTTTTGTAAAATATTGAAAAACAAATGGTACTGTGCAAAAGTACTGCCAAAGAGGTTTCATTTGAATGGTCACACCACAGCATTTCGTTGACAGACTTAAAAGTTAGAACTACATTACATGTCTCTGCAGTTGACTCTGGGAGTGAAAGGGTTAACTGTAGGCATGGCCTGAAGTGTAGTTCTAAAAAAGAATGTCCCAACCACTAAATCAACCAACCTCAAACATCCTCCACATGATCCGCATTCAGACATTCTTTTAGATACCAAGGTCAGCAAAAATCATACATGTATCAACATGTGTCACAAAAATCATTTTCAAATCATACATGTATCAACATGTGTCACAAAAATCATTTCCAAACCATACATATCAACATGTGTCACCAAAATCATTTCCTTATCATACATATCAACATTTGTCACCAAAATCATTTCCAAATCATACATATCAGCAGGTGTCACCAAAATCTTTTCCATTTCATACATATCAACATGTGTCACCAAACTCATTTCCAAATCATACATATCAACATTTGTCACCAAAATCATTTCTAAATCATACATATCAACAGGTGTCTCCAAAATCATTTCCAAATCATACATATCAACATGTGTCACCAAAATCATTTCTAAATCATACATATCAGCAGGTGTCTCCAAAATCATTTCCAAATCATACATATCAACATGTGTCACCAAAATCATTTCCAAATCATACATATAAAAAGTGTCACCAAAATTATTTCCAAATCATACATATCAACATGTGTCACCAAAATCATTTCCATATCATACAAATCAACATGTGTCTCCAAAATCATTTCCAAATCATACATATCAACATGTGTCACCAAAATCATTTTTAAATCATACATATCAACAGGTGTCTCCAAAATCATTTTCAAATCATACATATCAACATGTGTCGCCAAAATCATTTCCAAATCATACATATCAACATGTGTCACCAAACTCATTTCCAAATCATACATATCAACATGTGTCACCAAAATCATTTCCATATCATACATATCAGCAGGTGTCACCAAAATCATTTCCAAATCATACATATCAACATGTGTCACTTAAATCATTTCCATATCATACATACCAGCATGTGTCACCAAAATCACTTCCATATCATACATATCAGCAGGTATCACCAAAATCGTTTTCCAAATCATACATGTCAACACGTGTCAAAAATCATTTCCAACTCATACAAATCAACATGTGTCTCCAAAATCATTTCCAACTCATACATATCAACATGTGTCACCAAAATCATTTTTAAATCATACATATCAACAGGTGTCTCCAAAATCATTTTCAAATCATACATATCAACATGTGTCACCAAACTCATTTCCAAATCATACATATCAACATGTGTCACCAAACTCATTTCCAAATCATACATATCAACATGTGTCACCAAAATCATTTTCAAATCATACATATCAACATGTGTCACCAAACTCATTTCCAAATCATACATATCAACATGTGTCACCAAACTCATTTCCAAATCATACATATCAACATGTGTCACCAAACTCATTTCCAAATCATACATATCAACATGTGTCACCAAAATCATTTCCAAATCATACATATCAACATGTGTCACCAAACTCATTTCCAAATCATACATATCAACATGTGTCACCAAAATCATTTCCAAATCATACATATCAACATGTGTCACCAAAATCATTTCCAAATCATACATATAAAAAGTGTCACCAAAATTATTTCCAAATCATACATATCAACATGTGTCACCAAAATCATTTCCATATCATACATATCAGCAGGTGTCACCAAAATCATTTCCAAATCATACATATCAACATGTGTCACTTAAATCATTTCCATATCATACATACCAGCATGTGTCACCAAAATCACTTCCATATCATACATATCAGCAGGTATCACCAAAATCGTTTTCCAAATCATACATGTCAACACGTGTCAAAAATCATTTCCAACTCATACAAATCAACATGTGTGTCCAAAATCATTTCCAACTCATACATATCAACATGTGTCACCAAAATCATTTTTAAATCATACATATCAACATGTGTCACCAAAATCATTTCCAAATCATACATATCAACATGTGTCACCAAACTCATTTCCAAATCATGCATATCAACATGTGTCACCAAACTCATTTCCAAATCATACATATCAACATGTGTCACCAAACTCATTTCCAAATCATACATATCAACATGTGTCTCCAAAATCATTTTCAAATCATACATATCAACATGTGTCACCAAACTCATTTCCAAATCATACATATCAACATGTGTCACCAAACTCATTTCCAAATCATACATATCAACATGTGTCACCAAAATCATTTCCAAATCATACATATCAACATGTGTCTCCAAAATCATTTTCAAATCATACATATCAACATGTGTCACCAAACTCATTTCCAAATCATACACATCAACATTTGTCACCAAACTCATTTCCAAATCATACATATCAACATGTGTCACCAAAATCATTTCCAAATCATACATATCAACATGTGTCACCAAACTCATTTCCAAATCATACATATCAACATGTGTCACCAAAATCATTTCTAAATCATACATATCAGCAGGTGTCGCCAAAATCATTTCCAAATCATACATATCAACATGTGTCACCAAAATCATTTCCAAATCATACATATCAACATGTGTCACCAAACTCATTTCCAAATCATACATATCAACATGTGTCACCAAAATCATTTTCAAATCATACATATCAGCAGGTGTCACTAAAATGTTTTCTTAAATCTGATCTGAGAGTTGATTTTCTCGGATTTTGGCAATGTAAAAGAACGTTTGATTGCAATGTTTATAACTTCACAGCGCGTTGTTTGCCCTGTCTTTTCAGCTGAAGAGATTGCAAGCAAAATTGTTCGTGAATATCCATAGCTAGTGCTTAATAATATTAAACAATTCTTTATTGACAGAAAGCCGTAAACCTACGTCAGCCAAATCAGACACCACATCTGTTCGTCCGCACACGGTCTGCTTTGAGGGGGTGAATAAGCAAGGGAGCAACGTGGATGGTCAACCACTCAGGATTGTACAGTCAACTCCCTTATTAAAGAAAGGGTCTCCAACCAGGAAATTGAGTTATGGTAAGAAGGTCGCTTCCCATTCCATGTAGAGCACAAGCGTTCCCTCTTACAATGAACTTACTAAAGAATAGTCTAGCGAGAAGTCAAACACCCAAACGCGCGCGAACGCTTACTGCACAAAACTCATCATAGCTTGACTTTTTCTAAGAGAAATGCGGGGGTCTACCGATGACATGATCTTGTTGCCAGATAATGTGCTGAAGTTTTCTTTTTTAAGTTTCTCAAAAGCACGAGACAAAACCATTTAGTGTCTGTGGTCCACAGGATACCCAAGGTGGAAGAGGGGGGGATCCCTGGAATAGGAACGCATTTGTCCTGTATGATATATTTAAAATGTTTCCATGGCATGAGTTGGTAATTAACTGTCGGTGCGTTTTGTGAAATGGTAACAAAAGACAATAGCTGATAATTTTCATTGTTTAACGTAGGATCTGCAACTTCTGCCATTCGTGCTGTCAGAAATCTTTCGTACGCCCATCAAAGTGCCTTGGTCGTCAGACCTTATTCAGTTACAAAGAGTACAAGGAACAGTCGCAAACCACCAAGTAAGCGGAGTTTTTACGCTGTTTCACCTGGGGTTAATTACGATGTCATATTCCAGGGGCGTACCCAGCCTTTTTGCAAAAAAAGGCGGAGATTCCATCTCGTCCGAAATCAGTTACTCCGAAGACAGTTCGGTTGCACAGGCATTCAAAACCCATGTGCCTGTCACGTTCAGGAAAGAAAACATTTCTTGAAGTGAAGTGCCAACTACTTAAAATAGCATACGCCCCTGCATACTGGATCGAAATGGCTTTGTTTACATGTTACCAGTTGAATCTCATTGAAAGCCGTGAGCGGCCATCCATTTTGTTATACTCGCAAAGTAGACACTATTGGGAGATAAATGAATGGGGTTAGTTTCTAGAGAAACTGTGGTGCTGCGTCGGTGGTGGTGGGGGGGGTCTTTTAAATGCGCGCGCACACGATGTAACACTTGTCCTTTCATTCACAACGCGGACAAAATAACAGGACCCAAACGATCTATTCAAATCACTGATCGTTTCACATGCACCTCCGTAAATGTTATCTACTGCATAACATGTACTTTATGCAAAGAGATATACATTGGCGAAACAGGGAGGAGACTGGGCGACCGTTTTCGTGAACATCTTCGAGACGTTGAAAAAAATGACAAAGACGCATCCAAACCAGTCGCGCGACATTTCAATCTATCCAACCATTCCAAACAACACATGACAATCTGCGGCCTTTCCTTACACCAGGGCAACACAGAAAGCCGTAAAAATTTAGAACAAAAATTCAACTTTAAATCGGCACTCTCAATCCACACGGAATCAACGAACGCTTTTCATTCAACTGATTTACATTTGTTTTTTCGCGTCACCAAACTTCCACCAATAGCGTAGCTCCACCATTTACTATATAAAACCACACACAACCCACAATTCCTTGATGCGCTCTGACGAAGGGCTAGCGCTCGAAACGTCAGCTTTTTTAATCTTTTTACGGTGGTCAATTTACCTTATCGACTCAGTCGATAAAACTAAATTCTCGTACTATTGGGAGATAGTCACTTACAAACAAATGGGTTTCAATTGTACTTGGTTTATACACAAACGGGAAGGCAAGCAGATTCGTGTCATTCGTTTATATGCATGGTCCCGGATCAATTTGATAAAATTATTTTGGATCATTCGCTTTTGCAGAGTTTTCAGTAAGAAACGGTGGACTATTTAATGTGAACAGTACCGCATTTCTTACACACCAGTAAAGTCCCCGACCCCTCCCCGAATATAAGCCCGTACGCCATTAAGGATCAGTCTTCGAACACAAGTGAAGAAAAGGACTTGTATCTTGTGAATGAAAATCTAACCCTGAAAGAATCGAGCAATAAAACAGTAGTTTCTTGTTGTTGCGGATGGTGTGATCACAAAAGATTCAAAAGACACTGAACAATACCCACACCACAACACAAAAGCTAACCAACAATGGCTTCCGCAACACCAAGAAAAACCCAATAAAACCATTTGAAAGGAAGTTATTCAGTTATTCAATGGCAGCTCGTGTTTGCTATCGTTGTATCCGCCAGGTAGTTAACACGGAATGTTCCAACCTCGTTCCCAGGGTCTTCTCGACTTTCAGAATGGCTGGTGAAGAAACCCCTGGTCTTAACCGCGGTCAAACGAGAGAAATTTGCAAAAGTCAAGCAAAGTATTTAAAAGTTAAGGTTGTCATTTTCACTGTTTAAAGTTTAATGTATTGCCAATACACTGTCAATTTACCAAACGTTTTGAAAGTTTACTAAAAAAGTTCCTAAGCGTTTAAAAACTGAACTGCAGAATTGTCGGCGCCATTTTCCAACATAATTTTGATCAGGCGCAAAGAGTTTTGAACGGAAAAAAGCTCATCATTTTGAGAAAAATTAAAAGATAGTAACGTCAACTATTTTTTTTTTATTCATCCTTGCCCATATTTCCATTTAATATTAAATAAAATCCCACTAAATAAAACGAAAAACGCCTCGGACGTTTGACCGCGGTGGAAGCTAACCCAGAGTTAGCATCAATTTTGATTCCAGTTAATATAAAATTAATCAATGGAGATTTTTTCAAATAATTTTGCCCTTTAGTTTCGTCTCTGACTTGTATTCGCATGTAACTTATAATTAGCTTTTGAAAACATTCTAACGAGAGAAATTAAATCCTCCGTTAAGTTTCAATCCTGGGTTAGCGTTAACCGGCTTTCGAACAACCGGGCCCACGTGAAACGTGGTGACATGTCTTCGTTTCGTCTGAACAACGATTTCAGATTGCCAGAAAAGAAACACGGCTACCAATCGTTGGAAATAACCTCCGAAAACGCCCTTGCCTCGTGTGTCACGTGACAAAATATTCCACTATTCTAGAACGCCATTTTTTAAAAAGCGGAGAAGGATCTGGGGACGAGATTGGGATGTTCTTATTTGCGCTTAATGAATATTTTCAGACCAAAATGCCGTTCATTTGCAAGTTCAAGGCATAATTCTCTCCAATAATAAGACCTCCCTGTATAAAATTTACCACACCCCTAAAAACAAAAACAAAAAAGAAGCCGTAGTATATTTTTGGTGAAAGGGGGCTTGTTTCACTGCAAGAACTGTTGGAATCTCTTTCAATCCTAGTTGCAGATTTTTATGAAGAAATGACCAAGGTGGAATCACTGAATCCCTTGCGTACATTGCACAATTCAGTACCGCTAAAAGAGATGGACAACTTCTTCGACAGAACAGCGGGTGAAGCAGTCGAAGTCCTTGTCACACCCGTCAGTACACCCACAAGAAAACCGCCTGTAAGGAAGCTTTCTACGGTTACGCGGCCTCCCAATCTCGTTCAGTTAATGGATAAAAAGAGTTCCGGCTCAAGCGAGCCGGATATCGAGGGCATTACAGACTTGTTAACCGAGGCAATTCAAAAACTCGATTCTTGACGAAAGGTTTTGTCTCGATACAAATGACTAATGAAAGAAGAACGTTCAATATTGCCAGATTGCAATAGAAATTGTCATCAGTTTTCAACAATTTTTATATCAACAAAATTGTATATTATTTCTTGGGAATTAAAATGTTTTATGTTTTATGAGCTCGAAGAGTGAGGTATTCTGTTATAAATAACGCATTTTTCATTTCCCCCCCCCCCCCACCCCCCCCCCCCACCCCCCCCCCCCCCCACCCCCCTGAGCAGTGACATGTCAACAGTTCATGCCCTTATCGCATTGTATTTGACAAATTTATATAGTCATAGAAATGTTCAAATGCGCTTTATTAAACAAGTAGATCCCATTTTACCTTGCGTCTGTTCAGTTATAGATTACAGATGACGTCAAAATGTGGTAACAACAAAAAACAAAAAGTGGCCAACGACTACGAGCCGCAGGGGAGTTGATCACTGTTCTTACCACATTTTGACGTCTTCTGTGATCTGTAACTGAACAGACGCAAATGGAATCTATTTGTTTTATATAATAACAGGTGAGCAAAACTAGCCTAATGGCACTCGACTGTGATTACGACTGCTCGAAGATATCTTTCTAACATTTTTCTCTGCCTTTTTCCACGTCAACGAAACAAATCTCGGACGTTAAAAAGAAATATTTAAATTTTCATTTCAGTCTTGTGGATTTATACTGGGCACGCGTGACGGAGTATGGCTGTCAAGGCCGTTAATTCAAAATGGCACATAATATTTACAAACTAAACGGTTCTGGAACTTTAGATCCCTCCTCCCTCCTCCACAAAAAAAAGCTAAGGCAGATCGATTCTAATACGTAGAAAACTAGCCGCAGAATATCTTTCAATGAAAACACAAAAGGCGTGGTGAGTTGTCGCTGGTCACGGCCTATGCGTCACAAAAGGTTGCGTGACGACACAAGGATGACAGCTGATCCGGGAACGCAGGAAATCCCCGCGCTTCTCGCATTGCGTCCTCTTTGATTATCGATCATCTTGGTGAGTACACGTGTTGTTACACTGCTTTCATTTTTTTTGTTTCTTTACAGGTTCTGGGTTTACTTAGCGCCGTAAAACTAACGGGAGATATCATTTAAACTTACTGCATAAAAACGTACCGCAAATCAGCGATTAGAACATTGCACAACTGAGCCCTTTCGATCACCGAAAATTTCTGCAAAGCACTTTGCCTTCGAATTTCTCTGTTTAACAACTCGATCGGCATAGTAGTCTATTATTGCAAACTAGTGATCTGTAGGATATATTTATGTGCACATTGTCATTAATTTTTTTGTTACTTTGGAGATACAATAGAGGATTCGCGCTTGTTGGGATCCAGTGCAAAGTGCGAAGTCCTGTATTAAACTAACCAAGCTTATCAGGATACCGTAAAGTTCCGAAAGTAACATGACCCTTGTTACTTTCGGAATTAGCAGCCTTTAGGGCTCGCTACTTTCGAGGGATCATTACTTTCATAAAGCTGGTGCGAGATCTTTTTCCGAAAAAATAAAAGTCAGAAATTCACAACAATAATAATGTTGTCAGTTGTTAAAAAAAGAGATGAAATTTGTCAGCCCAGTTTCCAGTCACTGCGACATGGGTGGGATTATTTATTTATTTTACATTTTTTATTTATTTTACATTTGCCACATAGAATAAATATTACAAAAAGAAAAAGAACAAATTGCAAATTTACAGAGCAGGAAGAGCTACAAAAATAGTTCAAAATTAAATGTAATATTAAGTGACTTAACTTTGATAGGTAGAGTGGCAAGGAAGCCCAATGGAAGCTAAAAATGTCTAGATTGTGTTATGTATTTAATGAGAAAAAAAACTTGTTCTCACTACTTTCAGGGCTCACTACTTTTAGGATTTATTGGCATCCACAAAGTTTTGACGTTATTTTCGGGGGTTTGCTACTAGGCTTAGATACAAAATACCGGGATTTTTTTTGAGAATTTTAGACACCGAAAAGAATTTTAGAAAATCTCAGGAATTTTAGACAATGAGTAAAATTTGGTAGCGTTTTTTTGTGTTACCACTGATCAACTTGAGGCTCACCCTCACAGTAGTGTATACAGTGCAACTAATCAGCAATTTTCCATGAATTCCATCTCTGTTGGTGGCAAATATGGCTGATTCCAGTGAGCCCTCTACCTGATCACGGTCAAGAAGTTTTAAAATTATTGAAAGAATTTTAGGGCTTTTTTGGAGAAATTCTGGAAAGAATTTTAGCCCATTTTTCGGGAATTTTGTATCTAAACCTATTCGCTACTTTCAGGGGACCACTACTTTTTGGGGGGGGTCGCCACTTCCTAGGGGTGGCTACCTTCTCTACTTTCAGGGGGGTCTCTACTTTCTGGGGGTCGCTACCTTTGGGGGTCGTTACTTTTGTAAATTTATGGCAGTTGAGATGCTGTGTTGCGGGATTGAGCCAAAAATAGCGAGAGGAAGCAGGATTAAAAAGCCTATTGTGCACCCATTTTAACTAATGAACACACAAAGCATTTAACAAGTTTTTGCACGCGGGAAAATATGCAAATTTTCATTCAGTCAATTGACTGTTACACACTAAGCCCACGATATGTAATAGTCACCTGCCTTACCCATGGTAATGGCATTAAAGGGGGTGGGGGGGGGGGGGGGCTTTGGTGGAGCAAAACACCTAGGGGGGGAAGGGTACGATGGTTGTGTCATATTCATGATCATGAGGTGGCTCACAGAAGCCTTTGATTTTATGTAGTCTTAATAGATACCTGTAGATACATAGTCTCAGGGAAGGGGTGGGGTGGATAAAATCTCATCCACTCATGCGACAACTGGGGGGAGGGTGGTTTTCTACTTAGGCCAATGCTCTTCAGCCAGCATATTAAACCGCAGAGACTATCTGTATTCCCAAAAATTTGGTTGATCATCACCATTGATCAGAACAATGTGACATTTTTTCTCATGTAAAACTTGAAATCCTTATTTTTCTTGACATGATAAATAAATAAATAAACAAGAACTTCCGGCCCACGAGGAACTTGACAGGGAAAATGCAACAAAGACAACATTAGAAACAAGCATTGCACTGAAACAGAACACAACAAATTAAGAATTCCAACTGGCAGGGGTTGGACCTATTTTACGCCAAGGAGTTAAACTTGGGTATACCATGAAACCTGGCACATTGAGATTTGAAATCTGACACCCTAACTACTCAACCACACTGCCTTCTTCTCTAACATGTTATTTTGGATCAACAATATATCCCATGATCAAAATGTAAGCTTTAAAATGTTGTCACCGGTCACCTTTCTTTGTTACATAAGTTTTGTACATACAGTGGATATTAAATATGCACCCTATTTTGTTCTTTTTTAGAAAGTGGTCCAAAAGGATTTTGGATAAATTAATTGAAGTTTTTTAAAATTTCATGCTTTGAAACAAGCCCCCCCTTTTTTTAATTAGCCCCTACCCCCTTCTTAAAGGGACACTGTCACCTATTTTTAGTATCACTTTGAAAAGCCAGTATTCGTTATCTTTGGCTGCGGATGGCCAGGATGGACATGGATTGCAACTTGAAAAAATTGAAGTTCCTCCCAAGAGTCGTGGAAAAATCGCAGAAAAACTTATGGTTTGTTCTTCCTTGAAGAAATCACTTGATCTTATCTTCTTGGTGTTCTAAAAGCAATTTTATGTTTAAGCAAAGGAACTTTGTCATATATTTAGTGTATTTTGACCAAAACACAGCAAAATCTCGGTGACAATGCCCATTTAAGGCCTTTAATTAAATAAGCCCCATGTGGACTTAATAAAGCTTTTACAGCGAATCAAAATTTTTGTTGTTGTTATTGTTGTTGTTACTGTTATTGTTATTGTTATTGTAGGCAGTGTTGAAGAGTTTCATCATGGAGACTGAACACAACATTTTCTTGAGACAAAATCTTGAAACGGTTGAAACAGTTTCCAGAAAAGAAACAGTTGAGGACAACCAACAGTGCCCCCCTGAAGACCATCAGCACCAAAACATCCTTCGTTTTTATGGCTTTAAACATCTGTCACAACCTGCAAGCACTGACCAACCACCAAAGAAAAAATCTAAAATGAATGATGTTAATGGTGCTGTTGATTATGACGATGGTAGTGAGAGTTCAAAACTATACACTCGCAGAGCTTATCTCTCGGAATTTGTTAAATTCCTTCAGACCAATGACGGTGGATCTATGACAAAGAAGGAGGCCTCGGCGCATGCGCACCAGGTTGTCTGCGTGATGGAGGAGATGGACGGGGACAGCGATACAATTCACTGCCCTTTGGATCATAAGCGAGTGTCCGAGTGGAAACAACCCCTCGATGGAAAAAGAAGGTCAACGCGCGTCTTCCAAAAGTATTCATCATCCCTTGAGAAGTTTTATATTTTTCTTGGAAGCCAGCGTCTCTCTCGCCAACTGGCAAGTAGCCTGGATCGAAATGTCCCCCATTGGATTAAGAAGGTCCACGAACTTGCTCATCCCCGGTTTGGTGAAAGGATGATGGAGGAAGCAACAGCGAAGATCACTGTCACCCAGACCAGTACGAGGGGCGACTCGGCTCTCGGATTGGTATCTTCAAATGAAAACCGTCTCGTATGTTGTGGCATACCAACTTCTACAAGCACAGGCCAACCGACAGAGAAAAAATCTGAAAAGAATGGTGTCAAGAAAGATGCTAGCGCTGTTGATCATGATGACGGCATAAAAAGACGAACTGCTTGGGACAAAGAAGACGAACGTAGTTTAATCTACCATTTTAAGGCGAATCCTGGCAAAGCTGCCATAAGACATAAGCTGTTAGAAGTAGAAGAACTACAAGAACTTGTGAACAGTGAAGGCATTAATCGTATATATGAAAAAGTTAAAAGCTTGTATAAGAAGAAAAGGGTAATTACGAGGGAAATGCAGGAAAGACATGCTTGGGAAAAGGAAGATGCGACACTTCTGTTGAATCATTTTAAGAACAACCCCGGGAAGGCTAGAATTCAACGTAAACTTTCCGAAGTTGAAGAACTAAGAGAACTTATGAACAGGGAGGGTCTGGGGCGCATCTACGAAAAAGTGAAGAGCCTCTACAAGAAGAAAAAGTGAAGGAAAACAGCAACAGCCGCTTAGATCAAACGTTTATCTCTATAAAGTCTGTGTATTTTCGTTAGTTTCGTTTGCTTGCATGTTTTCGTAACAGTACTTTGAAGATCGCCCACGTTCAAAGAGATTGCAAGAAGTAAAACCAATGGTAACATCAGATCCACAAGATTCGCGATTTTTACAAGTATTATTTTTACGCAAACGTGATAAAGGAAAGCTTGTGTCGAACTTGTTTTTGCTATGAAATAAGTTTTATTTTAATCGGAGATTATGTATATCACAGGCCTTCAGTCCACATGTAAACGTTCGAAAACGCAAGAAGATTTCTAACTGAAAAAATTAAGTTCTTCCTCTTTTAGGCAATGCTATATGCGATGTTTCGTTTCTATACTCACGTAAAAATAACGTCGGGTAATGTTCAGGTTAAATAGGTCTGAAGGTAACTTTATACAGAAGTGTTAATACAATAAATATGTTAAAATAATGTAGATTTCACCTTTAAATAAAGTTCAGTTAAAAAAAAAAACAGAAATACGGTAGATGCTACTTTTAAGGCGCTGTTACGCTAGGTAATGTTTCGTTGCAACTTGTCTCGCAATTCTGTTGCGACACAAGATTCGTGAAAAATTTCCTAGTGTGACAAACCCTGCAACAAACATTTTTCGAACTTTTTTTGTTGCCGCAATCGTTTCGAGAAGTAGAACTCGGTTCTACTAAGTTGCGAGAAACGGCGTAGTGTAAATGCGATTTTTTGTGCAATTTTTGTCGCACTTGTCGATGCAATTTTTGTCGCGCGCAAGTTGCATCTTCAAATCGCATGTGGGCGCGGTTTGTCGCGCGATGTCGCAGAGGTTTCGAACATTTTCGAAACCTGATGCAACTTGGCGGCGATTTTTGGAATATCACAACAAATCAAAGCAAATGTCGCACCCGAATCGCACAGGAAATCGCCGCTAGTTTACACTTGCGACATTAGTTTCGTATGGCTCGCGACAAATATCGCATCAAAAATCGCATGTGTAAACGGGCCTTAACACCCCCCGTGCAACTTGTCTCGCGGCAATCATTGCCTAGTGTAACAGCGCCTTTTAGATTTAAGCTGCTGTTACACGTGACAATTTTTTGTGCAACTTGTCTCGCTAAAAAAATCGTTGCAAGTTGCACGCACGATTTTTACATGTAACACGCCCTCGTGCAACTGATTTTTTTTTTAAGTTGAATGAAGAGTTGAATCGTTTTCTACTTTCTGCAACAAATTTCTTCAAGTTGCACAACAAAAATACGTGTAACATGGCTCTTGCAACTTGTTTCGCCACACTCTTTAGTCAACAGATGTGTCATTTGTTAAACTGTTAGGTCTTGAGATTGACGAAGAACTATCTTTTTCTCAACATGTGGACAATCTTTGTAAGAAAGTTTCCCAGCGCATTGGCGTGTTACGAAAAATTAAGAACTACCTACCACTTAAACAGAGGCTACTCTTTTATAATGCTATGATAAGACCAGTTATAAACTACGTAAGTGTTATTTGGACTGGTTGTTGTGATAAAGAAAGCCTTGAAAGAGTTCTTAAACTCCAAAAGCGAGCAGCAAGAATGATCTTAGATGCCCACCCTCAGGAACCATCAGTTCCATTATTTAATCGCCTGAAATGGTTGCCGTTTTATGAAGACGCTAAAATAGCTAAATGCATCATAGCTTATAAACGAATACGGGGTGAAGTGCCCTCGTATCTATCTCGTATCAGCTACTTTAGTAATTTCCACACTAGAGGAACCAGATACTCAAATTATAACTTAAGATGTCCTCGCTTTAAACGTCAGATTGAAGTAGGAAAAACGTTTACCACCACCTGTTGTCAATTATGGAATGCTATATCTCTTTCTTTAAGACAAAGGGACACATTATATTCTTTTAAGCAGGCAATGTGGAATGAACTTTTTAATCAGCAACGACAGCAACAGCTTCTTAATCATTTTATTGTTTAAATGTTAGTTTTTTAAATTCTTATTCTTAGAATGTAAAGTTTTATCAATTATATCTAAATTCGTAAATTTTTATAGTTTTGTAAATTAGAGTAGTTTTATAGAGGGCCACAAGTTTATTAGCTTTGCTATTTAGTGCAACCCTCTTTAAATAAAGACTTTACTTACTTACTTACTTACTATTTTTCAACTTACGCTTTTTTTTTCGCGAGACAATTTGCATGACAATTGTAACGTGTAACATTCTACGTGCAACTTGGAACAAGTGTTTTTGCGAGACAAGTTGTTTGCATAGCGCCATCCGGATCCTCATCACAATAGATCCATTACTAGTAGCAATGCCTTACATGGCCGCCTTACATTACCCTTACGCGTGTAAGTCCGGGACAGAGAGAAATAATACAACTAAATAATACAGACGGGCTTATTTATAAGCCCCATCAAAACAATATTTTTGTGTCTAACTGATATCAACATGTCCTGCATAGAGCAGTTTTCCATTGAGTATCGAAAGTAATTACACAATTGCTTTGGTTTTGCATTGCTACGCTTTGTGATTGGCTAAAAAATCTCGCTCCACTTTCTCGACCAATCAGAAGTAAAACCAAAACCAATCGTGACTTGCTCGCACGCGTTTTCCCGCGCTTGGCGCCGCCGACATGTAATTGCTTCGAGCTCTGATTGGTTCATTGGATTGTTTACGACTTCTGTGATTGGTCAGAGTAATTACCTTGGTTTTACGACACTTGATTGAAAACTGCTCTATAGTAACAGCAATTAATTAAAATACCGTAGTTAACCTTGTTAAAAAAACTCTATTTTGATAGCCCAATAAAGTCATGCACTTGGGTTTATTTTGAATGTCACTGCAAAGATCAAAGGACTGGGATTTGGGCAAAGTAACGCACGCGCGACTGTCATGTTTTTTCCTCAGTATCACAACAACAGTTCGAACGAACTCCTTTATGCTGTAATCACTACTAGTTCTACTTTATGATTTCACTACTTTGTTCTACCTATATGATTTCACCATATTTTAATATTGAAGAAAAAAACTTAATATACATATTTGCTGGTCACGGAATGGGACAGAATGTTGCGTGACGAGACAAAAGGACACCAGCTGATCCGGGACCTGAACCACAAGCAAATCCCCCGCGCTTTTCACATCGCGGCCTGTCTGATTCCATTCACGTTGGTGAGTACACTTTGCTTGCGATTTTTTGTTTATTTGTAGGTTTTTAACTTATTTAGTGTCGAAAAGCTATCAGAGGATCTTCATTAAACAGTTTTGCCAATATATTACCAGAAATTAGCGGCTAAACGCGTGTTAATGTTGCTATTAGGACTTATTAGACGTAGCCAAACCCAAACAAACATGTTGAGACGTAATAAAACAACAACAATGGGCCTCTTTACACTGGGCACTTAAGTAAGACTTAAGAGCGCCTAAGTCTTACTTAGCCAAAAAATTGTGTGTGATGGTCTAAGTAAAAACTGAACGCACTTGACTTAGCATCTCATTAAAGTCGGCAAATTGAAAGGATTCAAGTAAGACTTAAGGTTCTGCAAAACCATCCTTATCGAAACTCAAGTCGACTTATCGTGCCGTGGGGCGGATCACCATGCCAATCAAGCCAATTAACTCCATGCCTTCGCAAACATCGTGGCATCGCTGTTTTCGACTGTTTTGCGACCTTTGGTAATTGGTAGCTGCAAGTTGTTTTCGAAATTATCAAAATGTCAAACGATGGTCACGAAGGACACGATACACCAATTCCTTCGAATTTGATCCTTATGCATACGACAACGGTGTCTTTATCGTCGAGTGTTTTCGCGCGAGACATCGTCATCAAAATTGAACATCTGCAGAACAGCTAATTCTACAGTTTACAGCTTGTATTTCTTTTAACATGTTCTAAATCATTCATTGGTTATGTTATTTATGTTATTCGTCCAAAAGTTTTACGTTTATGGGCTTTCTCCTTTGAAGATACGGCGTTATAAATTTGTTTACTTTTAAGCAGCGTCTTCGCTCGGCTAGCTCAAGTCAACTTAAGTTTTTGCATTTACCCGTGTATGAAGAGCTAAGTAAGAGCTAAGTAAGAAAATCGTACTTTACTTGAGCGTTCGTTAAGTTTACTTGAGATCTAGTGTAAAGACTACCAACGTGGCGTAATAGGGGGGACACAGCATTCGCGACTTCGGGTTATGCGCACAACGTAAGCCTCGCTTATCTCCCCGCAACTTGGGGATAGGACAAGTGTATTGGCAGAGCCTTCCTTATCTCCCCAGCACCGCCCGGGCTGGATCACGAACAAGATGAGGGCAAAGGTAAAACCATGGCAACACGCAAGGAATGCCAAGAGCTTGGGGGAAGTCGCTACGCAGACTTAGCCAAACCACAAGGAGTGACCCCTAGTTTAATAAAGTAAAGAAAACAACCCATCTCCAAAGGGAGGGAGGGTGGGAAACAATTTATAAGATGTTACTGCTTCGTGCAATGCTGCCAGGATAATGACCTAGGATTGTGTACTTTAACTGCTTTTATATCGAGACAGTGTCTTTCAGTGCGACCAATGACTACATTTGTACTATAAAGTAAAAATACACAACGTGGCTAACTACGAGCCATGAATAGAGCTTTTGAAAACGACAACCAATCGAGGTAAAGCTAAGATATATTTCTAGACTATATATCCACATAACTGATCGTTTTCTAGACATGAATACCATTCATTTAAGCTAGTGAATAGAACGCATTCATAATCAATGAATGGAAGCTTTGCTTATTGTTTACTCACTGGGCATTGTTTGCGTGACCAGCTACCCCTAGGGCGTCACGTTCCATTAACTGCATTTAACCGCTCGGTTAAAGCTTTATTAAAATCGCCCAGATCTGCGACAGACATGTCCACCATTGGAGTTTCAAAACTGGAGATCTGCTGATAAACAGTTTTAAATAATGAACGTAATTTAAATCTGCAATAATCGCGTATTTCTCATTTATGTATCTGCAATCGCTCCAAAATTGCAGAATACCCGGCCCCGACGTATTTGCATGTCACTGAATAACAAAAGTGCCTATTGTTATGCACCTATCAATGTTAAGCCAGGGGGGGGGGGGGGGGGGGGGGGGGGGGGGCAAATATTTTAAGTCAAATATACCAGAAGTCCCCCACCCAAGGTTGTACATCGTGATCAAATGTTCCCTGGTATGGCCCTAGCCAGACAAAGAAAAGACTTTTAAAACCTCAAAACACAACACAGTCATATTTTATTGTGGCAAATAATACATACAAACATTTTAAATACCACTACAACTGCCAATTTCAAAGTGTTTTCCGGCCGTTGACAAATCCAGGATCGGACTGGATCGGATCGGACTGACAAAACCTGAATAGGATAGGATCGCGGACTGACTATATATCTTAAAAAACTGAAAGTAAAAGCACATGAAGACAACCTCGGGTTAATTATAATTGCTCGTTACGACAAAGTGCAGATATAATTGTGGAGAAATGCATTGTCATGGTACAAAGTTAAGTGCAGTAATATATGGCTAAAAGGGCAAGTACTGAAGACGATAAAAAAGCGAGTTATCTTGATATTTTAAGCTTCGGTATTCGATATGTCCGTACAGTACACTTTTAAAACAGTACACTGCTATCATACCTTTCTTCGTATTCCCGCTTGTGTTTCCTGACTTTTTGCGTCTAAAAAAAAGAAAATCATTAAACGAAGTAGTTGCAATGAAAAACAGAAGTCTCGTCAAGTGAATGGGGATGGAAAAAGCAAAAACAGTGTAGCCTGCATAACAGGTGTTATTGGGGGCGCTCAAGTGGGACACAAAAAGACATAAACAACTGTCAGAGCAGTGTACAAAACTTAACGTACAATAATAAGGTGTACGTACTCGTGTGAAAAATGGAATAAAATCGCAGCTTCTTTTGAAAGAAATTATGTCAATTCTCGTTAAATTTACAAAATTTAACATCAGAAGATCTGAAAACGTTTCTTACACAAAATCACATAAAAATAAACACAAAAACATAAAATGAAACAGTATAAAATTCATTTACCTTTCTGTTCTCGGTGACTTCCATGCTTTCAAAGATGTACAATGCTTGTGCAAAGCAGGTATTGTAAACTCGGTACCCCCAAAAACAGCCTGTCCGCAGGCAAAGAAAAAATTCAAATGACCCTTCCCCGGGGAAAGCAGGATCAGTCAAAAGCCCTACCCAGGTGCCAATAATGCCGATCAAACCCCCTCCCTATGCCCTGCCTCCCCCCTCCCCCCACGCTGGCTTAACATTGATAGGTGCATTATTTGCCTCATTCTACAAAGTGCACCAACACATGTAAATGAATGGGCCGGATATTCTGCAATCGCTTCCATACTTTGAATATCTTGAAGTTAGCGATGGGCTGAGCCATGTGCACATTTGTTCTCCACATTTCCCAGCATTAAGTTTAAAGACAACTTTGTTTGTATACCTGCCAACTTTTTCCAAGTGATATAGGCGTGAGAATTTTTTCGTGGGAGCGCCAGGATTTCCGAAGGCCGAGCAAATCCGAAGAAAACCAGATCTATTCCAAAGATGTCCAAAGATGTTCCGAAGAATTCGGAAGTTCTCTTACTAGGGTAACATCACAAATTGGTCTGAAATGTGAAAACAACAAACCAAAATATTGGGAGGGGGGGTGACAATTCCCCCTTAAAACTCATGCAAGGGATTACCCCCGGGACATCAGTTAGCTGATCCCTAAACTCACACCACTTTCTGTTTACCTATTCACCCTAAAGGTTTCCTGATTTCTCAGCCTGTATATAAATTAAAATGACAAGTGGATGTAAGACTGTGGATGTAGGTGTTGTCAATGGTAAAGAGAAGTCCTTAAATGAGGTATGTGTTAAAGGGAGGGTTTCACGGTTCGGCGCATGTGCACAGATTAAAATGCTTTATTCGCTTACTTGCCAATTTTATCGGTTAAAAAACCACTCACATTTACTTCAATAATCACATACTATAGTTAGTCCAAATAAAGCGAAGGATGACCAAAGTTCACAGAAAATTTCAACGGAAAACACCGACAAAGTCAACACTGAATAAAACCTTTGACCCGAAGGATTTATTCTACGCTCTGGTGGCTTTCATGGCGCACATTGGTATGTATAATCATCCATTCAATCATCAACATTTTCACAGGCAAATTTCTCGTCAGAGTTATTTACTTGCTTCCTATTGGTCTAAATAATGAATTTAAATGAGTCTTAAATGGCTTGCGCTATAGCTTGCACATGCACCGAACCGTGAAACCCTCCCTTTAAATATAACAAATAAAAATAAAATATTATATTATTAATTATCATATTGATTAGAAATAAACCTAATTTGCATTTATTTTCAACACACATTTACATATGCGACTACAAAACTAGTTTCATCTACAAGACCTTGTCAATTAGTTGCCGTATTTGTTTTGTGTGCCAGTTTGTGATTTTTCAGTTCCTCAGTTTTTTGGTATGCCTTGAGTAAGAAACATGGTTCTGTTAAGGTGTGTTGTCTATTGTTGTAGAAACACGCACCAAAACAACAGAGGAAACTGTAGTATTCCTGTATTGACTTCACAGCCGACTATCCCCAGTCTTTCTTCTTATGCGGTATTGTCCCCCACCGGATGTGAAATTTCACATTTTTAGATGGCTAAACACACAGATAAACACCATGTAGATTAGATCAAGCAAATAAAAGTAAATCAGTCATATACACTCTCAAATTAAATCTAGAGCACAGCTAAGTGAAATTGGTTCAGAACAAAAATTGGGCCAGGGAGGGGGTGGGGGTGGGGTGGGGGTGTCTTTTCTTTGCAAAGTCAAAAGAGGGAGCCTAGACCCTCCCATAGATCCTGCACATGTCTTGATCATGCCTTTGACAGCTTTTTTTTAGGCATCAAGCAGGGTTGGATATAATGTTATGTTAAATCATCATCTATTGGGCTAGTGACCATTAAAAATCTACCAGCCCATTTCCTCCAGACTGCACAGGTCAGAGGCTTTAAACTGGATGTATACAAAACATAGACCCGGGTCCATGGACCACCCCCCTGTGGACCTGGTCCGTGGACCATGAGCTGCATCAGGCAATGACATTGCCAAAAACCTTGTCTCCTCTTAGTTAAATATCCTCACCTCGTGGCCTTTTTCGAAACAACAAAATGGCTACCACCGCGACCATGTGCGAAGAAAATGAGTTGTTACTCAAAAAAGGATACTCCTGGAGTCGAGAAGAGATGCTTCTCCTCATTTTCTTGTACGAAGAAATGAAAGAGATATGTTTCAAAACGTCAATTACAAAAAGAAACAAGTCTGGGAATTGATTGCTGTCTGCGTGTTATATTGCAGGCATTATTCCAGAAAAGGAATAATCGTTTTATTGACCTACGAACGGAATGGCTATTCTGGAATAATCTGGAATATATTCTTATTCTGGAAGAGGGCCAATCGAACGCAACCTTAATGTCTCCATAACTGCAAACTCTGCGATTGCAAGGATTAATTCAAGAAGTAATATAATTTTTTTCAATATAACTTTTAGGGAACAACAGTTTATTACAAAAATAGGGCAGCATTACCAAGACGTTTCACTGTTGTTTATATGGAAGAAGTCTACAAGAATGTTTGTACTGTCAAACATGCAGCAAGTCTCACCAGCCAGCAAATGCTGGAATGTGTTTCGAACATTGCCTTGGGTTGGATACGGCTGGCTTTCAAAAAAATCCAAAGTAAAGACATATCAAATGAAGCTTGTAAGTATGTATTCCTTCTGCTTGTATTTTTAGACCTAAATATCTAAAAAACTAAACCCTTTAGGCAGCACACCAGCTGTATTATATTAATGTTCATAATTTTGTGAGGTTATAACCCTACTTCATTGGTACCCCCCCCCCCCCCCCCCCCCCCCCCCCCCCCCCAGGAGGCACCCTGTGAACAAAGTTGATGGAGGCTTTGCTCTTGAACCATTGGCTTCCTGTACACAACTCTCTCATTTAAAAAGTTAAATAAAATAATGTCAAGGTCCCTGGAGAGTGTCCCTGCAATGCCGAGCCCCTGGGCCCCTGAGCCCCTGAGTCCATTTGTGTTTCAGTCACAAAGAAGCGAAGAGAATTCAGTGTGTGCAAAAAAGCAAGGATGGGAAAGGTTGGATGATTTGTTCTTTTCCTGTGTACTCATTACGAGTTTTCACAGACTGCAATAAAGTCAATATTTTTGCATGAATCCAGACCACCAAAAGTAGTCTCCTATTTGGATCCTCAGACAATGCTCCTGAAAGCGGCTGTGGTTGTATGCAGTCAATAGTTAACGATTTTTCCATCGTCCACATGTTGTCTTTCTCTGCATTGTTTGGCTCATTTCATTTTGCACAAGCAGCATGTTTTTTACAGGAAATAGAATATTTATTGTATCAAATTTTTCCTTATTGTAGGCCATGTTGAAGAGGCCCACGTCATGAAAATGGTGAATGTGTTGAAGACAAATCACAGCCAATTTCCCTCAACACTCGAGTCCCTTGCAAAGCCACGTGACGGTGTTTCAGTGGTCAAGAAAAACATAAAGAGAAAGGCAGTACAGGGTTATATGCAGTCCCCCCCTGAAGACCGTCAAGGCCACAATTTACGCCGTTCTAAGCGCTTGTTAGAGAAGGAGAGCACTGGCCAACCCCCAGAAAAGAAGTCAAAAATGGATGATGATGATGACGAAGTTGTTGTTGTCATTGAAGATACTGCTGATGATGATGATGATAATGACGAGGAGGAGGAGGAGGAGGAGGAGGTTATGTCATGGAAAGAATTTTACAAGAGGCTGTCAAATAAAGACACGCCTGCCCGTACAGCGTATCTCTCAGAATACTATAAATTTGTTCAGACCATCGACGGAGGGTGGGTCCGTGAGGACGAGGCACTAGAACACACCCGTCAAGTTCACCGACTGATGACAACAATCGACAGTGATTCTGACAGCATAGACTGTCTCCTGGATCGCGAAAGAGTGTGGGATTGGGTACTTCCCCGAATTGAAACACAACTTTCAGGACGCACGCTACAGAAGTATCTACTCTCCCTAGAGAAGTTTTACCGTTTTATTATGTGGCACTGCAGTTTTCCTCCCCACCTCGAGGTTTCAGAGAAGACAAAGAACTTGGCAGAAAACTTGGAGCGTGTATGCCCTAATTGGAGGAGATCGATCCACAAAATAGCAGAAGAAAAAAGATGGAAGCGCTTACTTGCCGATCCTGTGTACATTCAACAGAAAGTGAGTGAAGCTGTCAGACGGGCGGAGCTTATTGAGAGTATCTGGTGGCGTGCTTCAGCATCCACGGCGACATCTTCAGATCAAAACCCCACACACGAGCCTACTACCAAATGGCCATGCCGGAAAAAGTGGGACAGGAAAGACACTAACCTTCTAAAGAAGTATTTTAAGAAAAACCCGGGGAGGAAAGCTATTCGAAAGAAAATGGAAGAAGTTGAAGAACTACAGAAACTGATGAAAAGAGAGGGGTCGGAACGGTGCTTTGAAAAGGTCAAGAGCCTTTTCAAGACCAAAAAGTGAACAAGACAACGGTAAATCCGCGTTGTTGCGATCAATGTAGGAACAATCACAAGCACACATGTATATGGACGAAATCTTTTCCTCGTCCTTGTTATGAAAGTTTGGTTGTTTGTTACCTTAATTTGATTTTGCAAAACGGTGAGAAAAAAACGGCAACCTCACTGCTGCAACAGCGTTCATTTGAATGATAATGCGCTTATGTTGTCTTCAGAAGAGGTTTGTCCGTGGGAGCAGGCAGTAGGATGAAAGCATGCACCTTTTACAGGAAGGGTATATAAGATTACGCATTGGATAAATTCTTGTCAAGCGGAAGTTGTGTTCAGTTTTGCCATTTTGTATTGGCCAATTTGAGTTTTATCTACTTTACTAAATTTTAGTATCTGCTCTTTCAGTTTATTTCAAAAACGTAGACGTGAACGAATGAACAAGAAAAAAATATTGGTGCTCAGGTTCTGTCGATTCAAAGTGTGAAATAACACTCTGGCTTACGCTTGCTTTACTAGTAAAATCTGACCTTTACATCTGGGAAAAGGCGGGGGGGGGGGGGGTCCATATAAAATTGACGAGGATGATCGTCGGACATTTTAAAGGGAATCCTTCTAGAAAGTACTAGAAACCTGTTTTGTGGGTGTGGCTCACATTAATATAAAACCCTAAGAGGTACCAATTCTTTCTGAAGTTGTTCCTGTATCATCTGATTGCGACCCGATACCCTAAACGGTATCACAAGAACTCTGGCGGTGGTCATTTTCCATTCTAACACCCTTAGTGGTACGAAATCACGAATTTTAACTCTGAACGATACGAAGATTATCCCGTCACTTTTATATGGGAGTTCCCCCCCCCCCCCCCCCCCCCCCCCCTGGGGGTTTTGCAAACCTTGAACCTGTGTGCAAATGTGCAAGAACTCGAGTAAGACAAACAGGAGTGAACCTGATTTCTTTTGTTTTATTATTAATTTAAATCTAATTTCAATATACTAGCTCTTCCCCTTTTAAGCAATACTTTTTGGAGTTACATTTCAGTACCCTTTACATGCAGCAGTTGAACAAAGCAGAAAAAAGCGTCAAGCAATGTTCACGTTTTTTACAAAAGTTCTTATATTATACAACATACGAGTGAAACTAATGTAGCTTCACCTTTAAATTCAGTTTTATAAAGTGAACTTGAAAAAAAAACTGTAACCTATGATTCAGCGATTTTGGATTGACTTCAGTTCACAAGTTGTATTTTTACAGAAATAAAATCTAGACTTAGGCAACATGACCTGACCAATCAAAACCAACCAGGAGCAAGTTGAAAACCAATCGCGTGTTTTCCCGCGCTTTGTACTGGTTACTGTGTTTTCCCGCGCTTTGCACCGGTTGCTGTGTTTTCCCGCGCTTTGCACCGGTTGCTGTGTTTTCCCGCGCTTTGCACCGGTTACTGTGTTTCTGTTCCAAGTTCTGATTGGCTCATTACGTTGTTACGATTAGGTTGACGCGTTCACATTAGCTTTGTTTTTAACTTCATCTCACCTTAATCTTGTAGATTAAAACAATATCTTTGTTGTTAGCACTTTCTGCATGACGCGCATTTTTACACTAAAATTTGAAAAGCTTTTTAGGTAGTCGAGCAAAATGCAACGATTTCAAACCCTTACTGCGGTGACAAACTTATTAAAGGAAATAAGTCGATCTCAATACAAATGGGTCATTCCTAACCACAACCCGCTGTAAAAATGAAAAAGCGTATTTTTTCCTCCAGCCACGAAGGTCTTAAATATTTGTTTAAATTTTTATATATCGTACAATATTTTAAAGTGGTAAACAAACTGCAATTTGTTAGATTCTAAGACGGATATAATGCAAAATCCAAAAGTTCAAAATTTAGGAAAAACACTCCACATAACGCAAGGTGTGACTTCAGTGATGAACGTTCGTGCGTTATGTGCGTCACAAATTTCAAAGGAACGATGCCCATACAAGGCGTTTAATGCCATTGAGCGATTTTCGTATCATCTTGAAATGATTACGCGTAAACGCAACCAAAATAAACGAACTGCGAGAAAGTAATTTGATTGGTTCAGTTAACGGAGGTAGCGAACACGCAACTGAGCAAGGCGAACGGATTAAGAGCTAAAAAGTAGCTACTCTTTTTTACGTCACTCGCTTTTCAGCATTCTGACAGATCAATCGAACCAGCCTCTTTACACATTAGGGTTATTTTTAGCGGGAAAACGAGCAAAGCTTGTTTTGATCCTTTCAACTATCGGATGTAACAAATCGCGAACACTCCGGGAAATCGTTTTTCAAGGTCATACGAAAATCGCGTTGTTATCCGATACAGTCACGTGCCACTTAAAAATGCTTGTTCTAAGACCTGTTGGAAATCACTCGAACATTTTTCAAGCTTGCTTGTTGGAAGGGACTGTAGATTGCTTCGTGTTCCGAGATTTTGCCCTTTCATGATATGTGAATGCATTTCGACTTGTTAGCGAGAATTACAGTGCAGTCTCGTTTTGCCGAGCTGTTGTCGTCTTGAGTTCTTCTTCTAGAAGTGATATTCTCTCTTTCATGGTTCGCACCTAAGATTTAAAGAAAAAAAAACACCCCAATGAGAATCCTCCATAAATAGTAGAGAAAACAACAACAGAGAAATAGCCATGCCTCTGAACTCCCCTGTTAGCTTTTGGAAATCCGATACATGCACGTTTTAGTTGAGTCTGGCACCTTTTCTGGAGGCGCGGTGGTCTTAGCCTGTGAACAGGCTTCTGTTTGGGGGATTGGGTTAGGTTAAAATCGGCGAGCCTCTTCCCCAGTCCGCGCTCAGTTCGCTTCGCTCGCCGATTTTAACCTAACCCAATTCCCCAAAAAGAAGCCTGTTCACAGGCTACGGTGGTCTATATATGTAGTGGTTAGCACGTCGGACTTTCAACCCGAAGGTCGGTGGTTCAAGCCTGGTCTCTGCCGTCCTCGTTGTCTTTTTAGACAAGAAACTTTGCTCTACATTGTCTCTCTCCACCCAGGTGTATTTAACTATTATAGCGCGAAAGCGCGCGTGATATCGTGATTCTTATAATTCAACACATTGATAACAAAACAAAGTTTGAAGAAAAAATATCGAGGCCGGTCCGTCATTTTTGCATTCTCTTGTCAAAATGGAAAATTTACATCCATCGTTGGATATACGTCATGTAGACATAGCGTATATCGATAACTTTTTTACCATATTTGGGCAGTATATCAATGTGTTGAATTATAAAAATGGGTATCGGCGACATAATGCTGGGGGGAACCCTTCGATGGACTAGTGTTCCGTCCAGCTTCTAGTTGCTTCATGCGAGAGAAACCGGCCGTTTGGAGCCACAGAAAATGAAAAAACTAGACATTGATCACTTCTGGGTAAAGTTGCGGTCACCCTCGGAAACCCAGGAGTAGATAGACGGGGTTAGCCCGGTCATCCACGGAAACCCAGGGGGAGATAGAGGGGGTTACAACCTGCTCCAAGGTCGCAGATGATGAGAAGCGGATAGGGTGACCCAACACCGCCACGACAGGGCGCGGTGTAGCCACTTTTTGCATAATGGGTCTGCGCTAAAGCCCTTAACTGTCAAACTATGTCGCGTTTCTTGTGAAAAGTGGCTATACATTTGTGCAAGTTCAACTGATCACCCGTATAACCGCACAGTAGAGTAGTACATTGCACCTGGGCGCTGGAAATAAATGTTTTGAACTCGGGCATTGTCAAGCGCGCTCGACCCAGTCTCGCTCCGCATAACAGAGCCAAGGGCGTATTTCACCGCCCATTCTTTTCAGCGCCCTGATTGCACGCATATTTAAAACGCGCGTTCGTTATCCGGAGCGCGGTAACCCACCTGCGCGTCGTGTCTCTCCACCATTGTTATCATCTGCTGCTCTAGTTTGCGTAGCCTGGCTCCGTGTTTTTTCTTCGCTTTTTCATACGCTGCCACCAGTGCACCGTTCGCTTTCTTCAAGTCCGCCACATATTCCGCAGTTTGCTGATGTCGTGTTTCGGAGTTTTTCGACAAACTTTCCAGAGTTTCCACCAATTCCTGAATTCTCGCTTTGAGCTTTTTCTCCCTCCTTGCAGCTTCGTACAAGTCTGGCGGGATGTCTTCGTCTGATGTTTTTAATTCCGCCAGGGTGATGGATGGAGTGCCAGAGGGACTGCCTCCGGACTTTTCGTCCGACTAAAAGAAATATTAACAAATTTTCAGTTAACATCTTTTGGGGTCTACTGGCATTCTGATTGGTTCATCACTTAGAGTTTACCAACGAATATACCCTGTTTTATCAAATGCGCAATAAACGGGGAAGTGTGCTCAGGTGTGTTTACAATTTTTAATGCATTTCATAAAAGATAACGTTCAAAACATCAAGTTTATTAAGTTTATTCACCATTAAAATACCAACACAAGTGCTTCTGAGAGATATTCGTAATCCTCGCAGTGATCTTTTCAACTTGAAGATGAAAAGAGACCTGAAAAAATTCAGGCTCACTGCGAGTGATTACAATTGTCACTAGTATGTTTCATCGCATTTCACATTACATCTAAAAATTGTGAAGATGAATAAAAGTGCCTACACGGCCCCAGCGGGTACCGTTTAGGGGCGGAGGGGGAATCAATTGAAACCACGCCCTTAATAAGAAAATCTGTTGTTTTTTTTTTTCTGGAATTTCTGTTCAACTTTTTCGACGAGCCACCTTCCACCCAAAACCCGAGCTATGCGGTCGCTGTAAATAAGCCATTTTATCTTTCTAACATGCATTTCCACTTTGATGAATAACGTTACTTTATAAAGTACCTTACTACTCGCGACTCCAGCGTCCTTCTGCAGTCTCCTCCTTCTTCGTATTTCATCCTGCATCTCAGATTTTAAATGTTCAATATGAACCAGGTACGCATGCTCCTGAGCGTCACGTGATGTGATCTTCAGCTCCAACGCTTTCTTCTCTTTTTCAACTAAATAATTCTTGGCTTTCAGTTCAGCTTTTTCTTCTTTTAACGCCATTAACTCCTGCATAAGCACAGCATTCTCCAAGTCTACTTTAGGATCAAGAGGTTCCAATTTCAAATCCCTTGGCTGTGCGACCTCGTGCACGCTTTCCAACTCGATCACTGTCAGGCCGACCGTAGACCTTTCTGATTTCAGCTGCTGGATGTAACTTTTTAATCTCGCTTCTTCCTCGGGGGTGAATTCCATATCATTTGACGAACCCGTTGAACTAGTTCTACTGTTTGAGGATACCGATTCCCACGGCTGACCGCCGCCATTTTGAGTCTCGAAATTCCGATCGAGTTTTTGCAGCAGCGATCGCGCGTCGTTTTCCGCCATTCGCCTCCGATTCACGCACGACTCCACATCTTCGGGTTTCCGATCGTTTTCCTCGGCTTCGGCTTCTTCTGTGTACATAAGTCTATAAGGCGAGTCCAAAGATGGGTTCGCGTAGCTATGAAGGCCAGTTTTAACACCGGCTGCGCGACAGTTAGCGAGAAGTCTCGCTTGTTCTGCTTCTGATAACTGCAACAACACTTCGTATGTTTCAATAACTCTGTCCGCGAAGGTTAACGCCAACTGAAGCGCGGTGGAATTTGATTCGTATTTACCCATTAAAACGCTCATTCTGTCCGCGTTGTTTCTACTCTCCTCTAAGGATAAAGAAATGACATTGTTCTGAGCTTGTATGTGTTCAAAACGACTCGTTAACATCTCTATTTCCAGTTCATATTCCTTGAGTCTCTTGTCCGCTTGTGCGTCGCAGTAAGTGAACAGTGCTTTGTAAACATGTTGAGCTGTCCTACAATTTTCCAGAGCTTTAACGAGGTCCCCAGGCATTTTGTTTGCTACAAATTCAGGTAATTGACTCTAAAAAACAGAAGAAGAAGAAATGAAATTAATTGACATGAAATGAAATGAAATGAAATGAAAAACAAAAGATTTAAAGGGGCTGATAGCCAGGATGGAAATGGATTACAAATTGAAAAATATGGGCTTTAGGCTTTCAAGTTTTTTCCCCTGTGGTTCGTTTTCCCTTTTAGAACTGTCACAATTCACTTTACATCTTCTTTTCTACGTTCAAAGAACATTTTGGGCATTATTGAAGGTGATTATTGGTAATTCTGGCGGAGTTTTGAACAAAAATCAGCCAAATTCGTGACACATCCTCTTTAAGTTGTACCCTCGCGAAAATCTCAAACATTTTCCTAGCACTTACAAGAGCTCTGATACAGTTCAACCCCGTGTGCCCTCCAGCGTGCGTTCCATCGTCCACCATTTTAGCCACAACAGTTATTTCCTGCGTTGAGCCGTGCATGGACGAGCCCAGGTCACTAGTCGCACCAGGCCTCCAGAATGCCTGACTTGAAATGGACTGGACACTACCCGATGGATGACGTAACGGGACGGCAGGGCTGCCATCAGAAGCCGTCCAAACACTCCCACTGCCACTTGGTCTGCGAACATGTCCGTTTGGCATGGATTGCGAATTTCGACCTTGACTGGTCATGCTAAGGTTATCGATACTGGAGCGACGTGAAATACGGGGTGATGTCAGATAGCCTTCTTTACCCGACATATCTGAGCTGCCACCCATACTAGCCTGCCTGCTATGAACGCGCACTGCTGATTGGCTGCTCGATGGCTGTGTGTTGCGCCGTGGTGTACTGGGAGATCTGGGGGTAGCGGGTGCCTGCATGCTGTTAGCCCGTGTCCTGGTTTGCTGTTCATATTGAAGTGATTTTTGATGAAGAAGCTTCAATTGATTCTGCATTTCAAGAACCTGAGAAAAAATAAGTGGAAACCTTCAAACGAGAACCGTTTTACTCCAAGTTTTAACAAAGAAAATCATACGCGTGACCCGGTCTAAGTTAGCATGAATTTTGGCGATTTTATTCCTTCGTTTTCTTCACTTACCCTTCTTCTAAGCCTGTCTCTTTCCTCTCTGAAGCCCTGATTTTCAGTTTTAATCTGCTCCAGTTCCATCTCAGCTTTCTTAAGTTTGGCCTTCGCGCCATCTCTCTCACAAGTCACTGCCTGTAAGTCCTACAAGAAAAAGACACAAATATCTGTCATCAGCCTTTTTTATCGGTTGCTTCGGTTACCTTGGTAAAGGCACGTTGCACACGTTCAGCAAATGCAAAATGCGTGGCAGGCGCTAGGATGGGGAGGGTACGGTAGGATTTTGGGCGCGCGCGACACGCGTGGAGAGAGCGCGGAGCGCGAAGGGGTAGGGAAAGGTAGTGGGAGAAGGGTGTGTGAGGGTCCTTCCATCCACCTCTCCCATAACCTTCCCCTCCTCCTTTTGCGCTCCGAGAATAAAACAGTGTTTTACTTACATCTGGTGTTCCTGTACTTCCCGATGACTTTTTTCTTGTCACCCATTCCTTCAAACTTGTCTGCTGCAGCTGGCGTTCCACTAAACAAAAAAAATTAAGTGTCACCATCAAAAATACTTGAAATTTTGGTTAAATCAACCTCCTCCGCAGGCAACTGTAAAACCCTGATTAAGGCAGGGCCCTGGGGAGAACACTGGAGGTTGGGAAGGCCTGGAGAGAGAATGAAGAGGACTAGGAACTTCTTTCTTATCTTTCTACCTTTTTTTGACTCCCGATTATCTTGAACAGAAGACTACACTCTCAGTATCCCTTAAAGTTTTTCGCAAATTTCACGTTGCCTGAAGAGGAGACTATAGTAAAACAACAAAACTGAATTATACTTAATACTAGCGGTAATCACAGATTATGGAGACGCGTTCGAAGGAATTTCCGGCGGAAATGAGCCCCTGAAAAAAAAACCAATAGGGGCGGCCATTTGGAAGACCGTCTACCAAAAAATTTCAAATTTTACTGCACATAAACCACAGGACAACCAACACGAAATTAGAATTGCGTTCTTCGAACGCGAAAAGCAATATAAAAATTCTTATAGGTCAGCAGCCGATCAAACTATTCCCTATGCAGTGACAACTACTTACAGAACTGGCGTTTCTTCTCCAGGTCTAAACATTGAACTCTTAGCTCTCTGGTTTTGGCTTGTAGTTCTTCATGTTCCTTCGCTGTCTTGTCTGGGTCGCCCGTTTTTGCAAGCTGCAGAAGCAAACAGGACAAAAACTTAATATGATTCTCCCAACCGTAATCAAAACTGGAGCTGTTGGATTTGTGAGCATAACAACAACACTGTACTTACAGATTGTAAACTATGCAATGGCTTCTTGTCATCTTCTTCTTTGGGCTTTTTCTCTTCCTCTTGCGGTTTGTTTTCAGCCGCATCTTTCTTTTCCTCGTGCTTAGAGTCCGTATTCTGTCTGTCAATGGCAAACTCCAGCCCACCAACTACTTTGGACAACTCATCATCGGTGTTATCATCATTTGCACCTTCCTCGGAAGCCAGACTGTCAGAGTCACTCTGAGAACCTGTCAAAAAAGGAAAGAAACAATCTGTTAGCATCATTCACACCATCTAGCAAGGCAAAATCACACAAAAACAAACATTGCAAAAGGAACACCAAGTGAGAAACTGGTAAATACAAAATCAAAGAATTTTATCCTGAACAAGTTCAGGGCTTGAGGGACCCAGTAGTGTCACCCTATCCAAGCTTCCACCCCTCCACCCCCACCCCTCACCCCCCAGTAAAATGGTAAAAGCTCACAAAGTCATACACCTTATTCCAAAATTATGACCAATTTATTATTCTTTAATATGCATGTTAATTAGTCCTCTTTGCCTCATTTTCGCTTGAAAGTTCTTTTGTATTTTGCACATGTTGATGAGGTAAAGAGGCCAGGGCTATTTAAAATGCATATAAAAGAAAAATAAATTGGCCACCATTTTGGAATAAGATGTACAGTACACAGAGAGAAAATTCACATGAATTTCAACCTTTTTCGTACGGTCACTACAGTTATCGCAATTCCTTACAAGGGCAAGATACAATTTCCACAGTAAATAAATTTGTCCCATGGGATTGAATTCCTTTTTGTGATAACAGACCATACATATAGATCTATTGTCCCATTATATTGTTTGCTCAATAAAAGCTGCATGTACATTTTATCAATATATCAACATAATTGAATTATGATAAATTTCCACTGACAACAATTTCATCTGTAAAACTCTGCAATAGACTCCAATGAAACATTTGAGGTAAGGGAAAGACAAGAGAAGACTTGGGCCATTTGGAGGCATACTGGAGACAGTATACATAAACTCTGTAATAATGTGGACACTATTGCTCTACTGTTTAGTGTCCATATAGAGAGGTTCAGCTGATTACAGAAGTATTCCTTATAAGTTGGCAATTATTCAGGCCCACAAAGGTATTAATATCTAATTAGTAAACTTAAAATGCACACATCATGGCTTACCATGCTCAGATGTCTGTGATTCTATCTCATGTTCTTCTGACTCATCAAACTTGTCCACAGTAGTCAGGGACAGTTTCTTGTTGAGTTCAGCGATAACACTCTGCAGTTCCGTGATGTGCTGTTCACTCTGTTGGGCCTGGGTATTTAACCTATCCTCGTAATCGTGAATTAACTCCTTACGCTCCTGAGCAGCCTGATCAAGTGACAACTGCAGTTGATCTCGCTCCTCTGTCAATTGCTGAACCTTGCCTGTTAGTTCCACAATTTCTGTTTTCAGAGAAGCCAGTGCCGCAAGATGAAGCTGTGGGAAAGAACAGAATTCCTTAAGATATTAATATTTTAGGGTCAGTTTTTGCCAGACTGGCTGGCTGTTGGCATTGATCAAATTTCAAGCTTGAGCATGTGGTTTTTATGAATGCATTTTAATGTATGCAAATACTTGAAATTACATTGAGAAAAAAATCCTACAAAAGAACAAAACAGAAATACAGGGCAGTTGAGTTTGTGACCACATTTCTTTAAGGAATGCAGAATATTTAACAGGAATTGAACAAACAAAACAAATTATTCAAATACAACATGAAAACTAACACAAAAACGTCACAACATGTTGAAATGAAAACTGATATTGGGGATTAAGCTTACAACAGGGTCAATTACCACACAGCTACAAATAAAAACAAGATACATCTAATTACACACACATTTGATCAACAGAAAGCAATTGTGTAAAAACACTGTACTTGAGGAATAAGTTTTATCTCTGGTACAGAAGCTCACACAAAAACGAAACAGGAAACCACAACATTCTCAAGACACATTCAGATCTAACTCAACAATTAAATGACTAATTAAATGCAACTGATTTAGAAATTATGATGCAAGTCCACCCCATATCAATAATATCAATTTCAGAGAGTTAATGCTGTTGAGATAACAACCAAAATTAAACCTGTACCCTGTATTAAGAGTATCACAGTACTTGTACATGTGGCAACATTTTTCTAACTTTTCTACTTGGGAAATCAATTAACTGAACAAACAGCACCCCAAGAAAGAACTGTTCAACAGCTTTTGTTTGAATGCCTACATTTTATTGGGATTTCATCCACAGACTTGAGTTACATTACCATATGTGCACAACCCAGGGAGTTAATGTCAATAATATCTAACAAAAGAGCAAATATACCTTATTCATAAATGGCCGCCAATTAATTATTCTTTTATATCCATGGTAATTAGCCTACCTAGCCTCCTTAGCATGTGCAAAATTCAAAAGAATTTTTGCTCTAAAACGAGGCTAGGTAGGCTGAATAGCATGAATATGAAAGAATAATCAATCGGTCATTTATGAAGAAGGTCTCTATTCCTGTCCTTCACTAAACTTGCAGCTTAAACAGATAATAAATAAATGAATCTTTCAGGCAATTTATTTAAAATAAACAAAATTACGATAGGGGACATTTTTTACTGTCAAGAAACATTGGCCTTTTTAAAAAGTGTTTAAAAACAAAAACAAAAATCAACAGCTTTGAGAAAAGAAAAAGAATCCAGTAAAATATTATAAGCCATGCATGAAATGTTGAGCTTAGATAACATAAAATAAAATGGACTACATCATGGATTAAGGTATTAGAAGATTAAGATACCAAAAAGCCAAGCTAAGCCAAAGAATTTAAGAACCTAGGCATGTAAAATTCATATGCAAGTACATGCTACAAAATTCAAGAATGAGTGGAAAATACATGCCTAGATCTGCCCACAAGAAGTGTTTCAGACAACACCAATTAACTGCTGTGTCTGTTGTCAAAGTAGGAAATGTCAAGAAACATTTAGCACACAAGTGTGAGCTTCAAGTACTTTTTATCATTAATAGCTATTTGCAAATAAATTAAACCAATTTACACTTTCACTTGTACAAGGAAGGAAGGATTTGGCAAAACATATTTTTACATATCAATTTTCTCTTGGAGTGAGTTGAAAAAATGAGCTCGAGATCAAATTTGAGTTAATATAAAGATCTGATCATATTATACGATTTACTGAATATGTCACTGCATTTGCCAAAATCTAAATATAAACAGATTTCCTTTCATGAAATATTCTAGATTTTTGGGTAAACTGCAGGAAATGAAATTATACGTTACATTCAATGTTTCAAATTGGCTTAAGTTACATCAAAAGTTGGCTTAATTTGTATAAAATGCAATTATGAAATGGCGTTTTAAATTGGTTTAAGTATAAAACTTGGCCAAAAAGGAAAGCAACATTCAAATGTGTCATTTTAGCTCTTGGCTACAACATCAAAACACATAAGACAATAACATAACATAACGTATAAACACATAAGATCATAACAGCTGCTATAAATCATTACTTAATATTAGTACACAGGACTAAAAAGCTTTACAAAAAATATTTTCAAATACATGTAAAAAAAATTAAGAGGTAAGATTAAAACCACACAAAGGAATGTTTTGATTTTAGCATGTTAGGGGAGCAGCGTCTCAGTAACATGGCAAGAACACTGTCTTCCACTAGTTTCTTGGGTTTGAATTCTGGCAGACTTGTCACCAACTGTGGTTTGCTGACTTGGTTCTATGTTGCTAAAAGAGTTTCTCTCCAAGTTCACCCATAAAATTGCAGGGCTGTCACTACTATTTTGAATAGATAGATGGAAAAGTTAACAAAGAAGTGGGGAAAATTGGTTTTCGGTGTTGTGAATGTTTTTTTTTTTCAAAGTAGCCAAGGCACAAACACAAAATAGCCAGGGGAAATCCTCAACCCTGGCTATAAGCCAAGGCCCTAAACATGAAATGCACATTTCTTGGAGTATTATAATTTAACCTGACCTTTTCCTAAGTATACAAGGAAACCCAATGTCACTACTTACCAACTTAATTGTTTCTAAGAAGTTGGCTTTTTTATATCTTCTGACTAACGAAGTAATGAATACTTTGATCTCAATCATTGATGAGAGCCTGGGAGGAAGATATAAGTTGTGGTTCAAATTTTTCTTTAGTTTGAAAATTTTTCAAACCAGTTTGATTTTTGTTCTCCTTTGTCTGGGATTATGATAATGCAGTTGAAGCAAAAGGAAATAAAAATTAAAACGGTTTGAAAATTTTCAAACCACAGAAAAAATTTAAACCACCACATATACAAACAAATTATACAAGAAAAGCAATGCTCAATAAGTTAACTGCCATGGCAGTAAAATACAAATGAATTAAGAAAGGGAAGAAAAATACTTCTTCTTGACCGTAAAATTAAACAGTTACAGATGCATAATCTACAGTACACAAAAAATAATTTCAAACTCATGTCCATTCTTGAAGCTGATTTTAACCCACAGCCAAAGTCACCATTGTCATTGCTATAAAAAGAATACTAAAATGTAATCATCCTAAACTATGTGAATATATGTACATAAGTAAATAAACCAAAAAGCCACTTTTAGTAAACCAGAAACAAAAATGTTAAAAGTTATATATAAGCTTACGAAACCAGTGATGGCAAACACAGTGGATTACCAGTGTAAACACAAATACAGTGAAGAAAATATAACAAAATATATTTACTGGTTAGCTTATTTACATATAACATTGACTCAACTTAAAGGAGTGACCCTTGTTAGATGGTAAATCATAAATGTATATACATGTACGTGTAAGCTTCAACCCACAAAAAAATGCTGATCAGTGCTATGACATGACCCTCCTATGATTAACCCAAGCATCTAACATTTTATACTTTCCCAACAATGATACTGTTAAATTTCAGTCAAGTACTGACATTAATAATTACTGCATACATGGTAAAATGGAAAACACATTGCGTTCACAATTTTGTCTGGCCAAAATAACCTCTTTTACATGTTCTTCACAACCTCAAAAAATATTATTAAATTATAAAAACCTCTGTGTACCTTGATCTTATGCATTTTTCCACTTGAAGATGTTTTGGCAATTACTCCTTCATAACACAGGATTTTTTCATGAATTAAAGCGCATATTCTTTTCCATAAGAGAACTGATTATTTTCTTGTCAGAATGACTCATAAGATACTTAAACACATGAAAATTACCACAAGGTTACAATGACTGAAATGAAATGTTATTGTGTATACACAAAAAACCTTGACAGCCAATAGATTTTGTAAAAATTCCTCTAAATGGATCCAGACATCATTTGACATTTAAGTAAAAAGGAAAAAACAATTTACTGGAAGCAAATTTGCATGAGTTAATACCAGGGACAAAAGATGTTTCTAAGCCAAACAATATGAAAGGAATGAAAGTAAAAATAACACCATTCAGCTGTCAAGTTTAATGAAAAAAATTTAATTCACCATTGACCATTGGATCACAAAAATTAATAAGTAATGTTCATTTTCAATTAGTAATTACTTGCTTACACCTGCTAATATTCATGCTTAAAAGAAACCCTTAAAATAAAAATAAATAACAATTTTAAATTCTAGATGACTCACTACTGGTAAATTAACCATTTAAACATATTCTTCAAAAGACTTTAATTTTTTATTTAAAAAAGAATGACTTGTTTGGGAAGTTATAGTAAAAAACTATATTATATTTGTCAACACTGATTAATAACTAAAGACGCTGTTATTGTATAAGAAGATTTTTTGTGAATTCCTTTCTTTAATTAAATACCAAATATAATTAGCCACAAGCAATTTTAATAAGAAGTATTCAAATTGGAATGCACATGTATGGAGGGTCCACAATAGGGTTTTCAGTTCCCGCCTTCCCGCCCATTTTCCCTAGCCATCTCGCCTCTTTTTACGTCAAAATCCCGATCCTGCCGTCATTTTCTTTTTAAATTACCTGAAAGTTGATACAGCTATATACAAAGGATTCATTTGTAGACCTTCGCACGCTAGCCAATTCAGTCAATTCATGAGGTCACGTTCAGATTGTAATCCCGTATCCCGCGATACTATACCTCACGATTCCCGCATCCCTACCTCTCAAAAACGCGAAGTCTCGCTCCCGCTAGTAGTTAAAATCCCGCTTCCCGCTATAGGGTTTAACTCGCATCCCGAATCTCGTCCTCAAAATAGGCCAGATCCCGCATCCCGCCAAACGTATTGTGTACCCTCTGTAAGTAGAACCAAAGTAAAACTAAAGAATGTTTAGTATTAAAGGTGGCTCACCATGATTTGGCTCACTATCCCAACTTTAATTGGCTGATATTTCACCGTAAGAGTTCGATTGGGCTAACTACTTCACCCATTTACCACACATTCATCAAAGTTTCCAAAGAAATAGGTTTGATTAAAATCGGTGTTACCATAGCAATGAAACAAGGATGCATGGTTTTCACCTTTTTTAAATTTTCTCAATATCAAGACCTAAACTTTTAAAATGACCTGTTGTTCCTTTTAGCCTATATGTAGGTCTTCAAGTCTGCAAAGTTTCAAAAAATTCTATGCGAGCGTTTTTGAAAAAAATCAGATTGAATATTTTCCTTGAAAAAACATAAGAATTTCCCTTACATGTACTTTGAATTAATCGATGCTGGTGTTTCCCGGACTTTTAACCATATGTCATACCTGTGGTGTAGGAGTACTTTCCATATGATATAAAACATCCAATTAGGTTCATTCGCTTTTAGTTGATGTGATCAGAAGTAATGTCTTAACCATGCTCATTCAAGGTCATTGTCTTGGAAACTGTTATTAAAAAAACTAGTGGATGAATTTTTCTTTTTCTTTGTTCAACTAATTTAAAAATAATGCCAGGGAAGCCAAATCAAGCTGAGTGGTTGCCCCTTGGGAAACTCAATCCTGTATGGCACAAGTCCCCTGTTATCCCAATATTTGTTGTTAGTGAGGTAAATAAAACTAAACAAAGCATTAAAGTAAACTGAAATTGTAACTTTAGCTGTTAAACTTTTTTTCCCCAAACACATTTACCATTTTCTTGCTGTTCTGCCAATCAGTTTGGTAAAAAAACATTACTCTGGTTGTAGTCCTTCCTATATACAAGAACACCACAGTTCCTACTCCATGACAGCAAAAATTTGAACTAAAACAAAGCTAATATTACAATATTTATTATTTGCTTGCCAGCCAGAAATCTAATGGTTGACGGAGTTTTGAACTTCAAAGTTATTGAAAGGACCAGTAGCGAGCTTTCATTCATTTAAAAAAAAATTTAATATAAAGTATTGTAACATGATCTGTATGTTGATCAACATAGTCATTTGTATCATAATGGTATATTTTACCGGCATATAAAATAATATTTGCAAGCAACTTATGACGTAGCAACAAGTCAACTCTGACGTGACAATCAATCATGCATGGAGAGAAAAACTAAACAACCCCCCCCCCCCCCCCCCCCCCCCCCCCCCCTCCCCATTGGGGAAACCACGGAAAATCTGCTTGCGTGACATTCCCACACCTAGAATCTGGTTTCCATGTGACTAAAATCACTACAGTCATCTCTCTAAGCGGACACTTTCATAAGCGGACAGCTGTACTGACGGCTGCCCTGACAAAACCCTGTTTGAATTCTCCTCTGACAAGAATAATTCCCATAAGCCACCAGCTCCTGTTACCAACACTTTTTCCTGCTTCCCAAGGGTGTCCGCTTACAGGGCCTTTGACTGTATAACTATAGAAAGGCTTAACAAATTACTGCTTTATCTCACACAAACAGTGTTAAAATGTTACAAAATTGATAACCTTGAACCCTTACGAACCGGATATTGAAACACACAAGAAAAATATCTGGAAAATTAGCTTAAGATAGTAAGTTCACAAGGAAGGATAATACTTAAGACTAATCAGTATTGTAATTTTTTCTAAAGTATTGAATAAACTTGCAGTCACAACAAAAAAAAAAAGAATTACTGGTAAGATAGTAAGGAAGGATAATACTTAAGACTAATCAGTATTGCAATTTTTTTTAAAGTATTGAATAAACTTGCACTCACAACAAAAAAAAGAAGGGGATTGGCAATTGGCATGGAATAAAGTAAAACAGTGCATGACTTTCAAAGATGGGATATTAACTTAGAGATTGACACATTATGAGCATTTATAATTTCAATAACTATTATTACAAAATGAATTGAAAAAAGCTTGGAAAAATGTGGCCTTTTACGCATATAGTATTTTCTAGAAGTAGACCTGTTATATTGGACCACATATTTAACAGTTACCATTAGCATATTAATTTGTATCATTGTTTCTTTCTTTGTCTCTCTCTCTCTTTTTTTCATTTAGCATAATATAAATAACTGTGTTGGAGAGAGGAAAAACAAACAGTCTCCAAGCTTAATATATAAATAGATGTCTGTCATTTTCCTGCTAAGGAATTTTATACATGCATAAATATTATTTTATTGCTTAAAAGGTCAAAATATATTCTGTCAAAAGTTTTATAGAAAGAAAATAATGACAGAATTATTATTTATGTTGACATTTAAAATATAACCCTGGAAAGGCAGTTAATTCGAATATCGAATGAAGGCATTTACATGGCATACAAATTAAGCATTCATCGCAATATTTTGACATCAACCGAACAAAAAGAGGAACCAATAGAGGTTTCTTGACAAAAAAATCGCCTAACATCTGACTGGCCTGACTGTTTTGGAGACATAAATTGCTGCGGGAAAAATATTGGCGATTAGCGCAAAGATAGAGGTAATCTCCCGGCACTTCTAATCTTTTGTTTCTGTTCGGTGTGAGTGATAATCTGGTTGTTGATAATTTTCAAACTTTTAATGTAAATGACTCTAGGTTATGCATATCACAAAAGCCAATTTATTAATAAAATTGATTTATTTCCATAAATCCCGCGTTTTGTTAATGTTGCTTACTTTACCTTAAAAAATTACATGTTGCAACACAATATCGAGTTCTTTTCTAAACAACTGTGTATAAATTTACCGGTTTATGAGAAATTTTGTGTATAGGATTAAAACCAAAGTTTAAGCTTTGCTGGATCGGAAATAAATGATTTTAAAAGATTAAAAATACAATATAAATGGCGTGAGGGCTTTCTGATTGTTTATATTACATTTACTTCAATATGGAAATTGGAATTTTTCTAAGACGATCGAGTCGATGAAGGGGATAATTTGTCGGGCAGTATTTCATTAGCAACTTGGCTTCACGATGTACTCACGCAATAAATTTCTTCTGCCGTTTGAAAAACAGAACACGATACCGCTACAAGTCACTAATCTCGATAGTCAAGTCCAAAATAAAATCAGTAAAAACAAAGAATTATAATTGGGCATACCACAAAACCATTATTATAGTTGCAAGATGGCATAACTTGGATTTAAAGAATGCTGTTCATTCACGCAGTTTGCTAATTGTTCGCGTTTACAATAACAAAGAGGATCCCACAGCTGTTTAAAGATGTTGGCCTACTTTAGTCTGGCTTATGAATTATTACAGAGGAGTAAGCAAATTCCTGTAACCGGTACAGTGAATTTGTGAGCACGATGGACGATACGGATATCGATTTCATAACTAGTAATAAATAAATGCGTCCACAAACCGCGATAATGCTTCGGTTCTCTTGCTTTAAATTTCACATGAAAGCTCACAAACTAAGCTAAATACGTTTAGTATCAGTCAAATAGATCTTTATTCAGAGCGGAATCCCATGGGAAACTCTGTATTTCGGTGGATCGCATTGAAAATTCCGGAACCGACAAACGAAGTTCACGCGTAGCCATGCAATATAAATATTCACACCCACAAAACCAAGCAAAGTACTCGTGAAATACACCATAACCTTTAGTCTAAACTTAACACGATGTTAAAAAAACACTTACAGATCAACTTACCGTATTCGCTAACTCCAAAAAATTACTTGAACGAGACTGTCCTTTTGAACTGGCCACAGACATAATTTGTTGAAGGGTTGGATCGCCGCTCAAATCATGTGTTCCGCTGTCGATTTCCCAGCTCTCTTTACCGCTCGACTTGTCGTTCATTTTCTTTGCGCTGAACTCGTCCTTTGAATTATCTGTTGTCACAATTGACTTTTCATGCCCTTTGGTAATTAGAACTTGTTCTCGTAAATGTTCGAGCGAGACTACTCCATCGCGGTTTTCAGAACCCAGTTGGTCGATAATCTCTCGAACTCCGTTGACGTCCTCAAGTCCTAACTGCTTGCATGTTAACGACAGGTCAGGGCTGTGAATTCACAAGAGACACAACATCAAGACAAATAAACCCCCGGTAAGCCAGTGAAAGGCTACCAGTATCAGACAGCGGCGAAACGATTAAACAAAATCGACTCTGACAAGTGGTATAAAAGACAGTGTTTTGTTGAGTGTCACGTAAACCAACAAAATTCATTGACCCGCGAACCGACCGCAGTTTCATCGGTCGGCGGTGTGTTAACTTAAAAGTACTGTTCTTACATACAAGAATCTAAAAACTCTAAATCCACCAGACGTAACGGCATACCTTTCTAGAAAATCAGTGACCCCTCTATCGCTTGTGTTTAAAATTTTACGAATGCTTTCTTCCAAACTTTCACTCGACGTTCGCCTTGAACTCGCAGACGAAATAGAAACCGACAACCCATTTTCGTTGTCGCTCATATCACGTTGGCGTTTTTCCGGTTTTCTCACGTTTAGCTTTTCGCTTATACCCCAAAAAACTTTAAGAATAAAATTTCTACGTCTGAGAAGACATTTTTCATACAAAAGGGAGCGAATGTATAGAACAAATAAATTTCGGCAATGCACCGAACGGCGATGCCAACACCTGATTGGTTACCAAGCAGCATGAAGGGCTCGGATTTCTTTACTTTCCGGGGAGGGTATAGTTCATATCTCAGGTGCATTTCCGCCTAAAAAATTTAAGTTTTTCTTACGTGGGAAGCCCTCCTTTAACAAAAACAAAATTAAACGGCTAATAACACAACAATCTTGATTTATAACTCTTATTTTCCGGCTTTTAATTCAGAATTACACCAATTTAACAAGTTTTTCAAGAAACGTGAACAGAAGGCAAATCAATTTGACCCTACCCTAGAAGACACATAAAAACTTAAGAGACCGTCAGCAGTTTATACTGACGTACAGGAAGGAAACCACAACATTTCTTTTCATTTCAATGAAAAGCATTGTTTTACAGTTCTTTAGTTTAATTTTTCTAAAAAGAGTCAGGTGGAACCTTCTGGATTATTGTCCTTTATTATTGAAATTAATATAATCACTATTCAACCTCTTGCATTTCACGGAAAAACAAACACATTTAGAACAAGGGAAGAGACATCTTTTTCAGTGTTACCTTTCAAAACAAAGTAAGCTTACAACCGCAAAAGAATTACTTGAATTTTCGGACTTAAAACAAGTTAAGCGAATTAAAGTTCTAGTGTCGTGTTAGTTTTTTTTTCTTTCTTGTTTTTTTATTAGCCGTGACAGGGGAGTAACTATAATCTCAAGATTTTCAAATTCATGTGTTTTTAAGGTTTCAAGGTTAAAACTGGCTCAGTAAAACTCTTTGAAAATAGCATTGTACAAGAGAGATTAGCTTTATTTTTTCCGGTCTGCTAGTTGTCAAGTTTTCGTCTACTGAAACAGGAAATAGAACTCTTAAAATTCATCGCGAGGAATTGTAATTAATTTAGGAAAATGAAAAGTTAAAGTCAAAGGGGTGATTTTTAAAACGAGGTCTTGTTATAAATAGTTATGCGTCAGTGAAAATCTAAGAAAACGCTTCGCTGGGTAAACTATTCCCGCAACTGAACGCGAAACGAAAAGAGTCAGCCTGTTTACATCAAGTTGTTTTGTTTACTTCTTAGAGTCTTTCCGTTCAGACACGCGCGATATTCTGTTATATTTTTGTGTGGTGTCTCTGAAAATATACCTTTTCGACAGCAACAGCGACATGATTATTTTTGTTTTCAGCCTACGATATACAAGGGTACATGGGTGGGCTCGTTAGAGATGGAGAAGCGCACAAAAAATGCCATTAATCTTAAAATTAAACAAAAAATAAGACAAGGATTAAACCGAAGCCCTATGGTATTAAGTGACCCTGATATTGTTTAAGGAACTTTCGTTAAAATGACTGTGATAACATAACGTTTAAATTTAACAGAGAGCATTTGTCACAAGTTAATTAAAAGGCGAAATTCCACCAGGAACTAAATTGGTGTTAAGAAGGATTTTAATTTGGAGATTTAAGCGATACAATTTCTCCTTTTAATTAGGCTGCGTAAAATTATAATTTCTGGTAGCATGTTTACATGCTAAATTAACCTGTTTCCAAGAGTGTTTTTTACTCCCTGGGCGCCCGATCAAGACTCGGCCATCACGCATTCCTGATCTACCTTATCGATCCAGGAAGTTTTTTAGCTGCATGACTGGGAACATATGATTCAGTATTTTTTCGAAAGTTTACTTGATTAACAATTCACGACAGAAGGCTTCGAGAACAACACGGCATGTGGTTTAGCACTTTTCGTTAACCTCATTTTAAATATGCAGGTTTTTGGTGAGGATTTTGGCCCGCATATCAGTGATCCTTCTATGTACTATATACTTCTATATACTAGCGTGTTACAATCGTTCAGATAGTGTAGTGTGGAGCGAAGGATAGACGACGCGCGAATATCCATTGAAAATAAAGCGAGTGTTGACGGTGAGAAATCAAGAGACGTTTTTTTTTTCCGCTAGCAATCTTCCTTCGCGTCCCTTCCCTCTATCTGAACGCCTGTAACATGCTTCCTACGTGTTCTTGGTTTATTTTGGATTTTTGGCTATTATAAAACCATTAATCTTGTTTCCCTACTCTTTCATCTAGAAACCCTCTCCATAATTATTTACACACAAGAAGGATGTATTGACTTCTCCAAACCGTGGGATCTGAATCGCGCAGGAATTTACAGGGAGTTGTAGCCTGCGAATACAGCCGCCTCTCATCTCTTCCCGCCATTAGCGTCTCACGACTTCAAAGAATTGAACTTGCATTTTATGACAAACAAAAAGTAGACTTCCTGGTATAACAGTCTGGATCGAGATGTTCACAGCAGGCAAGTAAACACAGGATTAGTGCCGAATGAGTCAATTTTTTGTAAATTCTCAGCTTGGCCTGCATTATGACCTAAACTGCTCTCTAATAGCGCTTTTGAACAAGAGAAACGGAAACCTTTGTAAACGTTTAATCCCGGATTAACTAGCATAAACCGACTTTCCAACAACTGAGCCCTGAAGTATCAGACAACTCTTGGCCTTATCCAATTCTCGTCCCCAGTGGCACAGAGCCCTCGTTTTGTTTGGTTAGCGGGTAAAACGACACGAGTCGCAATTAAAAAAAACGTGGAGCTCTGGGGACGAGAATGGGCCTTAACCCCATGGGCGCAAGCGCAGAATATCCTTCCTGCCTTCCCATGGTTCTACAGTACAACGCTGATCGAGATCCTCGCGCGTTAGTCCGCGCGTTACTGGAGCCTGGCGCCTGTGCAGATTATTCAAATGATTTTCCTTTTAAAATACGGTAGAGTTCCGATAGTAGCCCCCCCGGAAAATAACGTTAATTTTTGGACCTCCCCCCTCCCCCCCCCCCCCCCCAAAAAAAAAAAAAGAAGTAACGGTCCAATCTAAATACCATGATCCAATACAAAGTAAACGGAAGTGACTCCAACTGAACCAAATATTTAATTCACGAAAGCTCTCAGTATACAGTAACTGAAACGGGAACATCTGATTTATTCAGAAGTTTCGACTTCATTGATTTGAACGGGAACTTTCAATTTAAACCAACTGGACTTTTTTTTCGCACAAAGCTACCCGAAAGTTGCGGCCCCTTTAATTTGGCTTGCTTATTCCGAAAGTAACGGGGCCGGCGCTATACTTTCGGAACTCTGCGGTTTACAGAGACCATCTTCCCCTTCAACTCTTTAATATGCGGGGAATTCTCCAGGGATATTACAAAATAAACATGTCTGCATGGATAGGAAAATGGTTGCACGCCGGTTCAAAAAAGAAACGATTGAGAACAACTCACGTTTTACTGAGAAAGGGTCATGAACGCGGATTCATTCTCTAAGACAGCGCTAATCCTGTTATTTCGCGGTACAAATAAGTGTCTTCATGCAGCTGCAGATGGCCAGGATGTAAATGAATTGCAGCTTGAAAAACTTGGCGCAATTTTTACAAGTTTATCAGATCGTCACCCTGTGTCTTAGAAAACTCGCTAAAACTCAAATTATGGTCGATTCGCTCTTCGAAATTTCACTTGACTCTTCCTCTTAGTGTTCTCAGAATAAGCATTTCGTGTATGACAAAAGTACTTAGTTTTAATTTGGGGCAGTTTTGACCCACAAAACGTCAAAATCTACATGACATAGCTCCTTTAATTCTCTTTTCACTGGAAGAAGAATTTTGTATTTTCCAAATAAGCCTCGAAAGCCGGACATCACCTTCTTCTCCCGGCTTCTATGGCGTCATCAGTTGCGCTCTCGCAAATTAATTAAACAACTGTTACGCACTGCAGTTGAGGTATTAAACTCTGATACCACTGCCAGTTATACACAAATACATACAGAACCAAGAAAAACAGAACATACCTTTGTGGCGTTCGATGTGTCTTTCCCGATGTACACGCAAACGTCAACTTTAGTCTGTTGACCACTTGTCCGACTCTTGAACCCATCTTTGTCTCTCTCTCACTGATCCGACAGAAACTTTACAGATCCATCTCCCAATCACAGGCAGAAGCCAGCTGAATCAGTCGTCAACGACTTTCGGCACCCGAAGTGATGGTCCAGCATTGCCGGAGCTCTTGTGGTCTATGATCAGGGCTATACGGTATTATGTATAACGGCTTGCGTGTTGTTTACGAAAGCAGATAGGGACAATAAATGAATGTACTACGTTCTAAACTTGACTGATCCTTCTCGTGGACTTAGCCTGAAATAGCGCAAAACGCCTTAAAGACAAATTGGATTTGATGTGGATTTATTTGAATGCGTAATAGTCACGTTTCCTGCCGCGCGCTTCAGTCTTTCAGGAGGGGACAATAAAGAAGGGGTTGCTGAAAGCGTGAATATGAGCTAATATGGTGAACTTGAATTTAAAAGTCATAATAGATCTTACTTTCACTCTATGGTCTATTTATATCACAACGTCAGTGTTTGTCCTTTTAAGCAGTTGAAATTCCCTGCACGATTTCTAAAAACTACAATAATAACTAGTACATAATAATTTAATGAATTATTATCAGCATTTTGCATGGTACAAATGGTCAAGTGCGCCTCACATGCTACCCATGGGACAAGGCAGTTAGGGGCACCCGGCTGACTTTAATCGGGACATGCAAGCCGAATTCTTCTGTGGTTTGTATTTCGAGTGGATTACGTGAAAATAGCTCTTGATAAAAAATTCCTTAAGACATCAGCTGATCAGTGCAGGATTTAAAGGAGCTAACCACAGCGAGTTTATAAACTTTAGAAAATTTAGCTTAAATGTTTTCAAGTTTGTTGTTTGCATTGTAATTGAGCTCATCAATTGTGTCATGATGGCCTATCGTATCCCGGTTCATTTGCACGTTAAATCCAGTTAAAAAAAACTTATTCCAGTAGCAATGAAATTTCTGGAAAAGTTTATTGATCCTGAAAACAATTTTAATTGGATAATGAGGGGATATTAATTTTGTTGCCAAAAGAACATTTTGGAACTCGTTTTGTTCGTCCGTTTTTAGCATCAATCGACAATCGTATCGGCAATCACTGATGAACACAAAGCATAGCTAACAGTCTCAAAGTATTTTTTTCTATTCTCAGTTGTGTCCACGATTATGACTTTTAGTTTATCATAGACTCGTGCGACTGTTCAGTAAAAAAGTTTATACATATAGCCATTGGCACGTTAAAGGCAGCTTTCAAAAAAACGTATTCAGTAGCAACGAAATTTCTGGAAACGTTTATTGATAATATTTTGTTCTGTATTAAAAGGATTTTAATTGGATAACGAGGGAATATTCGGTTTCATGCCAAGTAAAATTTTGGACCTCGTTTTACTCGTCCGTTCTTAGTATGATCAATCGACAGACGTATCGATGAATCAATGATGAAAACTGAAAACTTAAAAATAACAGTCCGTTAGTACAATTTTTTTACATCCACTTCGAATCAATTATAAAACATGCAACTACTGGAACCGCCGAAAAACATACCCCAATCAATAATTTTCCTTATGGTACTGCGTCCCTTGATTAATCAGTTTGAGGAAAACGTAACAACTGCAATACATTATTCAAGATGTGAATATGGGAGATAACGAACCGAAATCCACCCACTTAAAGTAAAAAAATAAAATAAATCTGCTTACTAAATAATTTTAATCCATAAAGGTATTCTAAAGTTGTGAGTACATCTGCCAAGAGTTAAAACTCTGTTATATTTCCGGCTCTAGGTGAAGAATTGATCTATCCTGATCAGCAGTTTAGTATATTTTCTTTAATCAATTGAACGTTTTATTCTTTTCAATTATTCATTGTACGAAAAAAAAGGGTTTAGTCATTTCATCGCGGTTTCGCGGGAAACAGAGACTCACGCGCGACAGACGTCAATCAAACATAACTTGGTACATAGCTGTACATGACATGCATCAGTTTGCAACAGTACAAGAACTGATAGACCACTAGTATACTGTACTTGTAGAAAAAGTATCCGGAAGCGCCAAAGAAATGTAAAAGATGGTTAAAATAATTGCGCGAGGCTACAGTGGATTGCAAAACGAACTCACTTTAAATGAGGTTTATTGATTTGCGTAAAAAAGTATGTTAAAACCGAAACACGCTCAATTGGTCGTTGTGCTTCAATGACCTAGTGAGGTTATAAAGCGACCGCCTTTTGGTATTTTTATCTAACTCAAGATGGCCGCGAGGGGGAAATGGCTTTGCCGTCTCCGTGTTCTTCGCAATTTTAGTCCGACGTTTTGGAACAACATCGGCTTTGGCTGTGAGCCGAATCCGCTAGTCGGCGCATGCCTGTCTCTCAGCCTCCAACATCCTTCCCGTGGTTTTAACAACTTCCTCACCTCGCTCAACTGAAAACCGCAAAACGTAAGGAAATAAGCGCAAAGGCGAAAAACCCCCAAAAGCGAAAAAATCATATCGGTCAGAATCTTGGCAAGCGAAGGAGAAGAATTGAAACATGTTCGGTTTTTTTTTATAGCCCAGGGTTGTGAGATACAATTAATCATTTCTAGCCTGCGCGTACAAGTTTCCCATTTACTTCCTTTGTACCTTTTCCGGCGAAAAAAGGAGGCAGCAGGCTATTTTTTCCTCAGTATTTTGTAAAAAAATCTTTACTTCCCATTTAGAACTTCAACTCAAAACAATTAGTGTTTTATACATTCTCGACCCCAGAGCTCTCTGAGGTCGAGAATGTGTTTTCAGTATAGTGGGCGATCAGTATACCCTTGAATCACTTGTAAAAGGCACGCGAGCTTGCGTGACGACAGATTTCCGTGACATAGCAGGATGGGTGTGTCAAAGAACAGCTATCATGCATAGCACACATGCAAGCATGAAAAATATGCATATGAAGGGAAATTTAATACCAAAGATAGACTTTCTCAAAGTCCGTTTTCTATCTCGTGTAGGTTAATTTTTAACTTACCGGAGAATATTGGGGTCTAAGATGCATTCTTTTCGTTTTGGGTGGTCGGGACTTCGTCGCTCGCTTTTCGCGACTTCATCGCGCTCTCGGGGGCTTCGCAGTCGACTTGTGGCAAGTCTACATTAAGCTTGTTTTTACCAGAAGAAAAGAAAGTATTTTGATCCATCCAGGCGAAAATATGAGAGACCATAAGAGGCATCAAGGCATGTAAAATGAGCGAGATGAAAGCGCGAGAAAGCGTTTGGCAAGCGCTCCCAAAGTAGATTACAAGACGGCTATCAACCAGAGTATCAATGATATGATATTATTGAGTGTCGATAAAATCCGCCATTCAATATTAACAGATAATGGTATTTTCCTTTGGAGTTATTACGTTTTTAATTATTTACAAAATTTTCCACTTGACCGCCATCAGGAGCCAAAAAAGCATAGTAGACCATAGTGGTTTAGTTACATTGTATTGATTACAGGTTTAAAACATAAAAACAAACGTTTTGTTTTAAAGTATTTGATTTATTGATTATTCTAACATAATAGAAAAATAAGCTACTCTAGGTAAAAATATGATTTAATAACTAAACTGTAGAATACCCCGCCACTTATTTGCCTCTCGTTGAATAACAAAAATGTCTATTGTATTATGCCTCGTTCTACAAAGCATTTCGACACATGTAAATAAAGTGGTCAGAAGTGGCGGGGTTTTCTGCAGCTACTCCGATTTAATTACAAAAAATAAACTCTCGTCAATCTAAAATACATCATTTTAATTAGGACTACGAGTACTATCTTCTCTTACCATAAAAATTACCCCTTCTAAATATATTTTTTTTATATCTTGTAAAAAGTAACTAGATTCACTGCTAGTTTCGTATAAAGTTATCCTGACAAGGAAAAATCATTGGTATCAAAAGTATATTCAATAAAATGTTATGTAACAATAATGAATTAACAGAAGAACGTTCTCTGACTAAAATGTTTTAAAAACCGAGCTTTCGACTGCCTGTACTACTTCTCTTTCACTCTTCGAAGACTGCAGTACAGCCAGCCGGAAGCTCGGTTTTTAAAACATTTTAGCCGGAGAACGTTGTTGTATTTATTCATTATCATTGACCCTGGTTACGGTTTTACAATTTTCTAAAAATGTAACAAGTTTTCAGTAAAGCACACATGGAGATCAGCAAATGCTAAATCGAACTGCTTTACGGGAACGTTAACTAAAAAACACGGTTTTGAAAAAATGATAAACAGTAGTATAGTGTATTTAGGCATCTACAGAATCGGCAAAAAGCGGACATTGTGATGACAGCTGTTGTCCGTCCTAACAAAAGCTGACATTTTTTATTGAAAAAAACTCCGGTTTTTCATCCAGTTAAAATGAGACGATCAAAGACTTTCAAACAGATGTTCCACTAAAAAGATCCGCAAGCGCCCTTGGTATATATCAAAAGAGCATGCCGCCTAGTGCCGGCCCAAGTGTTACCTTCCTCCTCACTCACATTGCTGGAGCGAATTAATGACGTCATCAACAACCTCGTTCCCAGGAACGCGGTTGACGTCATCAAATGACATGCAACCAGCTCCCAGGATCTTTACGCGGACTTCGGGCCCGCGCGCGAGAGGAACAAGAGGCCTTGGCTCTAGACAGATAAGACTGTATACCCTGGGTACTAGAGCCTTTTCTCGCGCTCTCATCTCTCATACTATTCGCCTCTTTTTGCCAGCCTCCGGCCGGTCACGATTTATCACGAAAAAGTGCCGCGAGAGAGTCTCTGGTACCCAGGGTATAGGCTGTGGTACATGATTAAAACAATAGCTACAGTCAGTTAACGGACACCACGTCTAAAGACAGACATAAAGAGTTGGTCCGTGCCTGCAGGAAAGAAAAGAAACGAGCACGTTTGAACAGGGCCTAAAGTAGAATCCGGTGTAATCTGACAAGACTTTTCTAAGCTCCAACAGCGCCACTAAGCCAGTCTGTGATGGTGTTTTCGTATTTCTTCAGCCAGTCGATGTTTGCCTGTGTGCGTTCGATGGCCTGTTTACGAGCATTCTCGCTTGTGCCCGCATCAGAACGTTTAAAAAATGCCTTCATCTGCAAGAAAATTCAACATTATTTTAAAATCATTATATTCACTCAAGTGGTTTTATTTTGATGCAGTGAGTTCCGGTCGCTCAACATGAAAACACTTTGAAACTGGCAAAAGAGATAGTAAGCAGAAAAAGAGAAGAAAAAAAAAAGTCAACGTTTGAATAAGCGACAAACCTGTTCCAGATCAGCCTCGGTACTAAACTGAGTCACACCACTGGTCAGGCTTGTCAGCCGGAAAGTACTGGTACTGAACCTGTCATGGTAACAACAAACTGACGTTGGACACCTTATGAGGTTTACACAATGTAATATCATTTATCGTTTTTCCGTAAAATGCGGCTTAGAGCAGTTTTTAATTGTGTCGAAAGTAATTACACAATTGCTTTGGTTTTGCATTGCTACGCCTTGTGATTGGCTAAAAAAATCTCGCGCCACTTTCTCGACCAATCAGAAGTAAAACCAAAACCTCGCACGCGTTTTCCCGCGCTTGGCGATTGGTTCATTGGATTGTTTACGACTGCTGTGATTGGTCAGAGTAATTACTTTGGTTTTGGTTTTACGACACTCAAATGAAAACTGCTGTATAAGCCCTGGGCTTAAACAACTTCGTAAGGGTTCTTTGGTTTCAGGCAAAAGATATCGTGACAAAAGCGTTGTGTTAGTTTATTTGGCGTAAATTTTGGTAAAGAATTCCTGTTAAGGAACTGTAGTGTGCTTAAATATAAGAAGGGGTATAAACGAGATAATGTTTTGTTACAAAACTGATCGGTCTATAACCGGGTGGGTACTGAGGTACATAAGAACTGAAAGAATAGAGCTCTGGTTAAGCAAAGAAAAGCGTTTTGAGATTTAGCGCCTGTACTAGTCGGCCTAGTCCCTTGGTGTTCTGCTTTTGCGGGCAAAAGAGCACATAAACGCAGGGTAACGGGTAGGTGTTGCCGGAGATCGGTCAATGACGTCATAATTTCGCGCCAAAAGTGAGTGAGTTTAAGGGAACGCCTGGGTTCTAGGCTACATAATAGCAAAGTAACGGCAACAAAAATAAGAGTCCTGAAACAAGAAGCTGGAATTGCCAAAAGACTGAATATGAACAGACCAAGATCCATGATGTTCAAGTTACCTTAACGAAAGTCGAAGCAAATAAATCAAAGCAGTTTCCAAATGAGCGTAGTAAAACCAAAACCAAAGTAATTACTCTGGCCAATCACAACAGACGCAGACAATCCAATGAACCAATCAGAACTCGAAACAAATACAGGTAGCCGGCGCCAAGCGCGGGAAAACGCGTGTGTCAGTCATGATCGGTTTCTTTTTGGTTTTACTTCTGATTGGTTGATAAAGTGGCGCGAGATTTTTTATCCAATCACAAAGTGTAGCAATGCAAAACCAAAGCAATAGCTAAATTATTTTCGAAACTCAATTGGAAACCGTTTTAAGGCGGGGGTACACATGAAATTGAATGAAATTTGAAGAAGTTTAAAGAAGGGATAGAAGAAAGAAATGATTTTTGGAACACCAACAGACAGTTGATACCCACGCAAGAGTACCCCAGGTTGCCAGTGGACTAATTAATTATTAACTGCAAATTCTAATTTTAAAACTTCACTAAATCTTCAATATCTCTTATTTCGCTAAATTTTACAAATCCTTTGAGAAAAACTATTTTCTCCCAAACATACCCAAAAATCACCCGAAAGTTTACAAAATACCCCATAACATAGATTCGTGAAATGAGCATAGAGTTTTTGGATTGCTTAAAACGTGAACGAGATATTTCCATTAAAGCCATGTCAAGTGGCGGAAATAAAGCGTTCATGTGGACCCCCGCCTTAAGTGTCCATGTGATAGCGATAAAACATACTAGCCAAATGGATAGACACAATAAAGAAACCGAAAGAGCGGAAACCTGTTTTTTTTTTACAGTTATTCTGTTACTTTCCCTGCCGCAAAAAAAAAAAAATTTCAAAATGAGACTAAAACAAGTTTCTGTGTAATCGCAAGAGAATTTAGGAGTCGACTAAAATCACAAAATAAATATACATGAGATCGGTGTCACAAGTGACTCACATGTCAAACAAAGCTTTCCAGTTGTTTTGTACGAACGTCCAGGCCAGGTACTTGCCCACGGGATTGAATGCCACGTATCTGATAACACTGACAGCGTCCTGGGACCGAATCTTGGACTTGTCAAGAGAGTATTCTAAATACCTGAATAAAATGACATTGCATCAACGTTAAGTTCCTCTGTTTCAGTGGCTGTTTCTCTAACAGAAGATTATTTCAGTTTGAGCGTTTCCTTTAAAGGAATAAAAAGTATTAACGAGACTGTTTTTAATCATATATATGATGTTCAACTATTTTTATTTATTTTTTCTTTTTATTGCACATATTGATGATACGCTTTTTATCTTGTAATAGTCATAAATTATGCAGGGCCCCTATTGAAATTTATCATTCTCAGTCTTCTCGAACGTTGCCTTTTTTCGTGTAAGTTTTTATTTTAAATATGTTGGGAAATGAAATAGAAATGTTATACAAAGTATCAAGTAATGCTATCAGTTTTTGTACCTTTTTCCCCGAGGTCAAGTGCCACTGTATCGTTTAAAGGGTATACTTTTCCACATTTTTTTTTTACCACAACTAACGGGTGGTTTGTAGTGGTTTTTGGTGGCTGGCGTGGCACAATTTCTGAACTTTTGAAATATAATGTAAGTAAAATGTAATTTAAAGGGGTCAGGAGAATAGACAGAATATGTTATAAGGAAACATTCATCAGATGGCTGACTGACATTGAATGTCTCGTGTTAGTGAAGTCAGAAACTATTGTTGGTTAGCTAATGTGTTGTGGTGTGGGTATTGTTGATTATCTTTTGAATCTTTTGTTTTATGTCATTTAGTGCGGATCACAACATCTGCTACACCAAGAAACTACTCATTTGTCAGTTGTCGGTTAAATGACTGTCAATAATCAACTAAGACCTGAAATGACTGTTTTTGGACATTTTAGAACGTGCAGCAACTGCCAAAATTCAACAACGTATTTATATTTTTGAGCGCTTATATTTCATTTTCATCTGTTTTAAAAGTCCTAAATATCGCATTTTGAAAAGTTAAATTTTAAACGATGCAGCCATTCAAAAGCACAGTCCACCACACATGCAGAGGATGGTAAACCTGTGGTGTACTTGACCACGTGTAAATAAACAACTGATCGATTGAGCATGCGTTCTTACATGTTAAGGATCCATGGCTGGCGTGATGCAGCCAGTGCATACATCAGTTTACTCTTCTCTGACGCTGCAGTGGTGTTGAGGAATTTGTTGAACATCCACTTCCATTCTTCCAAACCACTATTGGCGATCCCATAATAATAAACCAAAGTTCTCAGGTCCACGTCTACTTCTTGTCTGTTTGGAAACAAGGCAAACCAGACAGTTGGTTTTCAAAGATGGTAATCCAAACAAAAACCTGACTTCTCTCTACTGATTTCCATATGTATACAAATATGAATATATGAAAATCATTTATGTGAACTGCCGATACACATGAGTGAAATTTGTGATAATCGCAGTGTGCTCTCAACTTAAGCAGTTGAATCAAATTTCACTCATATATACAAATCTTGCAATGTTATTTCAGACTTTGCCAGTCCACAATAAGGTCTTCAGAAGTCTTAGTGATTTCAGTTTTTGTTTGATCTAAACATTGCAAAATCAATCCACTGACAAGAATGTTTTAAGAAATATGACGCATTTTTGTCTACATTTTTTTCTACAACGGTGCTTTGTTTTTGGGGTGTTTTGTGTAGTTTACGATGAAAACAATAGGCGCTTTCGTCCTGTCAAGTTATTGTGGAACACACTCAAAGTATACATTTGCCAAAAAAGGAAAACGCTTTAGAATGGACTCACAGAACGTAAAAATAGAGAGACTTATGGTAAAAGGAACAAGACACAGTTTCAAGGAGAAAAAAGTGAGAAAGATGCGATGTTCATCATGTCACGAGCGTGGGACAAAGAAAGAAAAATCTGAGTCCCTATGATCTTACGCAAACCGGTCGGATGCTCTAATTACTGAACTACGAGAGACTCATGGCAAGCTAGGGCAGACCATAGAGCAGTTTTCAAGTGAGGCCCCGTTTACACGGGTCCGGACGAATTTTGTTCGTAGACCACGTGTTCACATGGATCCGTGCAAATTCTGTTGCAGATTGCAGTGGTGTTTACACGGAACTTGCACACTTAGCCGTTCAAAAATTCTTCCAGTTCCGCCGGTCCCGTGTAAACGCAAGGTGGAACCGTGCAAGTTTTTGTCCGTGCAAAAATTTGTCCGGACCAATGTAAACGGGGCCTGAGTGACGTAAAACCAAAACCAAAGTAATTACTCTGACCAATCACAGCAGTCGTAAACAATCCAATGAACCAATCAGAGCTCGAAGCAATTACATGTCGGCGGCGCCAAGCGCGGGAAAACGCGTGCGAGCAAGTCACGATTGGTTTTGGTTTTACTTCTGATTGGTCGAGAAAGTGGCGCGAGATTTTTTAGCCAATCACAAAGCGTAGCAATGCAAAACCAAAGGCTGAAAGCAATTGTGTAATTACTTTCGACACTCAATTGAAAACTGCTGTATACTAGGTTCATGTATGATATGCGTTCTGCAAAGTGCTAGGATCGAAAGCGTCCTGTGCACTGAGGTGATAAATAAAGAAAGATGGAAAATGTTGAGCTCGGTAATGAAATGAGAAAGATATAATGTTTATCATGTAAATAAAGGAAAGTGTATAAGAGTTGTATTAACAATTTACTTTTGTCCACTTTTCCATTCTTGAAAAATCTTAGTTGCGTTTCCAATAGCATCTGGGTCCCCTGAACTACAAGCGGCACTTTGAATGGAACTTCGCAGGAATCTGATGGACACAAAAACACGATCTCATAAGTTAAATGGGGGACATTTTATTATTTTCCAAACAAACGGATACACTAACTTTTCAATGTGCGAATCATTTTTTTCATTCTTCCATCCAAGCTTATCTGCAAGAGGCTTCACCTTGCTTCTTTTAAATTGCTGTCACAAAATAAAAGACAATCACATGAGCTAACAAGAGAGGAGTGATACAAAAACAATGTAAAAATATCGAGCAATGAAACGACTAACAGAACAAGGTCACTTTTAAGACCTATTTAAAGGAGCATGTCATGGTGATTTTGAGTGTTTTCGGTCAAACTGCCCCAAATTAAAACTAAGAGCCTTTGTCGTACACGAAATGCTTATAGAACACAAAGAGAAAGATATCAAGTGAATTTTAGAAGAAAAAATAAACCAAAATCACAGTTTTAGCGAGTTTTCCAAGACACAAGCGATAAACTTGAAAAAATTGGCCCAATTTTTTCAAGATGCAATCCATTTCCATCCTGGCCATCTGCAGCCCAAGACACTTAGTTTTACTCTTAGAGCACTGGTAGAATAATTTGAAACAAAACTGGACAATTATTTTTGTGTTTTCACTGATATAAAGATGTCCTTTGGCTTTTTAAAGTAACAGTAAAAATGGTGACATAGCCCCTTAAAAGGGACACTGTCTCAGCTGATATATCGTGTTTTCATGATTATGGCCAGGATAAAATAGGAAGAAAATCACCAAAAGTGATTACAGCGAAGAAATGCTAATGAAAGAGGCAAAATTGCGGCTAAAAAGGTCAAAATTCCACAAGAATGATAATTTTGATTTCTTGACCGCCTGCCACGAAATCAAATTTGTTGAATTGTAATCCACTTCCATCCTTGCAATCCTGCACTTTATCTCCAAAGTACTGCTTCTGTTTTGCTCTATAGAATCTTTTTATCCAATTAAGTTGTATATTTGGTAGCATTTGGCGATATAATAACATGTAAATAAGGTAAACAAAATTTCTATATTTCGGCAGGACTAAGTCCCTTTAAGGCTGGTTGACTGAATAACTATTTTACCAACCAATAAAATACAGTCGAACCTCTATGTGCGATCACCTCTCATAAGCCATCACCTCGCGTTAGTCCTTCATCACTAATCCGCTTTGACAAATGGCGTCATGTTCAAAACGTCAGCGTTTAAATCCCTTGACGGTGGCAAAATTATGTAAGCAAACCGTTGATAGCAACTCCAATGCTCAAAATTTGCCATCGTGGGGACCCAGCTATGCACTGTCTATTCAATGTATAATTGAAAAAGTACTATAAAGAGTCCAACCTGAAAGTATCCATTTCCACGCCTGTCACTCAAAATGTCGTCCAGGAAACCCAAGCTGTTGAGTGCCGTCTTCCATGGAACGTAACTAGTTTCTTTACCCAAATACTTCAGAGTGTCCATGGCAATCGTATAGTCCAATTGGCCAGCTCTGGTGGAAATGCGACAAAAGCTATTTGAGTTTTATTTATAACAATGGCAACTTCAAAAATAGGCTCCCTTTGGGGAGCATGTGTCTACTGCACGCTGCTAAAGTTTTGGATGTATAGTTAATTGTGGGGAGCAGGGGTAGTGTAGTGGTGACAGCACTCGCCTCCCACCAATGTGGCCCGGGTTCGATTCCCGGCCCGGCTTTATATGTGGGTTGAGTTTGTTGTTGGTTCTCTCCTTGCTCCGAGAGGTTGTTCTCCGGGTACTCTGGTTTTCCCCTCTTTTCAAAAACCAACATTCTAAATTCCAATTCGATCTTGAAAGAGGACCTGCATGAAAACCAGCTACGGCTCATGCGGCTTTCCTCTCTAAATATATTTATTTATTTTATTTTTGAAATTTTAGGTCTACCCGTTGAAGGCCAACTCTACTAGGTCACTTGATGGTTAGCAATGATATTTTTAACGTGGCCATCACGTGCGGCGTTTAAGTTGGTCAGACACTAGGGGTCATGTAGCAGGGACATGTAGCAGCGACATGTAGCAGCGACAAAAATTTGTGTAGTACACACTAAGGGACATGTAGCAGGGGTGTAGCGGGGACATGTAGCAGGGAAAAAATCATAGCGCTTGCACACCACATGAAAATGTCGCGGGGACTTGTCTCAGGGACATGTTGCAGCGACACGTCCCCTTGTGTGAACTGATACTATCATAATTGTGCAACACCAAATTTGGGGACATTTTGTCCCCGCGACGTGTCCCATGACTTTCAACAAGTTGAACTCCGTAAGACATGTCGCGAGACAAAATGTCCCCAAAATTGGTGTTGCACAATTATGATAGTATCAGTTCACATGAGGGGATGTGTTGCTGCAACATGTCCCTGCGACATTTTCATGTGGTGTGCAAGCGCTATGATTTTTTTTCCTGCTACATGTCCCCGCTACACTCCGTACTACATGTCCCTCAGTGTGTACTACACAAATTTTTGTCGTTGCTACATGTCACTGCGACATGTCCCTGCTACATGACCCCTCGTGTCTGACTACCTTTATGATCTTCTTCGGCCAATTTTCATCAATTTCACGTCTTAAAAGAACAAGGGGTTTTAATTTTTAAAGTGTCGGCTTTTGCAGAATTTAGTCTGTAGAAAGTGTGGAAAGGTCTTTGCATGATTCAGGTCTTGTGCCATTGGCCTTTAGCAATTTGATATGCAATCTTTTTCCTGTTGCCTGGCAATAAATGCATTGCATCCTTGTTACAAGTGTCATTCTGGTGTTGGCAGTTCTATTGTTAACAAAATTCCTGTGATATCACTGATAGCATAGTCAGCATAGTGTCTATGCGCAGATGCACAGTAGACACAAAATTATTTTGCAATGTTTGAAGATGCAGTATTTGATCAATGAAACAGGTTTTCCCACGATGGCTTCAATGTTTGTTGCTGCACTTTGCTTTTTATGGAATTGAAAATAGATTGCACACTTAAATATCTCACATGCAACACATACCTTGCCAAGTTGAAAGCGTCATTAATTAAACTAGATCTGTCCTCTGCAGTAAATACCTACAAAAATGTTTATGTTACATTACAAGGCAAGTAATAGGAGAGGGAGGGGAATGCAAGAAAATCCTCTGGCACCCAGGGTAAGTCCAAACACCTCCTGCAATTACAAACACCTTTCAGGGATCATGATTTGGTATCTGTAACAAAGCAAATTTACCAGAAATCAAAGGCTCCTATCAACCAACTCATGAATATGAAACAACCTTTCTCCCTTGTATGCATTTTGTTCCACCGTAACCCCCCCCCCCCCCCCCCTGCATCTAACTCCCCACCCCACCCTCCCCTTTCATCCAACACAATCCCCATGGGTGAGGCAGGTGACCATTACCAATTGCATTTGGAACAGGCAAAATATATGCGCAAGCCTTATGCAATGGTCAGTGGAATTACCAATAAAAGTTCACAGCCGATAGATGGAAGGAGTGAACATTTGCATATTGGTCCCCATCTGCAATAACTTGTTCAACGCTTGGCATATTCACGAGTTAAAAATGATCACCACATTATACCAATGCTGTGATCCCTATCTGTGACAGGAAATTACTGTTATCCCATTTTAAGATTTTTTTCTTGACTTAATTATTGGCTATAAATGTTTCACTTCCTTCTGGATTGCCTTACAAACATGTTTCAGTATTACTAAAAATCATTTGCAAATAAATGCATACATAACTTACAATTACATCACTTGCAAATACTTACATTCCATACAAGTATGTTACTTTAACCCTTTAATCCTCAATATCAAAATACAACTTCTCCTTTCTTTCCCCCATATGTTTCTTTTATGTAGTGGAGAGAAGATGGTGAAATGTCAAGAGAATTTATCTTGGGTGATCGTGTCCTTAATTCTCATGCTCTCTCTGATTGATTAAACAATGATATTACAAGGAGAAATTTGGTGATGATCACTGTTGGAGCTTTAAGAGGGTTAATATAAAGAATATACTGTATTACCAAATGTCATTTAAAAACATTTCTTTAATACACTGGGGCTTATTTACACCATGAATTAACAAATTGAAAGCTACTTTTAACATATACTGCTCAAAGTTACAATAATCTATTAGTACTAACTTCGTGGTCAGTCTCAAGTTGCTTAATGAGGTTTTTCCAATTGTCGTCATCATAGTTAACTCTGTAGAATCCCACTTGTTTAAAATTTCCTTTGATCCATTTATCCTTAGGCCACGTAAACTCGACTAAGGTTTCAAAACAGTTAAATGGTATTAAACAAGGTGTTAACACTAGGAATAAAAATTGAAGGTCTTGATGCAAAAAGGGCATATATCTGCAGTTTTGGCAAAAATACAATATGGGACAATTTAGCTAAAAATGCAATTTAAAGGAATCACAATGCCAAAAAGGATACCCTATTTAAGGACTGATCACCTCAAAAGCCATACCCTAGCCCACTGCACATACCTACCTCTATATAGATATCATATGGGAGTACTCCCCCCCCCCTCCCTTCCTCAGGAATAACCCCATTTTTTTGTTTGAACTAAAAACTATAAACCCTGGGGGTCTTAATAGAGGAAACAGGGTTATTGAGTGGGGGGTGATTTATTTCTTGACTGATTGATTGAATGTGTAATGGTGCAGCTTGTGACTGATGCTGTGTTCACACTAGGGCAAAACATGATTAGTCTGATCACAAATGAAACATGTTTTACTATGAAAAGTGTTCACATCAGGCAGCACATTGCATTAATCATGATCGAAACATGCTTATTCTGAGCATGATTGAAACTAACTCACAAGGTAGTTTTGATCTATTATAAGCCAGACGAGCGAAACACATTAGAGAAAATGTTGTCTCCTATTGTTAAACACTGTGTCACCCCTTGTCCTGGAAGAGCTTGACAAGTCATGACAAGTTGGAGTAAACCACAAATCATACAACAGCAAGTTCGAGCTCTATGTTAATTTTGTTTTGGTTCATGTGTAATTATAAAGATTTTATGCGGACTTATGCCTGCTTCGTAAAACAGTGTAAATTATAGAACCAGGCATGAAACATGTTTTGAAATTAATACAGTAACAGTCATGCTCATATTACAGAAACATGTTTCATTGAAACATGTTTATTCAAAACATGGGTAAAAGTGAAGAACAACTCACCTCCACCGACTGTCGGCCGACTGTCGGCCAACAGTCGGCCGACAGACTCGGCCGACAGTTTTTTCCATAGTGGTCACCATTTGTTGGTAATCTGTCGGTAAGTTGTCGGTAGACTGTCGGTTGAAATTGTAATGAATACTTCGCAATTTACCTAATATAAATAAATCTTAAACACATACCCTTCTAGTTTCTTAAGCATAATTCCCATCGAGACTTTCTTTCTCGTTCCACGATTGTTGCCCCGTCCACCATTTTGTAATTTATAACTTTTCCCCAATCCCTCTCATTTTGTAATTTATAACTTTGTCCCAATCCCTCTCATAATATCAATCATATTAATATCAATGATATTATTCATATTCTTATTTGCTTTCTTACAGTATGTTACAGTGTGCAATGTCATCTTTATTATTGGTCATTAACTTTTTCAAACTTGGTGGCTCCTAAAGGAGCTGTTTGTTTTGTGACGAGCTCTACTGATAAAATCTCTCGTCAAACTTGAGGGGCAGCAGCTTCCCTTCTCTCCTCATGTTTGCCATGACCGGCAAGTACCTTCTCAGCCTCTTTCTGCAAACTGCCTCGAGCTCTTTCACCGATCCCCCCTGCAAATCTCGGATCACAAGGTCGTGTTCCCTTGAGTCCACAAGTTTTAACTCGGCCACGGCCACGAAATCTCTGAGGGTGCTCCTCGGACAGCTGGCAAGTCTGAAGGCATTGGCCATGCTGCAGCCATTTTCAGTTAGGATCTGTAGTACGTGATTGTACCGGTCGTGGATGGCTGCCAAGCTGTGCGTGCTAACCCGACCGGACTGTTGCTGCTGTTGTGGTGTCTGCTGTTGTTGCTGCTGCTGTGTCGCATTGCTGCGCAGTGTTTGTACTTCTGCTTTCAGCTCAGCAATGGTTTTTTTAGCCTGCGCCAGTTTGGTCTGAAGGGTCGTTATGGCCTCGGACTTTGTTCTGACGAGGTCGGCGAGCTCTTCGGCATCTTTGGTGGCCTCATCCAATTCTTTTTCCAGGTCTTCCTGCTGCTTTTGCTGGTTTTGGAAGGCCACACCAACACGTTCGTGCTCCTTTCGCAAGTTGTCATACAACTTGCGGAGCTCTTTGTAGGACGAGGACTGCGCGGACGACTGCGTGGAGGGCTGCGAGGAGGACTGTGTGGAGGACTGCGAGGAGAACTGGGCAGTCCTTTTCTTTTTCTGAGGAGGAGGCCGCTCAGGACAGGAACATTCACGGTTATCACCGTTGCAGACACCACACTTATTACAGCAGTGGAAAATGGAATGTGGACCGCCACAGATGATACACTTGAGAATACGCTGAGACATTTTGCAATGATACCTTTTAGATTCAATCTACGGCTTTTATACTCTCACGTGGATCAAATTAACAACACAACAATGCGCGTGATTGGTTGGATTATGCAACTGTTTATTGGTCAAAATAAATAACAAGTACCAATCATCAACATTTGCATATGAATACTTTGCCAGTACAATAAGCAATTTTTCATTGGATAGTTTCGATCCGACCGATGTTATAAAGGATTAAACGCAGAACTAAATATACTCATTTCATCATGAATCATATTGAGTTACTTAACTTGATCCAGTCTTACCATACTATTTTTACGTTCCTGGTCGATCGTGGCTTGCTTGCGGCTAGGCGTAAATGTCAATGTGGTCAATACATGGTTCTAAGAGAAAACGTGTTTTTTTTTCGATACAGGATGATTCGATGGATACAAGCAAAGCTATCTAGCTAACATTTCGTAGAGCCTATTCTCTGACTTACGTTCAAAATTTGAACTTCAAAACTCGGGGTTATACGTCGTACCTTTCTTTTTCAAAATTTGAACTTCTGTGTTTACGGTAAGCTTTCTACGCTTTCGGTAAGTTTTTGGAAAGACTTTGTTGCTTTTAATTTATTTTCCTGAGGGTTTTGTCGTAGGTTTCAGTCAAGTATTTTTTCTCTGGCCGACTGTCGGTAACCTGTCGGTAACCTGTCGGTAAACTGTTGGTAACCTGTCGGTAAACTATTGGTTATCTGTCGGCTGACAGTTGGCCGACAGTCGGTGGAGGTGAGCTCTTCTTCACTTTTACCAAAACATGTTTACTTTAAAAACATGTTTCAGTGATGATGTAAACACAGCATTTGTGACCAGTATGTGGTTTATAGAATAAATACAGGTCAAGTGAAAAGTTGTATAATTTTATGCAACCTCATTTCTCCTGTCAAGTAATAAGCATCAAACATAAATTATATATTAAATTGTATAGAATGATTTTTGCACGGTCATACCTTGATCAGACCTGTTCATCCAGGTTGTTTTAGGATCTTGAGGTGCTCCTTGAAACACATATGTCAGAGGAACATACCACGTGTAACTGAACAATGAACAATCAAGCAAACAATATTAAAATCCTTATATTTAGACAAAGTTCATTCATTTTGTTAGTTAACCATTTCCCTTCCAGAGTCAGTCATGAGACATGTAGTGTAGTACTTCTAACTTTTGACTCTATGAACGAAATCCTATGGTGTGACCATTCAAATCAAACTTCTTTCAATGGCAGAACTTTTGCATGGTACCATTTTGTTTTTCAAGATTTTACAAAATTGAATTTTGATATTTGGAGAGAGGTGCAGTATTGCGTATTATTATTATATCAGGACTAATAATCAGTTATGATATATCATGTTTTTTCTAATACATCTCTTCTTAAAAATATTGCTATTATCATGATATATCTTTGGTGATATAAGGGGTTGATTTTTTGATATTCCGCAATGGGTTTTTCTCATATAAAGATATGTTATCATGATATTATCAGAATATTTAGTTAAGTAGAATTTGTTCTCCTCCCAGTGATACAGTGATTTATCATGATATTATCAGAATATTTAATTAAGTAGAATTTGTTCTCCTCCCAGTGATACAGTGATTTATCATGATATTATCAGAATATTTAATGAAGGAACTTTAACGTCTATACTACCAGTGATAGAGTGATAAATCATGATATTATCAGAATATTTAATGAGGCAACTTTACTTCTGCTACCAGTGATAGAGTGATAAATCATGATTTTATCAGAATACTTAATGAAGGAACTTTACCCGTACTACCAGTGATAGAGTGATAAATCATGATATTATCAGAATATTTAATTAAGTAGAATTTGTTCTTCTTCCAGTGATAAATCATGATATTATCAGAATATTTAATTAAGTCGAATTCCTTCTTCTCCCAGTGATAGAGTGAAAAATCATGATATTATCAGAATACTTCTGTTCCCCTCGACTCTAAACCCTAACCCTAACCCTAAACACAACCCTAACCCTAACCCTAACACCGTAAAGTAACCCTAACCCTTACATCTGCCCCCGCCAAGTGCAATAGACAATACTCTGCGACTATAATTTGTGTCTTTTATTCCTTAATAGTAGCTAGCCTTCTTTTTTCTTTCAATTACTTTTACACTGTACTGTTTTCTTGTTTAATTTCTGCGCTTTTTTTGGAAACATGCGTTCTACTTTACTTTACTTTGTCTTTTCTTTTGTGTTTTGTCTGTTCCTTTATTAAAGCAAACTTGAAAACAACATGATAAACTTTCAACGCTTGATACTTGCTAATACGTGCTTTGCAACATGGGTTTCCAAAAAGAAAAATTCCTTCTAATACTCCTTTTTATTGCATTGTATTTTGGGCCCAAGTCTTGCAAATAATGCTTCTCTGATTCTTTATATTATACAGAATAACTTATCACTCCAGTTTATGTACTGTTATCTACTGACAAACATGGTCATAGTTTTCTGGAGATGTAGGTGATATTACGAGATTAAAGTACCTCGGTTACGACAGGGCATGTGGGCTAGTGCCGTACCTAAGAAATCAGGCGAAAAACGGCAGTTCAGGCGCGATACTTCTTCTTGAACACGTCAAATTTTTAGTTGACATTTTTCATGTTTCGAAACATACGGAAGCTGTTTGTATGCCCCCGGACAATCCCAAATGTGAATTTCACCCGCACCCCCCAGTTTTCTACCATCAAAGGCGTGGCCAACACTGAATCCTGCGAACAGGGATTTCGTCGTCTCAACCAGTACTTCGAAGTTACACGCAAAATGACTCAATACAAACGGAATATTCTTTTTTGGTTTGTTAATAACAGATTTAACACAGATCTAGAAAGTGAACTAAAAAGGCGCAAACTAATGTAAGCCGAGTTAATGTAAAAGTATTATGAGAAAAGAAAAAGGCAATGTACTTCTGTAAATACATGGACGAATTGATCTTATCATGATATATCAAACTATCACTGTCTTGTCTTCTTTCTTAAATCACTAGAGTGAGATTTGAGAGTGATAGTGATACATGATATGATAACTTGCTTTATTTCAAGAAAACTTTCTATGCTCCTAGATAGGTGGACAATTTTGATATTATCATGATATATCACCATATCACCGTGTCTGTTATGCTTGGTAAAATGGTGAAATCACTTGAGTGAGATTTGAGAATGATAGTGATACATGATATGACTCTAACTTGATAGTGATACCTTGATAATGATAATTAGAAGATTTGATAGCGAAAATTCTTCTAGCAACTATCATGTAAATACGATATGATAATGATATTTTTGATATTTAAAATGGAAAATTATTTTTGGCTTTTATCATTCTGTTATCACCCAAATATCACTGAGATATCAAAATATCAATTATCAAACTAATAATATTCTATCACGATATTTTGATAAACCGCAATCCTGCACCTTAGTGGATATTTGGCACTCTTGGGAGCTAAACGGTTTAAACTATCATGTGTAGTGTAAGCTCACTTGAATGGTGATGACACTGTAACAACAGCATTAGGATCCAACAGGAAATGTTTCTGGGTTGCATTGGCCTTATCTGTTTTCTTCACACGTTTGATTGTCACCACAGGGAATCCCATTTGAAGTGTCCATGTATCCATGATGGTTTTGACGTCCATACCTGCTTTCTAATAAACAGGATAATATTCAGTTCAACTTTTACTTGGCATTCTTTTATTTTGTTCTATTTTGTAATAATTATTTTATTTAAACAGGACTTCTGTTGAGTGTGACGGGTGAAGGCTGCCTGGGGGGGGGGGGGGGGGGGGGGGGGGGGGTGGGGGGGTACTCGGGTATATTTTGGGTGGGTATGTGCCGCCCTGGTCTCCAAATTTGGACTGCATTTTAGAAAGAATTTCCACTCAAAATGATACCCCGTTCTAGAAATAAGTCAATTTTTAATACCCCGTTCTAGAAATAAGTCAATTTTTAATACCCCGTTCTAGAAAAAATGGCTGCTGATAATCTGAAGCATTCGTGCGTTCGAAATATTATACCCCATTCTAGGAAACGTCTCTAAAATGGATACCCTGTTCTAGATCAGGAGTCCCAAAATCACGACCCCGTTGGGCGGCACATCCCCGTATAGGTATTTTGGGGGAGTTGCAATAAAACAGCATCAGGAAACAACCAAATGGCATTTCTTTCTTTTCACCGTTTTGTTTATAATTGGTTTTGGATTGTGTTTGGGGTGGATAGAAGGGAGGTTGGGGGGGGGGGGGGGGAGGTATGGTTTAGGGTGGAGGGGTGTATTCCTAAACAGTGCTGATCCGTCTCCTTCTTTACACGTGTATTTACCTCTCCCAAGGCATTCCAAAGGTCTTTGGTTTCTGCATTTTTAAATGCATACTTCCTCAAATAGTACTGTTAAAAATGAAATAAAAAAAACTGTAATAAATAAAAAAATTTATTACTTATGGATATAATATAGTTCAGATCAAATGAGATATATAATAAAAACACCGTAAGTTGTATAAACTTACACTCAGTCCCTCCTTAAACTTTTCCCTGCCAACAAAACCTTCAAGCATTCGAATAATGGAGGAGCCCTGAAAGAGAGAAAATTTAATGCATCTAGAACTGACAAAATCAAAAGAAGGGGAAGTATACTGTTGCAAGAGAAATCAGAAATTAGAGCGGCAAATGAAGGAAAAGAAAGTAAGTGGACAACAGAAAAAGGAAACAAGATAAAAAAAAGCATTAAATGTACACCACTGCCGATTGTAATTGAATATTTAACAGTGTTAATATGGACTTAAGCTACATGTATTTTAGAAGAATCTTACCCTTTATGCAAAAAGTAAGTTTTTCTTGTCGCCTGAAGACAAAAGTTACTAGCCTGAATCACCTGGACTCTGCTAGAGCACAGCCCTTTTCTTGTTGTTGTTGTTGTTGTTTTAGCAAGTTGTTATATTAATATTCAATTATGTAATGCAAAGTAGACTGAAGTAACAATTCTATGATGCCAGTGATGTACAATGAAAAAAGGCCGCACAACTGACATGCATGCATGGAAACTTATGCACACATGTACATTTAACAGACCAAAACAAACCAGTGCACTTTACCTTGCTATATGAAATCCTATCAAACAACTGTTTGATCTTCTTAGGGTGATCAACTTCAACAGATATTGGATGAGAACTTGCTAAAGAATCCAACGGGAAAACATTCTGAAGATCATACAGAAGAAACAGCTCCATCTGCAAGGAATTAAACAGGCCAGAATAAATAATCACTACATGTTGATTAATATTTTTATTATTAATTATTGTAATAACTAGCTGAAGACTTCAGAGTTGCATGATAAACCCACATATTGTTGTTGGTCAGATTGCAAACTTCCAACAAATGTCCCTTGCCTTAAATCATTAAATAAGCAATACCCTAGAACATCGGGTTTCCAATAGCCTGCTGTGAGCTTGGGTCCTCTGTGCCTATAACTGATGTCAGCTTCTCAGGAGGTGTAAGTAATATTCGATACATAATTATGTATACAACTTATAAATGTAATAATTTTATACTTATTTAGTGCTGGCAATTAATTAATTTCATAAAAGAAACAACCTTGTCCCCGGGACCTTCTCAGTGTTGAAAATGGTGGACAAATTAGAAAGCCCAGGACAAGCCAGCCAATATACGCCAACATTTCTGGAGTATTTTGATACGTTAAAAATCATGAAATAACAAGTTGAATGCATATCGCTCAATTGTATATACTGTGAAAGTCAGTCTTTACTCAGCTCAAAACTCGTATCTTGTTCGTAATTTTAATTTGATAGTTTAAATACATATATATTATATTTATATATAGACCTCAAACACTGCCCACCTCGATTAGCTCTTGCTATCTGCGAGTCAGTGTAAATTGTAATTTAAAAATTTTTAATGAATAAAATTGTTGTTGTTGTTGCTAGCTGGAAATAACCTTCGACAACGTCATTTCATCAATGTCACATGATTTTTGGAGTATTTAGGCAGTCTTGTGCAGTGGTTTCTATGCCCGGCCTGCCATTTTGAAAATGTAGAAGAGCCTGGGGTCGAGGTTGTAATAAAGGAGGACAGCAGTCCATCATTGCTCACCATATGCCAGTCTGGATGGGTGTAGTTCAATCCAAGATACTCCACAAAACTGGCAAACCCTTCATTCAGCCACAAGTCATTCCACCATTTGGGAGAAACAATGTTTCCAAACCACTACATAAAATAAAATGTAAAATGCACTGCGATTACTAGAAATATGTGTCTTGCAGAACCTTGCGAAGCTCGGGGCAGGGTGCACCGCAAAATTTTAGCTACGGGGGAGGGAGAGATGGAATTTCTAGTTTAACTGCAGAGGTTGGGTTGCATGACCACATTTATGGCCCCAAAATTTAAAATAGGGATTTTCTTGTTTCCAGTCACTCGTCACAGTGTGTGACATCAATTGGAGCTTTGTCACGGTTTTGTTGCTAGGCAACTGCAGGACACCAACCCAATATATCTACATACACTGTATAAAGGCAACCCGAGATTCCACCACCCTAAAACAATCCACGTGCAACAAATTTATAAACCTCGCTACGCTTGGGCCTTCGGCCCTCCCTTCACAAGGAATCGAATGCAATACAGTACAGCCACCTACATACACTGTACTGTAGTTCTAACAACATAAAGAAGGGGTACTAAGGGGTACTATGGTGTACAGGATCATCAGGGATGTAGCTAAGATATCCAACAGGTGGAATTTTGTTCATCACAGGCGGAAAATTTTGTTTAAAAAAAAAAGAAAGAGTTAAGCAGACAGTTTTCCAGGCGGAAAAAATCAAGAAAACTCAGTCTTCCGGATATTATTTACATCTCTGATCACGCATAAGATTAAGACAGGGTGTGTCTCGATGCCAAGAATGTCAGAAACTTGAGCTTATCAAAACTAAAAAGTTTAGATTTAGTCTCTCGGAGTCTTGTCATTTATCTTTAGGGGCTTATAGAGGGGTCTGGATAATGATATTGCTGCTTGTTCTTTGCTCCACACCTGCTTCCTGTACCTCTGAATTTTTACTGTATCATTGTTATCTCGCAAACACCATTTTACTTCCTCTTGTTACCATCACCTAAAGTTCCTGCACCCTTACCTCCGGAGTCCCCACCCCTCCACCACCTCCTTATAACTAACTTATTATGTCAAATTTGGGTTGAATAATTTGTATCTCACAATTCAAAGAACCTGGTCTTAAAGGAGCTATAATAGATATAATGTGGATATCATGTGGATTTTGCATTTTTATGTTTGGCACTCTTAGGAGTTAAAGGGTTAAAGAGTGAATGAATTTATCTGGCCAACACACATACCTGATGAGCTAATTCATGTGAAACCACTGTACCAACTCTTTGCTTATTGCTCTCTGAGGACACACCCTCATTAAAGAGTAATGCTGTCTCACGATAGGTGATCAATCCCCAATTTTCCATGGCTCCAGACGAGAAATCAGGAATGGCAATCATGTCTAAATTTAGTAACAAATTATTTATGATCAGTAGTAGAATTTCCAATTTAATATAAAAGTTTCAATTACAGCTAGTTGGTCACCTGCAATTAAAATTAATAAATTAAGTTAATTACATTAATTACAATCAATTTTAATATTAATAATCATTTATTAAATATAAAAAACACATCCAGTTTGATGGGTTGCAACTTAACAGTAAATGGCTTGTGCGGAGAGAAGATAAAAGCAACACAAGTTGCAGAAAAAATACATAGAAGGTTTTTCGGGCCAACCCCCCACCTCCTTTCCTATCCCTATGGAAATCCCTATAGCTGCAGCTTTTGAGCCCCCCAACCTCCAGAGAGTTTTCAATGACCTTCCATGGGCTAATAATGGGGGCGGGGGATTGGTAAGGAGGGAGGGGTGCATTAAGTGGGTTCACCCCCTACTAGTCTAGTACGCCAACATTTGCATAATGCAGGTGTGGTAGGACAAGGCCATTAAAGTATGCCATGAGACTTCTCTTATTGAGCATATGATAAATTCAGTTGAGCACCGAAAGGCGATGCCCTAGTTTTTGTAAGAGGCTATTGATATGCATCTTCCATTTCCATTTCTCATCCAGTACTACCCCTACGGATACTTAATAGAGGGTGTGCTACATTCAGGAGGTTGATGCTTTCAGACCTTTACATAAATAACACGTTTGAAGTGAAACTGCACTTACCCTGCTTGGGAAGTGGATAACCCAGGTTATAGTATTGTTCATAGTATGTGATGATGTCCTTCCCAACACCCAGGGCATACTTAGTTTGGTTCACCTGTTCAGGGGTTGACCACACTCTGAGCTGAAATTAATAATATTATAACAAATACATAAATACAGTCAAATCTATTGTAAGTGACAACTTGAAAGGCCAGTCCTGAAGGATGACCACTTGTAAGAAACCACAAACAATTAAATGGCTAAAAAGAAATTTGGTATCTGAAAGTGTTTGCTTAAAAAAGCTGTTTGACAATGTACAACTTTGTCAAGTAGCTCCCTGATCCTCAGGGAATCCAAAAAACTTAATTTACCTACAGGCCTAGGCCAGGGGATGGTCCTCTCAAATGTTAAAAATAAAAATTAGCGAGTAAAGATGGACACAATGTTTCATATTGCCATGACATCATTTTCAAGTGAGAAAATAATAATAACAAGAGGCTTCAAGCAGCCTATACTCATGCGCATGCGTAACAAAGTTTTGTGATATATGTTAATCATGATAAGAAGATGTCCGACATGGAGAAGAGTTACTCCTTTCATTCAATCATCGCTCCTGCAAACCACGTTGTTTACTACTGAATGTTTTGTAAATGAAGGCTGCACCACAATGAAGCCAGTGACTCTTCTAAGTCTTATACATACCAAACGTGAACATTGGTAATGTAAGTAGGGTTGTAGGAGACGCTGTCGTGACACTTCAGTAATGCTGTTTTACCGGAAGTGAGAGTAGCCGGAAGTCACTAAACAGGAAGTGTAGATGGCAAAGCTATGAACCAGACGTGCAGAATTTAGAATATGCGTGCATAAATTTGCATGCAAAATCGTGACACAAAAAATAATAATAAAAAATAAAAAAAGAAAAAAAAGAAAAACGAAGGGCATTTTTTAACTCATTGCGCTAATTGCGCATGAGTAATAATAATAATAATAATAATAATAATAATGACTTACTGTTATGTTATCATGGACTCCAGTAGTTGCATTTGTGTATTTAAAGTCACAGACAATGAATGCTAGCAAATAAGTGGACATAGGAACAGACTTCATAAAATGTGAAGCTACTCTTCCATTTGGTAAAGTTTCTGCTTTTTCTTCTGGCATATTTGACAGAGCTGTGTAGTCTTTATCATGAACAATCACAGTAGAAAATGTAGCTTTCATCTCAGGCTCGTCAAAACAGGGAAGAGCTTTCCTTGCATCTGTGGGCTCAAATTTTGTGGTCGCAAGAAGTCTGAATAACAAACATAAATATTTAAAATTATAATTAAATTTATTTAAGCAAAGAAACTTTATGTAAGCTTGCTGAATATTGTGGTTCACAGTTACACTTAACAGTGTTAAGTGATGAATGCAGCCTGCAACAAGTCTCCCTGTAGTTTGATACATAGAGCATCTGACTCAGTGGTGTGCGTAAGAGGTTTGACAGCAGTAGTACATCTTTGGGAGAAGCAAACAAATGAAGGGCTCGGGGCATATATCCAGCCTATGATGCTTTTGAGGTCGTTTTTTTTTTTCTCGCTCAGATTTGTCCATTTTTGGCATGTGAACTACAAATTAGTTGCAAAACATTGTTCAGATTTTTTTCTGTTGTTTTTTCCCGTTGTTTTCGAGAATTAACGTATGCAAAAAAAAATCTGCATGTCTCCCGCTGAATCCTGGGCCGCTTGAAAAAATGAATCCCAAGGTTTACCCGAAGTTCTTGATTTTACGCTGATTTTTCACTTCAGATGGTCAAGTTTGGGCCCGTACCGCTGAATCCCGCTCAAGAAAAATAAATCCCGAAGTTCATTCCATCAAAATCGCTTCATTTTTATCACCGATAGTCAGCCACTTAGATTCGCCCATCTCCCTTATCGTTACGGACCTCCTTTAGGAAGCACTCCCGGTCCTCCGCTGCCGGCTCATAGTCTTTGCCCGCCTTGCTGAATTTCACCCGGCCGCAAGAACTCACTTTGAGCTGCCCAACGCTGTATTTCAATCTCCCGCGCGACCACACAAAGCCGACCTATCTGCCACTGTCGCAAAGCATGTCGGGATATCAATGGCGAAAACGAAAACGGAATGTCCGCCAAACGAAATACGGAAAATATTAGAAGTCTCGAAGCACTTCGAATATCGGGCATTTCGACTACGGCACGGGATGGGAAATGGCCCACAACTCACAACGCTGCCCCTTTTCTGATCCAAAGTGATTCCTGACTTTCCTGCCGGCTCGCCTCGTCCACCAACGTCTATTTTCACCTTGAGTGTGAAATAGAGATTTAGGCAAGAAACACGACTCGTTTCTTCGAGAGGTGCTAGAGACTTATGGATTTCCGGACTTAATGATGTCCTTCAATCACCGGACGGGCCTTAAACATATTGGCTCATACGCACGCTACAGACGATGTGTTTGCTGTAGTGAGCTCGCGATCGATAACAAACCAGGCGCACGTAAATAACGGTATTTTCGATCATGTCGTTGGCGCGGGTCAGGAGTATTGCGGTCACATATTCTCATGGCCAATCTGCTGTAATGGCGCCGAAATTACGCTCTGAATGTAAACAACCACTAGAAGACCAGAACTCTGCTTTTTTTTCAGGTGAAATTAGTCCAGTTTCTTAGGATTAGTGCAAATTCGACAAGGGTTTGTGATATTATTATATTAGGCAAATCTAAGCGAGAAAAAAGTAAAAACGCTCAAAAAGCAACATAGGCTGGTTATGCCCCGATCCCTTCAAATATAGTTTAAAGCTGTCCTTGCCCTTTTGCCTTCCCACACTACCCAAATGCCACTTTCTGTTAACTCCGCCCCCTTTGTTTCAGGTGCTGGTTGCTGCCCTACATCACTTGGCACAATTAACTGGCAATTTGTTTTTATAATTTGTTGCATCTTGCTGAAGGAACTTCTAGCTTCCTTAGCTTAGGGACCGATCGTTAGTTACGCCCTGGGGGGGGGGGGGGGGGGGGGGGGGGGTAGTTTTCTAAAAAATCTGGTGTACGAAAATTGTACCCCCACAATAAACTTTCAAACAAAAGTTTATCCCCCCCCCCCCCCCCCCCCCCCCCCCCCCCCCCCCCCCCCCCCCCCCCCCCCCCCCCCCCCCCCCCCCCCCCCCCCCCCCCCCCCCCCCCCCCCCCCCCCCCCCCCCCCCCCCCCCCCCCCCCCCCCCCCCCCACTGCAATTACCATTTGAAAAGTTTAGATTTTGTGGAGAACGTGAACACACAACAGTTAATTTTCCTTGCTCTATTTGAACTTGAAATCCATCCCTACGAACTCAGCTCCTGGACAATTCAGTCACATCAGGCAAATTAAACAATTTGGAACAACTTCAAAGTAGTTTAAATGAGCGCAAATTCTTTCATTCAATGACGTTTTCTTTCGCGTTGCGTCTCCAACAGCAGTGAGAACAACACAAAACAATAGGTGTAATGAGCGAAAACAATGCCTCTGCACGTGCGTTTTTCATTTGATACATTTCTTTGCCATTCCCTGCAAAACAACGTCAAATGACCAATAATTATAGGGTTTTCTAGAGAACGTGAACACACGACGGTTAATTTTCCTTGCTCTATTTGAACTTGAAAGCTGTCCCTACCAATTCAGCTCTTGAACAATTCCAGTAACATTAGGCAAATTAAGCAATTTTGGAACAATTTCAAAGTTGTTTTAAAAATGAGCGCAAATTCTTTTTTCAATGACGTTTTCTTTGGCGTTACCGTCGTGGTTACTAAAGCTCCCTGATCACACCAGTGGCTATTTTCTCATCGAAATGAGTATTCATTTCAATTACATTTTATATAATATACTAGTGTATCCAAAAGATAGTAATTGCTGCGGTAAATTTGTTGTAATAATGCTGTTTTATCGCCTCGCTGGTATTACAGAATTTTCTCTTTCGTTTTTTGAGGAGGAAAGCAAAGCAAATGTAACCGGGATTAATCGACGAAAACTCCAGCTGATAAGACTAATTTTGTTTGTAACTCACGCATCAAGTTCTTGCAATGTCTGTTGAATATTGTTGAGCAAAGGACGCGTTCACCACGAGGAAGGTGTGAAAATTTAGGTTTAACTTAATTATTGATAATGAATATGTTGCGTTACTAGCCAGCCATATTGTGTTCACGTCTCCACGCGCTCAGCTCAGTCTCATTGACCGCTGTTGGAGTGATTTCAAAATAAATTTAATTTAATTTAAATTTACCGCGAGTTGAGCGAGGACTGTGAGGCATGGTGATAGGACCGTTGGATAGCAAAGATTTTCGAAGATTGTACGGAATAAAAGACAAATTTTGTCTTTTATTCCGTACAATCTTCGAAAATAAATCTTTGCTATCCAACGGTCCTATCACCTCTCACAGTCATCGCTCAACTCGCGGTAGTCTTCGACACTTCAGTTCCGATTTCGACTGGGACATGTTGGACCAAAATATTACAAATCTCGCAGCCAACAGCTTGAAGCAGCAAGCGAGGCTATTGTTCGTGGCGCAGTGCATTCTGGCCCAAAATGTGTTTGTGGCGCAGTGAATTCTGGTAAAAAGCGATCAATTCAAGATTTTACCTAGCTTATATTTTTTTTCTCATATATTTCTCTTAAATCCTGATTATGTTGCTGCTCACTCGCTGCGCTCGTTCCACAGCAATTATATATTTTTAACATTTGTTTTTTTCAGATTGTCATCATTTCAATAACTATTACAGTCGAACCTCCCGTAAGTGACCACCCAAAATGTCAAGCCTAGGTGGTCGCTTACGGCAGGTAGTCGCTTACGAGAGTTCAGACCATATTGGGTCAAAATTTTGCCTCATTAGCATATGGTAACTGCAGAGACTTATCCCATGTGCCAATACCCATCTAAACCCATGTAATAACTTTTAGTAGTCACAAAAATATTTAAGCTTTCCAAAATATTAATTCAGAGTTTCATGGTTCACTTCTGTTAATTTACTAATAAGGCGAATGGAACAAGTCTCACGATAGTTACAAATTGAATCTTTAATGTTGTCTTAACGTTAAGGGGAACTGAACATGAACTAATAAGGATTGGATTGCTAGCTTTAAACTACCCTGCGATCAAATTTTAGTTGATTTTTATTCATTTTTCGAAAGAAAATAATGTAATTACTGACCTGTCCAAACCGTTTTTCAATCTGATCACAGGAAGGCGGTTTTTTTTCGACTGTACTTTTCTCATTTTCACGGCTGCCATTTCATTTGCATGTTCCAGTGGTTTCAAAAGAAGCCAGAGAAAGTGACGTCAAAGACTCACTGGCTTAAAATTGCAGTGTGTGAATACAGCTTATTTAGTATGCGGCACAGGAATTTTGAGCTTTCAGATTGCCAAACTCGTGTTCTGCATACTAAATAAGCTGTATTCATACACTGCAATTTTAAGCCAGCGAATCTTTGACGTCACTTTCTCTGGCTTCTTTTGAAACTACTGGAACAGAAAAATGTAATGGCGGCCATGAAAATGAGAAAAGTACAGTCATAAAAAACCGCTTTCCCGTGATCAGATTGAAAAGCGGTTTGGAATGGTCAGTAATTACAATATTTTGTTCGAAAAATGAAATAAAAAACAATTATAAAATTTGATCGCAGGGGCACTTTAAATTTGACAGCCCTTTAATTACTGGTGATTTACATGTTAACAAGCGTAAAAAACTGTACATTAACCCTTTAACACCCAAATTTCCACCAAAAAGACCCTTTCTCATGCAGTCTACAAATGCCTTTTTATGGCCATTATCTAACCAAATTGAGGCCGAACAGTCAAAAACATTGTTTACAGCTCGGAAAACTAAACCCTCCTACCATTTGTAGAAGAATTTGAGAATTTGAGTTCGGCATAGGTTTTGAACGAGAAAAACAGGACTTGTATGAGGAATGCGATAATGTTAAACACCTCATTATCCAATTTCCACTCTATTATCTCTCAAGTAGCTTCAAGTGGTCGCTTACGGGAGGTTAAAAACAAAAGAAAATTTCAAACTTTTAGCTCTAAAAGTGGTCGCGGTCGCTTACTAGAGGTGGTCGCTTACAAGAGGTTCCAAATATAGTGATTTGACTTGGAAACTTTTGGTATTTTGAAAACTGGTCGCTGAGAGGTGGTCGCTTACGGAGGTGGTCGCAACCGGAGGTTCGACTGTATATACATGTAGTTGCTACCTTTTGTATGTCTTAAAATTTAACCCCCCTCACTTCTCGTGCAAGGTAAAAAATAATCTCCCCAAATGGAGTTTGTTTAAAAAAATTACCCCCCCCCCCCCCCCCCCCCCCCCCCCCCCCCTAGGACGAATAAACGATCGTCCCTTAAAGTCCTTAAACTGGATGAACTATTAAATCTACATTGGTATGGAAAAGACTTTGGATAGCCTCCAAACAAGCGGCAGATGTTCCCAACAAAAAATGCCAAATTTTATTTTGTAAAATATTGAAAAACAAATGGTACCGTGCAAAAGTGCTGCCGCAGCTAGCTAGAGGGTAGACTTTAAGACTAGCTAGACAGCTAGACTCAAAAGTTAGAACTTTACTTCATATCTCCAATATAATTTGGAACTTCCAGCTCATGTTATGAACTTCCTTGTGCTAAACAATGTAACTGCTCACCTCTTTTCATTCTTTTCATTTACGTAGGTGCTAATGTACAGGCCATTCAGTTGACTGGAAAATCTCGATTTATACGCCATGTACAGCACATACTGGCCAACTTCAAGGTCTTTCTCCAGTTGGAAAACAAAAAAATCGTTTTTAGGGTATTCGAAGGTCTTCTTCAGCGGCAATTCCTCGCCCGGGGTAGCAGTGTTGGGTTTCGCATCGGAAGCAAGCTTGTAAACTTTTGCTTGAGTAACATTCATATCGTTGATGTGAATGAGTATGTACGACATGTAATCTGATTTTTCCGTGACATCGATCAGGATGGAGACATTCCCTTGAAACGTGTTCTTCTCCAAGGCTGGGTCTAAATAAAAGTCGTAATGAATGGGTCGAATATTCTGCGGCAACCTGATTTTGTACCATGGCTCAGGACCTGTTGGTTCCGTGGGAACGACCGTTGTTGATTCACTCTTGTCAGTCGCAACGATCGCGTCTCTCTCCTCTCTTTCCTCAAGCGCATCTTTTCTTGCCTGTTTGGCGCTCAAAACGCCCGACAGTACTCCAACAAAGATGATTAACACGATCACAATAACAACCAGTACGATTGCTTTTGTTCGCGTGATGACAAACACTTGCCCCGTTTTATTCGCGAACTCTTCATCGCGATCGTGTTTGTCATCTTTCATTGGAACTTCTTCGGCCATTTTTCTTTCCCTTTCTTTTGAAATCTTTCCAGAGCAAACCCAGTTACACAAACCAACAAGCCAAAGCTCCCGCGACAAGTGTTTGGAGTTTGAAACCCGTCGCGCCAAGCCAAGCGATTAAAATATGATACTGTCCCTTGAAAACTTTTAAGACAAATAGTGAAGACCCCAGAAAACAAACAACTTGCTGTCACCAGTTGCCATTTTGGCCAATCAGAACACGAATTGTACAAAGCGCGGGAAAACACACGGAAAAGGATGAGACAAATCGCAGAACTTGAACAAGGAATAGTCTGGTTTCCATATAAACAGATATATAACAATCATACAAAGGTAGCTAAAGGTCAAATTCCTCAAATTTATAAATTTCGTCGAGAAAATCAACAACTGTGGAGACAAACACTGTACCAAAGTCTCTAAAGGTTTGTGTCTTAAAAGAATGCGAATTGTTTCTCGAGTTTCTTTCTGATGACAAACACTACAGGACTAGTACATATACAGTGAAATTACTGAAAAATGTCAAAAATATAATCTTTTCAAGGACTTAGATTTTAATACGAAAATCTTATCCCTGTTATCTTGTAATGTTAGACTGTACAACAAACGTTTCCAGTGCGTAGAAAAACACAAAAAATATAGTGAAAAATATTTTACCCCCCAGTCACCGCAAAATTTCTAACCCTCCATAAAAGTCCTCAAATCGAAGCTTCACCTCCCTGGAGTGATGACGCGCAGTCTTACACGACAGTCTTCTCTTGACACTGTTCAACATTTGTTGAACAGCCGTTGCAACTTTTGGCAACAGGTTTATACTGTTAGGTGTGTGGAATGTGGCTAAGAGCATCAAAATACCAGCACAAAGCTACTTTGATATGCTTTACTTGCGCACAAGCAAACAAGCCGTTGCTCTGTTTTTTTAAGCCACACCCCTAACAAGGCCGAAACAGCTGTCCATGGCTGCAAATACGTGGGCTCAATATTTATCCTTTTTTTAGCTACACGTTGAATCTTATCAGAAAACAAACGAGTAGCCTAAGAACAGGCCTCCCTGATTCACCCCGACTCGCTTGGATCGATCGCAGTCTTTCTTTTCGCCTCTCCCCATGCACCTCTGCGGAACCTATAAATTCATTAGATCTGGGTATCATGCAGATGAAGGGTCCATTGTTCTGTTGTTTCTTCTATTGTTTTCTCAGCCAATCCTGTAAGGCGTTCCCAGACGTACATACCCCTTTGGAAGCCTCACAGGCTAACAAGTTTTGAGAACAGTGGATGATGAAGTTTTCCGATACTACTCATCCATTGAATTTAATTTACACAAGCGCAATTTCCATAAAGAAACCCTTCCATATTGCAAGTTTTTGAAGGATTCAGTAAACAACAACCACCATTTTCTAACTGATATAGCAATGAGAAAATTTATTAATGGTATCCCTTGACAACAGAGAAAAGCTTGCATTAAACAGCTCCTAGCACACTTAGTACTGTAGCTAAAACACCTTCTAACACCAAAAAAATACAGAAATTGTCTGATGACAATAATTTACAAAAAACAACTTTGTTTTTATTATATACTGCATTATGAAGAAAAAAACCTGTGAACGTTTCCTTGTTATCATCTCGCCATACATTACTTTACATACATTCGGTCTCTCATTGTTATGTTAGCGTTATTTTAATAGGTACTGTACAAAATACGAATATCTGTGATAATAGCTTTATTTCTCCCACCCCTACCCATTTCCGAGGCATTCCCATGCATGAACTTAATCAACATTGCAGTTCTCCTTACGCTTATAATTTAACTTACTGTAAAGCAAGTGAAAACTCAGAAATATGAAACATTTGGCAACTTGAATTTATGGCATTAGAGAAAACACACATCTCTTTTAGCTACAAACAAGCTATAAATTATTAACAGAACTTAACCCTTTAACTCCCATGAGTGCCAAAAATGAAAATTCAAGAAAAAAAAATCATTTTGTAAAATATTGCAAAAACAAATGGTACCATGCAAAAGTAATGCCAAAGAGGTTTCATTTGAATGGTCACACCATACATGTAGGATTTTGTTGATGGAATCAAAAGTTAGAACTATACTATACACCTCCATAATTGACTCGGGGAGTGAAAGAGTTAAGTAACAAAACACACTACAGTCTGAAAAGCATAACACTGAATCATCACTTGTTGGATAGCGTAAGGAGAAACTGAACAAGAAACTAGCAGAAAATCTTCACAAAACTAGAAAACAGTAATGTATGTCACCCGAAACTTGCAGTGGGGGTGCAGAATGAAAATCTTAATAAACATATATTGTACAACTTTCCGATTTTTTTATCGTAGAGAAATGTTAAAAGGTGAAATGTTATTAATAGCGTTCCGCCCAGATTCTAAAAATAGAATTGGCGCGCAGCATCATGGGATTGAAATGCGTACAAACATTCAAGAACTATGCAGGTAGCTACGAAAAAAGCAGGTGCTACAAAGCACTGTTCTTGGGTTCAACTCGACAATTATCCACAACATGTACAGGAATCGCAAAAACTGGTGTTTCCGAGGCAGCCATTTTGAAATATTTGTCCGCATTTCGATCCCACAATGCAATGCTAACAAATATGACGTCACCTGGGCGAAACGCTATTAAAGCATTTCGACACATGACTCTTAATGTTGCATTCAAAATAAGATATCCAAGTCACAATAAGTCTTTTGTTTGACCAGTCAACACCCCCATCAGGCCTACATCAGTTTGTTTGAAGAACCTTGCCATTAACGATATTTCAGTAAATATAATACTGATCTGGGTTCAAGCATGGAAACACTAAAGTTAATTAAAAATAATCATTACTTGAATAATTATTATTCAAGCCTAAAGCTTACAAGCAGTAACAAGTAAAAGTTGAGTTGTCAGAGAGAAACACAATGTAGCTCAAAGAAAAAAAAGGTACTGTTTTCAGTTAGATCAATGTTTACAAATAACAAGATAGGTTTTACATTCAAAATGATTTTTAGCTACTGTTCACTTCTAGGAATTGTTACTTTTTGGCATTAAAACAGGGCTGCCAACAAGTGCCAAGGATTTTCCCTAGCTTTTAATGTGTATTTGAGCCGTGACTGCTTTTATGCAAAAACAGCATATTGATTAATACCAAAACCCAATTTTTCCTGGCTAGTTTCGTCACTTCTCTGCTTATTTAAAAAAATAGTGACAGCCCTGTTAAAAGAAAAAAAAAACTAAAAATCATTTTGGAAATTCCCAATGCCGGCTCTGAAATTTCTAACCAGCACAGAATGACAGAAATGTATTCCATGGGAGTATTCACTGAATATACAAATTGATACCCTGCCAGCACCTAAATAGCTTCCCCTCAAGAGAGGAAGAACCTTCCCACCAAAACCAAACTGATCTGCCATTACAAAAAAAAGAAAAGAATAATTTGTGTTTGCAGATTGACACAACCTTAAAGCTTGCTGTTATGAGAATCCATCTTGCTGTGCCACCATACTTTTCTTTCATGTCTCAAATGCCACTGGGTAAAGCATTGAGGGAACTTTCTGTGGTGCATGGCAGAATCATTTTAAGGAAGTAACAAATTTTGTTGGTAAAATCTGATAAGCAAGACTAGAATTAAACTAAGTGTTTAACTTTTAGTTTGCATATGGTATACACCAATTCACTGCTTATATTTCTGCCTGCTATATAAAGAAGATATTTAAAATGAAACTGAGCATTGGTGTCATGTTTATTTCCCTTGGCTTCATACTTGTGAAGGTTAACAAAGCCAAGCATGAAACACAGGTCCCATCGCCTATTTTAGAGATTAGTTTAATCACTTATGTCATTCAAACTGTCCTACATAAAATCTAAACTCAAGCATAATTTATTACCTGTTCTGATTTAAGCCTGTAATAGATGATCCAAAACATTAATCTGGAAGTGATGAATTCAAAAAGGAATGCTTGGACAAAGCAGTGAACTACAAGTACTTATACACAGGGTTATCACTAAACTTCACATGACGTTTTACAACTGTATTAGAACATAAGCCTCCAGCAATTCACAAAGATTACAAGCTGACACTTGAACAACACAAGAACAGTAACATACAGCACCAGACAACACCTTTTTACCCAAGCACTCCTGACTAACTTGTTATTATCTTAAATTTTCTGAATCTTTGAGCCAACAACAACAGGATTGTCCTTTGATATCTTGGCCCTGCCATCAGCCTTATAGTCAAAGCTGCAGTCGTGTTTATCTGAATATCTATGAAGGCCACAGTACACATTTCCACATCTGCATTCAAATCCTGTAAAAGTAAAAAAAAGCTATTAGTTATTATACAGTATGTTGATAGAAAACCAGCATTAAAGCAACCTAAAGCAATCTTTGGAGAATCACAGAATGCTAACCAGTTCGTGTAAAACCAATCTTTTCTTCAAACACGACCGTCAAGGTTTCAGGGGCCAGGGGTTACTTGAGCTTGGAGCCCTAAGCCCCTAGTATAGAACACTGGTTAGTTTAAAGTAGCATTTAAGCATCTTATTTGCCAGCAAAACTTAAGATACATGACAAATATCGGACATGTTTGCTACCACATACAATGCAGATTTACCACTACAGTACCTGTGATGTACAAGGCAGCCAAAAGTGTAATAACATAGTTACATTTACTTTTGTCAATTTTGTGAAGGATGTACTTATATTGGAAATCACTCACTATACTCTGAGTACATTAATAATTTGCCTTCAAATTACTGGTAATATGTTTTAATTTGTAATCTCTAATTATCAAGCTTTCAGAAAATATATAGTTTGTTGGGGTTTTATAAGACATACAGTGTATAGCAATAAAATTGTGCAAAAGCATTTTTTTTGGGTGGGGACCCTGATACCTTAAACCAGCATTGCAAAAACAATTGTTGTTGTTGTTTTTTTTGCAACATTTATAATAACGTTTAAAAGCTATTAACCATCATAATATTAACCCCATTACTTCTTTAAAAAAAATTCAAAAGTGAACATGTTAATGAATTCCAGTGTAAAAATACAACTCTCTTGGATCATTAGTACAGACCAAAGAAAATATTTTGACATTTTAAGATGGTGCTAGAAATAATGGCAGCTGATGGCAGCATAAACGCCAGATGCTTGTCAAACAATAAGGACTGACAGTCCACAGTTTCCACTTCTTTTCACAGGCTGCATCTAAGTTGTGCAAAACTTCTATTACCAATACAGAAGAGAAGAGCGACTTACCAGTTAATCCTACTTTTTTCCGACACATAAAACATCTATTTCTTTTGGTTTTTGCTTTGTCCTTGGTTTCAGACGTGCTTGCCTCAGCTTCGGCCTCTGGTTGCCTTAAACTATCGTCATCTGCTGAGACACTGCTGGTGGATGAAGAAGGACTCACTTCTGCTGCTCCTGCAATATCCTCACTTGCAGGCAAAAGAGAACTACATGGTTCCTCAGACAACCCTGCAACAACAGCCCAAAGATATATTACATTAAAGTGTGTATGACAGTGATTTTTTTTATTTGCTTGATCGAATATACATGATGTTCTGATAAGAAAATGGAAAAAAAAAATTTGATATTGATCTTTCTTCTCTGCGTTGTAGCCGTCTAAACATGTGAAATTTCACTTCTGGTGTGTTACAAAACCGCGCAAGAAGAAAGACTGGAAATAGTCCGCTGTGACGTCAATACAAGAATGCCGGTGTCGAGGTTTCTCAGTTTCTCACATTTTTAGATGCGCCCTGAGGAAGAAACATGGTTCTATTAAGGTGTGTTGTCCATGGTTGTAGCAACACGCACCAAAAAACGGAGGAACTGAGAAATTGCGACACTGGCATTCTTGTATTGACGTCACAGCGGACTATTTCCAGTCTTTCTTCTTGCGCAGTTTTGTAACACACCGGAAGTGAAATTTCACGTTTTTAGACGGCCAAAACGCGGGGAAGGAAAATCGATATCGAAAATTTCTTTCCATTTTCTTATCAGAACATCATGTAGATTCGATCAAGCAAATAAAAAAATCACTGTCATATACACTTTAAGTACATACATGTAGAATCCTAAAGTGTGATGTCACAAATACTTAAATTTGTGAAATTATGGGATTTGACATGATAATTGAAAAGATCATGATGAAAACTGCTTGCTTGCCAAAAATCAGCATCCTGTTGCAATTTGAGGGCAAGATGTTGGTCTTCTTAAAGTTATGCTCTGATGACTCCATACAAACCCTTCTAATTGCCTTGGTTCCGACTGTTAGAACAGAGACAAATAACACTGATGTTGCGATGAATGAATTTTAACTCACAGTTGCCCATTATGCCTTGGCATAATATATTTCCTGAAATAACTTTCTGTAACTTGTACAGGAAGAACTGTTTTTACGGGAAAGGTACTACCTATAATCTGAGCACATTTTAGGTCACGTGGTCATGTGGTCCACTTGCGGTCAACAAAAAGTTGATCATGCGATAAACTGTTTTCAAACCGCGGAGTCAGAAACCAACAGTCCTTAAAGTAGGCTGATTTTCAAGCCATTCCAAGGGCCGCCAGGATTCAACAGGGATGTAGCTAAGAGATGGCTACCAGCTACATGTAATTTCACCAGCTGAAAAAGAACTTTTCACTGGCTGAAATTCAGTTGAAAAACTTGGGGTGATTTTGAAGTTGCACAAGCCAGAAAAACCAGCTGGACTTGTTAATGAGCCTGCTAACTTTTTTCTTAGCTACACCCTTGAGTCAATAGTCATGTGTCCACAGAAATGAACCAACCTGTAGGTGGGCTCGATACCATTGAGGCCGGACTGGTAGTTGGTGATGACTGCTTTCGCCGTAAGGCATCTTTGAAGCACTTAGAACACATTCCATCACTGGAAGAACTGCCATAAAATCCACAGCCCATGCGGCACAATGAAGGTTGTTGAGTATCGTCTGAACCTCTTTCCATTACACTTTTGAGAAAAAAGAAAAAGAAACATTCTTTTATGTCTATAATTTAGCTTCACTCATTAATACCCACCATGAATAATTTAAGTAATTTATTTTATACTTTGACTAAAATAGCACTGAGATAGACAATGGCAAAATGACAAGGAAAGAGGAAATTGTTACATATACATGTAGATTTGGGCAGATAGCAATATTGATGTTAGAGCAATGAAACGACAGACAAACAGTCAAAACTGGATAGGGTTAAAATGGATTCAAAAACTAACTCAACTTGTGTTGGAAGAAAGTAGTTTGGGAAATTTGTGTGAGAACCTAGTTTACAGTGCAAGTTTAACTTGCTGAATGAGTAACAAGATATACCTAGGCTTCTCACATTTCCTTCAGACAAGCTGCTCTAGAGTTTCATTTGCCCTAATTTGTTTTTGCTTGTTTTGGTTTTTGTATTAAAATACATGTAGTTATTTAGCTGGCAGATGGTTTGCCTACTAGAGATGTGAGCATGAAAAACAAAGAAGAATCTTTGAAGCATTTCCTATTTCTCTGCCCAGGGTTTAGGGTTTATCAGAACAAAGTACAATCTACTTTAATTTGCAACTAAACTACTGTTGAGAAAATCTTTGAATATGGTAGATGCTATTATATAAGTTCGCAGTGTCCTGACAAACTGTAAGGGAGACATAATCTTGGAAAGCAAATATTTCCTGTGTCATTTGTAAACTAAACAAAACACCTTTAGAAGAAATTAATGCATTCCAAATGGAACATTTCATTGCAAGAGCAGAAAATAAGCTTAAAAACAATGTATCATTATGAGGAGTGGGAGCCCTTCTCCCACTGGTACCCCGGTGAACATGTGTTTGTCCTCTTTTAAATATTACTAGTAATAGTTCTCACTAGAGCTGCCCCTGCTTTTATATAACTGTATTTAGACGATGGCCATAACCACCGCCTTAAAAAAAAAACGCATACGCTTTCTGAGAATGTGACATTTAATATCATACTGCTATGTTCAAGCGATAAACTTCTTTATTCTTTGCGTGCGTGCCTGACGCAACATTGTTTTTGTGTTGTTGGGCATTTGAAATAGAATGCGCACATTTTTGACAGTTGCAGTCATTTTCAATGATGAAGCTGAGGCAGCCTCGAAACGTCTGAAATATTAACTTTTAGTGCTGAAATGGTAACTACTACTAAGCTTTAGTGCTGAAATGCTAACTTTTAGCGCTTTTTAAGTCAGCTACATGTAAGCTAGTTAAATTCTCGTAAAACGGTTACTACGGCTACACGTAGGAATAATTACCCAATACCACCTGGGCGCCTAAACTGTTTTACTGTACCCACTAACACTTTGCGCACCTTGTTGATCAAATCGGGATTGAATCTCCTACTAAGAAGAAAAAATTAATATATTTTTTTATTTTTATTTTCCCCATACATATATATATATATATAGATGCCGCCTCTGGTTTTGGCCCAGCCGGGGCAAAAAACAATTATTGAGTTGTCAACCATTGTAAGCCATACAGTAGATCTATTTTAGGTTGGTCCATATAATCCGCTTGTAATTTGTAACATGTTTAGTCTTTTTTTGTTGTTGTTTTGTAAATGCGCCATGTCTCTCCTTTGTCTTTCCTCCCCTTTGATGTTAAAATAACCAAAGAAGAGAAAATAAACAAAATACAAAAAAGGAATTTTTTAAAGCCAATGAGGCTGTTCTTCTGTTCTCGATCTATTATGAATAGCAATTTCCTGTCCACAAAATTTGTTACCTAGATGTTGCATGTATGTCATATTACACAAGCAGAAACTGCTGTTTTTCCAATCAAAGGCTCCTAAGAGCCATCCCATGAATAAGAAATGCTAATGTGTAACGCAATATTGTGGTAAACTTATGTTTTCACACTGACACGGTTCAATATATTTTTTTAATTAAACGTAAGGATTTTTGACAAGTGCAAACAAACAGTACATCACTTTCATAATGTCCAGTCCGAAGAAAAAAGAAAAAAGAGAAGAAAAAAAGGTCCTGAGCTGGACTTGAACTCGCGCCTCCCGACTCCAATTCCCGACACTAAACCACTCGACCACCGAGGAACAAATGCTTAGCAAAGACTAAATTTTATTATTTCAAGGTTAGATATGCGTCAAAACACATGTCTTGGTTGAAAAATCCTTTTCGATAGATTTTAATGTTGCATTAAAGACTCCAAATGCAAAACATCTTTAAGCTCACTGGATTCACATTGTTCTTGTTACGAAACGCATTCGTAACAAAGCATTACGTCACTAAGTTTACAGCTGATGGAAGGAGTGAGATAGTGAATTTAAGCCATTACCGATAACCCGTTCATTACGCATGCGCGTATTCATGGGATAAAAACGCAGACACTGTGCTAAGTTAGGTTTGAAGTTACAAACCTAATGATGTTATTGAGGCCACAAACTTAACTTTTATTTTTTGCTATCAGCTTTTGATAAACAATAACAAAGTAACATAATAAATTTACAAATCTATGAAAATTCAAGGACTTTTCCAATACTAAAAACATGTATTTGTTGTGGTTCAATTTTTTCTTTGGTTTGAAAATTTTCAAACCAGTTTGATTTTTGTTTTCCTTTGTCTCAGAATATGATAATGAATCTGAGACAAAGGAAAATAAAAACTAAACTGGTTTGAAAATTTTTAAACCAAAGAAAAATTTGAACCACAACATATACAAAATGTTTATTTTAGGTACTCTTTAACACCCTGGCCAGATTCGAGGACTTTTCAAGATAACTGTTAAAATTCAATTACTTTTCACAAATATAGATGAAATGCTGTACAGGGCTGTGCTCTAGCTGTGATTAGTAGACCTACAGTAGGTGAGTAACTTTTGTTTTCAGACAAGAGGAAAAACTTGATTTCATAACTGGGAGCCCTAACATTTTCTTAGAGCACAGAACCAAGACAGTAGGAATAAAAAAATGTCTCTTTCTTTGTCTTGTACTTTGATCAAATCCAACAACTGGTACAACTTTAATAGTAATTTCAGAAATTACTACACGGCAATGTCATGTGCTATAGAATGTCCCCATATTAGTAAGGGAGATTTCTCCCTGGCTAGGCGGTCTTTTGACATTTAAATAAAGTTTTTATATATATATAATACATGTATCTGTAGAGATTAAGTATAACAGATGGATGAAGTGATGCTCCACATAAGAACTACCGTAAACTTCATTGTTCTGCCGCATTGGCTCTTTTCCACATAGAATATCTTTGATTTTAAGAATAGAGGAGGGGCTGATGGTTCATAATTATATTTCGGTATAAAAATAAAGAAAAACCATTTGCGTCAAATAAATTTTGGGAAATGTTTGTGCTTAACCAATCAGAATAGCAGAAGACAATAGCTAATAATTTTGCTTATTTGATGAAGTTCCCCAAATACAATATCTTTTAAAAATTGCATGTTGCGCGATTGGGTCTCAAATTACTCGAAACCTTAAAATAATTAGACAAAATGCACCTTGAACCTTAACTTTTTACAATTTCGAGTCTAGGCCAAGCAGATCACTAGTTGTAACAATGAAAAAAGTTAACATTCCATCGTGCATTGCGTTTCAGCACTTTCCTCCTTATGCGGATCATTACTTAACACAGATATACATGTAGTGCCATCTCACAAAAGCCCGTTTCTTTTCAAAAATGTCCACTAGTAACAACTGTTGGATTATGTCCAAGTAAAACATGTTACAAAGACCACTTTTTACTTGTTTTATGGTCAGTCCTTATCTAACATGTAAGCACTGTCTCTGAAATTTTGTCTTAATTTCTTTTCCCAAAGTCAATCACGATAAGCACAAAAATATCCTTTAGAACTAAACATCCAAAACCAAATGCATCCAACATTTTGGGGACTTGGAGTATTAATGCAAATTGAATTATGAGACTTTATGTCTGTTTTTTTTTTCTTTGACAAATTCAAAGTCGCTATGATTACTATTGGTAAATTGATGATCTTAGGTACTGGAGCAACAATGTTCAAATCATGTGTGAACCGTTGCAAGTATTGCAAAAAATTTCACCTGGAATCAATCATTTTGTTAAAAATTCAACAAAGGCCGATGATTTGTATAAAATGAGGGATGAAATTGAACACTGTAGGTACCCATAGAGTGACTCAATAATATTATGACTGTAAGAAACTACACTGTGATATATGTTGATAGACTGTATACATGTATGTATGTATATCTGAGAAATGCTCATGACTTGTTTTGTGCACGACTCTTGTTATCATTGTATATATGGGTTTTATCTTACATTCTTTAAGTGTAGATTAAGTAAGCCCAGCTAGTCTAAAACATTTATAGAAACACAATTAGTTTTAGGAGAGTGTTGTCAGAAAAAATAGTCCCAACAAAATATAAAAATTACATTAGTCTGGGAATACCTTACACATTACTAACTTTCTGAGGCAAATTAAAAATACATCTTTCTGCCTTTGAATTAAGATGTTTACAAAAAGTTCAAGAAAAGTCCTACGTATATATAAATACAGTGTAAATCACGTCAAACCTTTAAAAAGATTGAAATACTAAACAAGGTTGAATGTAATATCAAATTTAACAGCCATACTCTTGAATATAAGCTTATACTCTGAAAGCATTAAGGCTATGTGGCTCGATCAATTGTCCGACAAAACAGAGAAGAAATATGGAAATATGGAATCTTGTGATAATTGTTTATTGCGTGATTTCATTCCCATGAGGTTTTAAAACTGTACAGTTTACCATCGCAAAATAACACTGGTTTTGGTTTGAGGGAGAACCTAACAACACAACACAAATTCAACATGAGAAGATCAAACAAAACGCTAAGGATTTAGTGATTTGTCATTTCATTTTTAGTCTCAACCAAAATATCACGAAATTAGTGGGCCTATTTGAGAAAGATTTTTCACGGAAATAATATATTGTTCAAATCTCTAACTAACGAGTTATTTTAAACAATAAAAGCGTCTCTTGGACATATAACGGCAGATTGTAGCCACTCAAAATATCAAAGTAGAAACAAGACTGAAAATTTATACGGAGAACAACTTCAAATGGTCGCCATGTTTGTCCAACATTAATAATTTCGTGTTCTCTTACGGGTCGAATATGACGCGACGCCATAAATTTGGCCTTTCGTATCCACAATCACCCATAATTCTCACGAAAACTTAAACATACCTCTTCTAACAACTTTTTCGTCAAGAACAAACTCCAAGCGGAGATAGTTTTGCAATAGAATCTACACAAATAAGCTTATACGAACCACCTATTCTAATAACCGTATTACGAAAGTGCAAGTCCCGCAAAACCAAAGCTGTGCATTGAGAATTTCACTTCAATTTATCCTTCTTTTCTTCAGAGTTGAGTTCAAAGGGGTAGAAAATCAAAAAATGAAATTGAAAATGCACTCTAAGCATCATTTCCCTCATTTCTTTGTCCTAGCTGTTCCCTTTTATTTCATTTTTTAAGGCCGTTTCTGTCCACCAGGCATGACTTGACTAGAAGGAAGGAGCCCTGCGGTTTGAAAGAAACGCTTTCTTCACCCTTGGCTATCCGTTCTAGTTGATCGAAAACGAAAAGGTGATAGAACTTGAACATCTTGTGTTTAGATATAACACAGTTTAAGAGTGAAATTGTAACAAAGATCTTGAAGAATTATGTTCGGTAGCTCGATTGGCAGACTCAAACGCCGTGCTCGTCACGCGTGGTGTTGGGAGGGCCGACATAATCCCCATTTGAACATTATATCGCATGATTTATAGCTCGTTGAAAGTTTTGGATGACTGAAAATTGTATGTTTGAACATTTTAGAAGGCCTGCTTTTCAGAGGACTGAGGTTGCTACCACAGACTGCTGACAACAAAAGCCAAACAAATATGGTTCGCCTTTCTGGCAGCGCCCAATGTGAACTTTGCATCTTTGGCGATGGATTTTCGCCAATTCCTTAAGTTCAATACTATATGCTGTCTAAATAGCCTCTACTTACCAAAATATCGACGAAAAAACGCAAGGAATAATCCTTAAAACGCGCAACGCTGCTCTTCGCACTATTTTCTCTCCCGGAAAACGAAGCGATTTCCTTTTGTTATGGTCTCTGTGACGTCACATTAATCTGGCTCAAAATGTCAATCAATTGCAATTTGCCTCATGTGATTGGATGACTCGACAAAAAGCCCACTATAAACCATGGGTGACTGAAAATAACCCCGCAAACAGGCAAAAGATACGAAACATGACCGTATTGCTTGTTCCTGATAAATCGAGACTCTTCGATCAATTAGATTTATAAAAGCATCGTAACCAAAGCTTATCGGTTCATCGTTTAAGTCACGCTGAATATCTTTAATTTATTGGAGCTTCGTTCCGCTCTCGAGATTGGCAAAACAACAACCGACGCATTGCAAATTATGTACACGTCACGACCGTCATGCCGGAAGTCACGAATAGACAAGTTGCATACATGCGACGAAGGCATCGGTGCCGTAGGTTACGTAGTCCGATGACATCATAATTCTTGCGATAAGCGACAAACTTGCACGATCGCGCGAGGTTGATTCTCTGATATTATATAATAATGATACTTGAAATATTAATCCAAGGTCACAGGCCGGGCTACCAAAGACAGCTGCTGACAGTTTATTTCTGACATTGCATTTCTGTCACAAGGTGAACTAGAAAAAAAAATGGTTGTTTCTGTTGTTGTTGGAAATAACTGTGGTTGTTTACAACAACAACCGACAACAAATTAATAAAAAGAATAACAAATTGGAAGAAGTATAAAAGAAAAGAAGCTCGCTGAAAAAAAATCAGTTTTATTCGCCACACAGCAGTCAAGCTAAAAAAATAACATAAAAGAAAAAAGAAAATATAAAAAAGATGTACAGTCGCGAATCCATGTACAGTGTATTTGCGGTATAAAGGATAAAAAAAAACAGAATTGGGTGAAACAGGAAAATTCTAGTTGTGTGCGTGTACACGATGGATATACGTGACTCGATCATTATCCGTAATGAACATAATAAATGGCTTGCCATAATAATTAGACTAACAAATACCACGGAAACGTGATTTCACTGCAATGTGTAGACTCGGAATTTTCAAAAGATGATCATGAATTCGCCCGCTATGATTCGCCCGTCATGGTCCGCTGACGATCAGACAGACAATACAATCGAGCAGGAAATTCACACATAAACGTCATAAACTGAGTTTGAGAGTAAATACTGGCTTCCTGAAATAAAAAAAAAATCCATAAGGATCTCAGTGCAGTGTGCAGAACCGCTTTTTCAAACATGATTCACCAGTTGATTCGCCCGCCATGCCCGCGCCGCCGTGATTCGCGTGTTAGTTCGCCCGTCATTATTTGCCCATTGTCAGCGAATAGTGCAAGAGTAAAGGCAATTCACAGATATTGTTTTTCTTTGCGGGACAAGTTGTGAAGAGAAGGTGTTACACGCGCAAGAGAGGGTGTTACACGCGCAAGAGAGGGTGTTGCACGTGCAAGAGAGGGTGCGCACAGGGGTTTTAAAACCAAAACATTGCAAGACTTGCTGCAAAGGGGGTGTTACACGCTGCAATGCAGCAGCTTGTCTTTCATTGATTTTGACCATTGCAGGATACATGTATGTTACACGCTGCAATGCAATGGTTCATGCAGCATGTCTTGCAACGGCAAAACATGCGCTGCATTTCCCCCATTTTTCAAGCCAAAATGGCAAAAAATCGATACCCATTGTTAGACTAAAACAGCTCGAAAAACCATACCCATTTGTGTCGCACAGTATGTTTCCGCGAGACTTAATTTTACCCTGTTACAAAACCCTTAATGCACGAGTTATGAAAATATGCCTTGCTTTGTGAATTTATGAAGTGTCAAGCATTACAACATATAATTTAACGTTGTGCTCTGTCGCAAACGAACATGTAAACCTGATTTAAGTTTTGGTTTGGTTCAATTATTGCAAAAAATGGCTATATGTAGAATTAAAATCTGTTGCGCCGATTCTGAGATCAGCACTTGTTAATACGGATCAGCATCTGTCTCCCCCACAGTCTCTTCTTCTTCGGTAGTTGACGCGCGACGCTAGAAAGCTAAGATTGAGTACACGCCCGACAAGGAAGGATAATAATTTGAAACTTTTTTGCGAAATTTATTTTCACGATTTTATTGAAATGAAAGTCTCGCGAAATATTCCCCTTCTATTTTCGCGATATTAAAGTCCCGTAAAAGTAAGTACCAATAAGGTAGCTTATATAAGGGACTACCAGCGCGCCCTCCCCTGGAATCTGCACTTTTGCTGTAGTGCCAGCCTTGCATTCAGTTGTCCCAGTTTATTTCACTTCCAGTAACTTCTGATGTAAGCATCTCTACACTAAACATTTGGCAACAATCAGATGTGTGTTTTATCCCGCGTAAGTGGACCTCTGCAGCATTGTAAGGTTTCTGGTTCCGGTATTTTGAATCCAATAGCCTTGCGAGACCGGTTTTGGGATCGAGAGAAGATTGGGTACTAGGCGCGAGGGGTGTCATGGAAAGGGACGATTTCCACCGCGGTCAAACGTCCGAGGCGTTTTTCGTTTTATTTAGTGGGATTTTATTTAATATTGAATGGAAATATGGGAAAGGATGTATAAAAAAGATTAGTTGATGTTACTATCTTTTAATTTTTCTCAAAATGATGAGCTTTTTTCTGTTGAAAATTAAAACTGACCAAAACTCTTTGCGCCTGATCAAAATTACGTTGGCAAATGACGCCGACAATTCTGCAGTTCACAGTTTTTAAACGCTTAGAACTTTTTTAGTAAATTTTCAAAACGTATGGTAAATTGACAGTGTATTGGCAATATATCACACTTTAAACAGTGAAAATGACAACCTTAAAGGGGCAGTATCACGAAGTCGAAACTTGAAAACGTCGGCCCACGTTTTCAAGTTTGATTCCGCAAATTCAAAAAGGCCATCGAGAAGTGGAGGTATTTGTTGAATCAAAAAATCCGTTTTGATAGCCGGAAGAAAGAAAAAATCACTTTTAACAGTGATATGTCCAAAATTCCGGTGCAAGAATAGTGAACAGTGCCGCGCGTGGAACCTCGTGATACTGCCCCTTTCAACGCGCTAACCACTACAACACCGCACAGGCTAACCACTACACCACCGCACAGGCTAACCACTACATCACCCCGCCGCGCCTCGACATGCCCCTACATAGGGTCAGACAGATTCTCCTCAAAAATTGTTAAAAAGTTGCCCAAAAATATCTTCAAAAGTTGCTTGAAATCGAGAAAGTTGCTTTTAAAATTTAAAAAGTTGCTTGCTGACATAATCACTCTAATTATAGAGCAGTTTTCAATTGAGTGTCGTAAAACCAAAACCAAAGTAATTACTCTGACCAATCACAGCAGTCGTAAACAATCCAATGAACCAATCAGAGCTCGAAGCAATTACATGTCGCGGGCGCCAAGCGCGGGAAAACGCGTGCGAGCAAGTCACGATTGGTTTTGGTTTTACTTCTGATTGGTCGAGAAAGTGGCGCGAGATTTTTTAGCCAATCACAAAGCGTAGCAATGCAAAACCAAAGCAATTGTGTAATTACTTTCGACAGTCAATTGAAAACTGCTCTATACTGCAACTCGTTCTTTGTTTATTAATTTCTAAATCGTACCACAAGTGACCTCAATGAATTACAAAACACGGCCTAATAAAAAAGCAAAGAAAAAAAGAAAAAAAAAAAGAGATTTTCTAGTGAAATTCTTGTGAAATTCCAAAGAAAAATCTGTAGTGAGACCTTTCGGAGTACACAGCACGGCAGGATTTTGCCCGATCCCACGGCGATAGCGTGAATTTGTTTGATGTCGGCCCGGCATTTTTGCCTGCGTGACATATCCCGCGACATAGCCCTTTTAAACAGGGGCTGAATTAATTCATGAAACTGAGGTACTAGGTCAAGACGAAGTGCCACGGGATAAGGAGACGCACTATAATCTATGATTACTACTAGTATTAAGATTAATTTTGTCAATTCACGCATCAAGTTCTTGCAATGTCTGTAGAAGATTGTTGAGCTAAGGACGCGTTCACCACGAGGTAGGTGTGAAAATTTAGGTTATCTATTGAGTTAAGTATGTTGCGTTACTAGCTAGCCGTATCGTGTTCGCGTCTTCACGCGCTCAGCTCAGGTTTCGCGTCCCCACGCGCTCAGCTCAGTTAGTCTCATCGACCGCTGTCGGAGTGATTTCAAAATAAATGTCTTTTATCCCGTACAATCTTCGAAAATCTTTGCTATCCAACGGTCCTATCGCCATGCCTCACAGTCCTCGCTCAACTCGCGGTAGCCTTCGACAATTGAGTTCCGATTTCGACTGGGACATGTTGGACCAAAATATTACAAATCTCGCAGCCAACAGCTTGAATCACCATGGAAAGCAAGTCTTAAGCTTATGAAAGCGAGGCTATTGTTCGTGGCGCAGTGCATTCTGGCCCAAAATGTGTTCGTGGCGCAGTGAATTCTGGTAAAAAGCGATCAATTCGAGATTTTTCGTAGCTTATATTTTTTTCTCATATATTTCTCTTAAATCCTGATTATGTTGCTGCTCACTCGCTGCGCTCGTTCCGCAGCAAAAAATCTCGAATTGATCGCTTTTTACCAGAATTCACTGCGCCACGAACACATTTTGGGCCAGAATGCACGGCGCCACGAACAATAGCCTCGCTTGCTGCTTCAAGCTGTTGGCTGCTAGATTTGTAATATTTTGGTCCAACATGTCCCAGTCGATAACGGAACTGAAGTGTCGAAGACTACCGCGAGTTGAGCGAGGACTGTAAGGCATGGTGACAGGACCGTTGGATAGCAAAGATTTTCGAAGATTGTACGGAATAAAAGACAAATTTATTTTGAAATCACTCCGACAGCCGTCGATGAGACTGAACTGAGCTGAGCGCATGGGGACGCAAAACCTGAGCTGAGCGCATGGGGACGCAAAACCTGAGCTGAGCGCGTGGAGACGCGAACACGATATGGCTAGCGAGTAACGCAACATACTCATTATCAATAATTAACCTAAATTTTCACACCTTCCTCGTGGTGAACGCGTCCTTTGCTCAACAATATTCTACAGACATTGCAAGAACTTGATGCGTGAATTACAAAACAAAATTAGTCTTATCAGCTGGAGTTTTCGTCGATTGATCCCGGTTACATTTGCTTTGCTTCCCCTCGATAAACAAAAGAGAAAATTCTGTAATACCAGCGAGACGATAAAACAGCATTATTACAACAAATGTACCGCAGCAATTACTATCTTTTGGATACACTAGTCTTAACAAATAATCGACTATGACGTCGTTTGACCGTATGAGAAAGAGAACGCGCAAGATATGGGAGTGTTACACTGTAGATTTGACAGGTCAGGAACAGAGAGAAATGATGGCTAAATTCAGAAGTTACTAAGAAAAGGATCTTAAAATTTGAAAAATTAAGCAGTCGAATAATAAATCCCTTTTTTGATGGTTTGACTGACAATACACGCGGATATTTTCCTCATTGCTCACATTTTTCCGAGCCCCGTATAATAGCTACCCAACTCGTAAAATATCCACGCGAATTGTCTGTCAAACCATCAAATGAGGTGTATGTACTGTATATATCTATCACTGTCTTTCTCCCTTTAATACCAATAGTGCGTTTTCACTCACGTGACCGGCGGCATATTGAAGCGGATGTTACTAAAACGAGGAATGGGGAATGGGGAATGGGGAATGGGAAATTGAAATGGGAAATTCAAAATGGGAAATTTAATTTTTTTTTAAATTAATTGTTTATAATGCGGAATAATTTTTTTTCAGCGCCGATTATCGATATCCACGCTTTATTTGAAACGTTCTGCGCCAAAATAAAAGGAAAGGAATAAATTGACGATAACAGGAGAAGTGACCTTGCCTTGTTTCGTTATTTCACTGCAATACAATGCAGTTAATACCAAAAATCGGGGCCTTGGTCGGGCGTTCGGTCACACTCTGAGGACGAGATTGAAATATGTGAGTATCAGCAGAGGTAGAGAAGGACAAAAGCGCTTGCGGGTAACCCATGAAGTTCATGAAATTGCAACACAAAATTGCTATTATGACATCCCCCCCCCCTCCCCCCCTACATAAAATCACCATTATGATAGAAGAACGCAAACACACACTGGGACGTTTCTCCTCAGCTCTAGGTAAGTTCAATCTCATTCCTTTTTCGCAGTTACTGAAATGTTTTTTAGAAAGTATTTTGTTGTAATACAACGAACGAAGCCTGATCGTTTCGCTCACTCTCAGCACAGCACTTGCGCTTTTGAAGCGGAAACTATAAAATTCAAGTACCGTGTTCAAATGAATTTTTATTTCGTCGGGTTGAAGAGGGACAGAACAGCCAGAAACGTCAGCTGCGAAAAATTTACCACCGTTATAAGATGTAAACTGCACGTGATTTGAAGATTTTCCACCGAATGGACTACTAGCCATGCTGTACTATTTCTGAGAAACCAGTCATCACGACTTTCGCTTGCGCTAGTGAATGTTTCTCGGGCGAAAAAACCTTAAAACGATCACTTTTTTATTTCACTTTCTTTTCTGTGTTACGGATATAGAAGAATAAAACTTGAATATATTTTCGTTGTGTCTGATTGCGAGATGTTTTATGAAATGGTCACGTTGACATTTTTTGACATTTTGACGTTTTTTGACATTTTTTAAAACTGCATTGCATTGCAGTGAAATAACGAAACAAGGCAAGGTCACTTCTCCTGTATCATCAATTTATTCCTTTCCTTTTATTTTGGCGCAGAACGTTTCAAATAAAGCGTGGATATCGATAATCGCCGCTGAAAAAAAATTATTCCGCATTATAAACAATTAATTAAAAAAAAATTAAATTTCCCATTTAAATTTCCCATTTCCCATTCCCCATTCCCCATTCCCCATTCCCCATTCCCCATTCCCCGTTTTAGTAACATCCATATTGAAGCGCTAAAACAATAGGACACCAATATGGCCGCTATTTCATTGTTTTGGGACGGTCGTGACTAGAATGGATACTCCAAAATCAGGTTGGACCACCCCGGACACTTATTGAGAATTATATAACGTCATGTCGACACTTAGAATTTATTTTCAATAAATTTTTAAGTGTAAAAAAGAAAATCTAAAATCCCCACTCAGGATTGAACCTGTGACCTCAGCTAGGGTTAGGCTTACATAGCCTACCGTACCAGAGTACCACCTAGCTTCTCGGGTTGTTTAGTCCTAAATTTAACTATATAAACTGCTAACCCCAACCTCAACTGCAAGCTAACCAGTTACTCTGTTATATAAATCTCAATAAGGCGTCCGAGGTTGTCCAACCTGATTTTGGAGTATCCATTCTAGTCACCACCGTTTTGGGACACCAATATCGCCGCCGTGACGTCAAGTGCAAACGCCCTATAGCCTGTTCCAAGCGTTAAGATTGTGCGGCTGGGGAGCAGCTAATAACAGGCGCGCGAACGAGCGGGGAAAACCAGGGGAGACGCCTCGCTCTCTTTCGCGCCTATTCTACTCTGTCAGCACTCGCAATATGTTTTCTTGGCTCCCCACTATCTGAACGCCTGGAAAAGACTACAACTAGCTTACCAAAGATATTTTTACATTTTATGCACGAACGTAAACAAAAAATAAATATAGCAAAACACTTCAACTAACCTGCCAAAACGTCCGGATTTTCACTTATAAAATTGGATGGTACGAGGCTTATTTCGTTAAACCGAGACTTTTGAGACTGAATTTCGCTATTTCAACTTATTATTTGTTGTGGTGTCATACTATCGTATATCATACGATATACTGTCATACTATCGTATATCATACGATATACTGTCATACTATCGTATTTACATTACGTCAGTGAGTGTTAGCTGTGAATGACTTGGGGCCTCGACAGACTAGACTAATTGTTATCGATAAAAAGTTGTCGATAAGAAAAAAGCCATTCTGTAAAGCAAGTTAAGTTATCGATAACAAACTTTAAACAAAAATAACTTATCGACGACCAAACAGTTTTCCTTTTCAAAAGAAGACAGTTGTCGACAACAAAGTAATGTTGCCAAACAAATAAGCTCATGTGTAGCCGCGCGGCTAGCACTGGAAACGAAGTTTACAAGCGTAATGAACGTTAGTTCCAAACCTCTCGCATTACAAAATAATTGTCGACAATTTGTACTTGATTTCTAAATAGGGGAGACTAGATACTAGTACTCCAGGCGCGCGGGGTGCGATGGGAAGAATAACGGACAGCTATTTGATCTCTTTTTTCCATACTGCGCATGCCCCGCATTATTTGAATCCGATCTACGAGTTTACTTTGCAACCATTCTAAGGGTGCGCTTTTTTGGGACATATATATGTCATTCTGAAATCAGAATACGCTAACAAAACTATGTTGTTTAAATTCTAACACACCAATAATTTTTCAGGTACGCATAGTCAAAGTAGCGACTTCTTTCCATATTTTACGAGAAGAATACGTGCAATATTTAGAGGTATTCTGTTTTTGGAATGACCAGAATATCTCCCAAAAAACGCACCCTAAGTCGGAGGGAAAATGCTGGAAATCTATCCTACTCTTTTGGATCGTCAACGAAACCTTCTCGATCAACGTTGAAAGACCGATATACGAATTAAAGTTAAAACAGTTCATCAAGACGAGATTCTGGTCGACTGGAGGGTTTCTCAAATTCAAAGTCCGGACTCCACGTATTCCTCTTCGGCGAAGACTTGACACTCTGTGAAACATGAAAAAAAAAAAGTAAAATGTTAACGAATCTTCTATAACTCGCGTAGCACGAAGACCTCGCTCAAGAACTCGTTTAAACGAGCACGTACATTACAGAGCGAATTGGAATTTAGAATGTTGGTAACACATTGGTGGGAGTCGAAATCGCTCGCCACCGCGCCATCTCTGCTTCCCCACTCCCTCCCACCACCAAAAAATAGAACAGGAAGAGTTGCTATGTTTAGCCTGCGGGCAAGCTCTTGGGCTCGGGGCCGGGGGTTTGGAAATTGGGAGGGGGGGGGGGGGGGGGGGGGGGGTGAGGGCGTCTCCATCCCCTCCCCCCTTTCCCTCCCCCCCTTTCCCTCCCCCCCTTTCTAACTCCCTCCTCCTTCCCCCGAGCACGAGAGATTGCTTACAGATTATGATATGTTGCGTGTGTGTGACACAGCAATTTGCCATTGTTTGTCAAAGCTTTTCACGCAAAAGTCTGTTACAGATCAAACCCTACAATCGTGATTTAACTTACGCCTGTTTCTCTGGTTGTTTGTTTTTGTTTCCACTTCAGCATTGCGTTATTCAGACGCTTTTATCATGACTTGCGAGAATTTTAAGACGGTTATGCCTTCCACGCAGAAACCATTTAGAAACCCGCGAGCGGGTTCTCTCTCGCGCGCATGCTCTCTCGACTTGAAAAATATGAGACGGCTCGCAGTCTAATCTCTGTAAAGTGTTATCAATCTTTCCACAGTACTACGTTTCTTAGTCTGTCGAGAACCTTGGGAAGGCGCCTCGCATGGGGCTTCGCGTCCTCACGGTTCGCGCCTTTTTCTTTGGTCTAACTTTTTTTGTAGTAGTCAGTTTTTGTCCAATAAAGTTAAAAAAAATTATTACTTAAAAGTAAAGGAAAGCACCGGAAGACCTGAACTAAAGACGTCACCGCCATGCTATGGTTATCACTAAGGAAGACAGGCTTTTTGCATGCCCGGCAGGTATCGTTCGCTTCTTATTGTGAGATAGGGCTCTGAGAGCATACTTATCAAGTTTGCACACAAACACTGGTCAATACATCCATGCCAAAAAAAGGGGTCTACAAACAAGACAATAAAGTTTTAAAAAATATTACTTAAAAGTAAAGGAGAGCACCGAAGATCTGAACTAAAGACGTCACCGCCATGCTATGGTTATCACTAAGGAAGACAGGCTTTCTGCATGCCCAGCAGGTATCGTTCGCTTCTTCTTATTGTGAGATAGGGCTCTGAGAGCATACTAATCAAGTGCACACAAACACTGGTCAACACATCCACGCCAAAAAAAGAGGTATACGAACAAGACATACCGATTTTCGCTTGTTGGAATCACTTCCTTTGTCTGAAGTCGCCCACAAACCAGCGACTGAAACACAGATAAGAAGAAAGGTAAGTAAGGGGTAGGAGGGTAGGGGGTAGGGGGTAGGGGGTAGGGAGGAGGGGGAGGAGTGGGCGGGGGCGTTACTTTCGGGGGCCGCTGCTTTCTGAACTCTACAGTAATAGCATTAATATACCCGGTCTTGCTGCGAAAGCTCGCAATTCCGTCTTCTTACGCTTGCAAAAGAGGGTAGACGGAACGAAGAGGGATTGTGTACAGAATTGATAAAGCTTAGCAGTATCATGATAGCAGGCACAAGCCTTACAATCACTGCGATATAGCAAATGACAAGTAGCTTTTCCAGTAGGCAGCTTTACTTGCTTGGAATTCTATAGAAAGACTGCCATGATGTGAACAGCGAACCGAGTGATCCGGCCGTGGGGTAGGGCCTAAACCCTACGTAGGGTCGCTTTGCTGGCTGCCTCGTTTCCGTGGCGAACTCGCACAGACTTATTACGGATAGCGCTCAATAACGCTGAACGACCAGCGGTGGGGAACCGGGGCCGACTGTGGCGGGTTAGTTAAAATGGGCTGTATTTATGGGGTTTTCCCGCACCATAAACAAACCCGTTGGTTAAGCACCGTGTTGCAGGTTTTGAAAAGTGTGTGTGTTTTCGGACAGCTAGTACAATATTGCATCTAATTTCTGATGGGAGAAATTTTGTTTTCATCAGCAAAGGGGTGAAATTTTGGCTTAAACACGAAGTTCCGGTGTAAAAGGAGCCTGGCCTGACCTGGCCATTCTCACCTCCAGTCGTCAATCAACCACTGAAGCATTAACAACTGACAAAAACTAACACAATTTTATTTGGAAAAACTTTATGAAAGTTAAATCGGAAGTCTATGAACTTCTATTTCTTTTTTTTGACGCGCAAGTTAACCACAATTTGTGACTGAAAGACGCTTTAGTTTGCATTTCACACCCAAAAGGTGTGAAATACGGGAGGAGCTAAGCCTTTTATACCGGAACTTCGTGTTAAAACGAGATTTTACAAACTGAACGGACTCATTCAGAACTTTTCTACCACGAAGAAAGCAGTGACGTAACGAACATGCGCCGTGCGTTATTCAGCGCTGTCGTTATCACGTGAGATTTCAACTAAAATGTAAGCCCGCTAGCCGGCTAACCTGTTCACACTAACCTGAATCACTGGAGCCCTTTATAGATGGCTCTTTTCGTTTGGACTTGAATTTGGACAGCGAAGAAACGACGATGTCATCGTCATCATCATCATCGTCGTCGTCATCATCGCTTTCATGAACCTGAGCGTGGGTTTTCCGGGGGGACTTTTTGCCACTGGATCCTTTAGACGGGGCAGTTGAAGAGAAAAAGTTGTCTAGGCTGATAGCTAATGAGCCACGCTGAGATGACGCTGGAACTAAAAAAGTGGATTTCGGAAGATCAAAGAGAAACATGATGTTACTAGTTGTTATTAATCTTATTATGTTAACTAGTTTCTGTTAAACACAATTCAAACACAAAAACAGGAAAGTTGGTACAAAAGAACAAAGAAAACTTAAGCCTCACTTCCACTCAAAGGCCAATAAAATGAGAATAAAACCATGAAATACTTTAAAGGCCCATCTTCACCCAAAAGATGTTGCGGTCGTTTGTTTTTGTTTTGAAATGCTCCATTGTTCATACGCGTGATCTGATTGGTTGCACGCATTCAAGCGTGAATTTCGTGTTACACGAAATTCAGCAAAGAAAGCGATCACGGCGCGCACAGCATTTTGGGTGAAAGTGGGCCTTTAATATGGCCTATTTATATTTATTTTGGAAGGGAAAAGATGATTACGTTGACCTATTTTATTTTTTTAAGCAAAAAATGCAATTTCTTACGTGTACTTGCAGCAGGTGATCTCCGAGTAAGACTGGGACGACCTCCTGACTTCCCATTACCACCTGCGTTCTTTGTCTTTTTCCCGGTCATTATTACGTCATCTTCATCGCTGTCTTCCTCCGAGCCCATAACCATACTGGACCGTCCCGAACCAGAAGCTCTGGGACTTTCCTTTTCTTTATCACGACTACCACTGCGATTTAAACTTGGTCTTTGTCCACTCAAGGGTCTCTTAGACCGGGAGAGTCCAGGTCTCTGAGGGCTTTCTTCCCCACCGGATTCAGAATCGTCAACATCTCGATTGACAGCCAGGTTTCCTGACGCTCGCGATAAACCAGGTCTACTCTCGACAGTTGGACTGATCCCTCGGGATGATCGGGATAACCCAGGTCTGCTCTCGACCTCGTCCTCGCTCGTTCCTGGAGGGCTGATACCCCGATTTGATCGTGAGAGAGGTCGCTGTTGGCTCATTCCTGTGTCCAGCGATCTTCTTGGGCGAGAAACTACCGCTTCGTCATCGTCATCATCATCGCTGTCCACTATCTCGGCTTTCTTTTTTGGTCGTACCTCAGTATTTTTGTACCCCGACTCCTTTCGTGGCCCACCAAACCTGTTTTGATTTGATTTGGATCGCGCGGGGCTGCTGACTTCTTCCTCGCTGTGTTCAGAAATATTTGAGAACCTTGGAGCGGAGATCACACGTCGCGAGCCTTGGAGAAAAAAATACACAGTTATGTTAGACAGGGTGTGTCGCGACAACAATCAAGACGTTGGCCTTTTTGGCCTGCTGCAAAAATTATTAATAGTTGATTACAAATATTTTACCCCGAGGAGATTTATATTATTGAGACATAGACTGAAGCAAAAAATACGGTGGCATGGCAAACGATGATACAACCAAAACCAACCAAAAATATTGCGAGGGATTAGTTTAGCAAGCGAAACGATAATACAGCCTCTTCGACGCCATGTTCTGAGACAACCTTTAGACTGATCCGATTCAGCGTACCACCCTAAATTTACTCTTAGGTCGGAGTTCTCCGACTGCGGGTTCAATCTCGTCCTCTCCGTGTTAGTCAAAGAAAGTTTGTTTCAAATCATCCAATCACATATACGTTGCATTAGGCAACAGCCTCCATAAATAAAGTTTGATTGATTGATTGATTGATTGATTGATGTACTGATTGATTGACTGATAGGTTGCAACCTCTCTGATAAGTATTGCGGGTCGGTCGATTGCAAGAAATGAAAAAAAAAAGAGGAAAAAGGAACTTAATCCCCGACCGTGTACATTATTCTACAATAACAAATAGAATTAACACAAACTAACAAGATAACAATAACAAAGATAATTGACACTAACTAACAAGATACAGAAATATTTCAGTTAGACAAGGCCTGGTTATAAAGATCAGCAAAGAAGTTAGCATTTTATTAACCATGCTCAACTGGTAAAGTTGTTTGTTTGGCGAAAGACTGAGTTAAATCCTTTCACAAAAATAATCAGTGGTAGGAATATCATTATTAACATTATCTTCTCGTTAGGATAAATAAATCTTCAACTTCGTGCGTTGAAGTGAGCGTTAGGAAGGTAGATTGTTAGATTCGCCTGCCATCAGCGGGTTACTGATCAATGTTTAATAGTACCAAGTGTTCTTCATGCAGCAATCTTCATTGATCAAACATACCCTCCTCCGTTTTACAGTTCTCATCAGTGACGTCTTCGATTTCATTCTCCGCGGACTCTTTGACAACCTGTTTCTTTCTGCGGGGTTTTTTCGTTTTCTCTACAATCAAATGCTTTTTGTCAAGAGCTGAAGTTCTTTGGCAGCTTTCTACAGACTTATCCGAGTAAAGAGGAGTTTTTTCTTTCTTTTGATTGCCTTTTCCATTTCTAGCTGACCGACCAATCACTACTGCGTCATCATCGGAATCAGATTCTGACTGATCACGTGCAAGTGCAGATTGATCACATGCTTGATCACGTACTTGTGCCTTGCTGCGTGAAAGTGCCTTTGGAACAACTGTCTCATCTTGAGCAACTGCTGATGAATCACGTGTTTTATCACGTGCAAGTTCCTGATCACGTGGAAGTGCTGTTGAAACAGGTGCCTTATCACGTGCAAGCGGTACTGGTGCAAGACCTTTATCACGCGCAGTTTCTTTACGTGTAAACTCGTCACCACGTGCAACTTTAGCTGGTTCAAGCTCTGTCGCTTCCATGTGGGAGGGTGAAGGTGCACGGACAACGCCTTTAGTTGGCTCCTGTGGGTCTTTTATAGCAGTAAATCATGACAAAATACCAGTTATTGGTACGTGGCGTGACAGAAAACAACGTTAACGTGCGTGACAAAGAAATCAATAAGTTGAAAAAACGTTCGTTAGAGAAAGCTTTTAATTTTTACCAGTAACGTAAGATGAGAGAAGAGAAAGACATCTGCATTTTATCAAGAAATCGAGAACTGCACGAAAAAATAACAACAAAAACTATCGCGCTCTCGACGCACGCGTCGCTTCTTCCGCGCGCTACGAGACCCTTCTTGTAAGTAATTATTGTATATTTTTATCTAATGGTATTGTGTTTCGACCGCTCTATTATTTTATTTTTTTTATTATTTTTTATTACTTTATTCCTTGTTAGTAGTATTTCCTCCTTTTTATTTTATGTGTTTAAAAACGTAATGTAGTATGACTTATGTAAGGATAAAAAAAAAATTAAATTAAAAAAAAATATATATATATGGATGTGAACAGTAGTGATTACCAACAGTTCCTCTTTTCTCTTAATGATTATCGAACAAGAAACGAAACGCGCGGGAGTGCGAGAGAATCACACGCGGTGTGTCTATCAGAGGGAGAAAAGAAAAACCGAGGATAGTCTGCGGAAAGTAGAAACGTTTGTGATACTTGTGACACGTATGACAAATGATTCGGCTGAACAAACGTTTAGTGGATATTGGTAATTAGTATATTCCAAACCAGTGGATAGTGTATTTCACGCGCTCTGATTATCTACTGAAACTCGGAGTATTATTTGCTATCCACCTCCCGGCATTGTTCTGGATTTACGCGCGAGTTGTTTTTCCCCATTTGTCAGAAATAAAGTATCTATTTTTGCCTGGCTATCCACTGGTTTGATATTAATTACACTAAAATATTTATTCACCAGTCTACTTTGGTGAATTGTTAAATAACAAAAGTTCATCAGTTTGTGAGTAGGGAAAAATCGCTCACTTCAAAGTTGCCAATCAACCAACATATCTGAGCGATGATATCAATTACTAACCATAGACTCCTGTGAGTAAACATTGTTCAATATTAAACATAAAATCAGTTTGTACATAGCCTAGTTCGCCACGAGTCTCTCGTAGCTCAGTGGTTAGAGCATCCGATCGATGTAAGGTTCGATTCCTGTCGGGGAGGCAAATAATTTTTTTTTCCCACGTTCATAGTAACATGATGAACAGTACGATTTTCTTAATAATTGAACATGTTCTAACCTGTCAAACTGAGTCTCCTTGAACCTGTTATAGCAGGTTCCGGATGTCTCTTACCGCTGGATGATCTAGTTACCAGGCCATCATCGGACTCTGGTTCTGACCCAAGCAAGGTGAGACTGGAACTGAAAACAAAAAATATTCCTGCATAACTACACTTAAATAACAAAGGTAAATGAAAAAGAGGATAATGCATTGGTTGGCGGATATATGAAATTTCTCTTCGGAGTGTTCAACTAGATATCTTACGAATGAGCGCTGCGAACGAGTGAGATATCGAGTGCAACACTCGAATAGAAATTTCATAACTCAAAGTACCCACCTAATATTTTATTAATTATACAGACGACACTAATTTCGAAGTTTTAAGCAATTTTCTGAAGATTTTCGGAAGATTTCCGAAGATTTGCGAGGAAGATACGAAGATGTTTCGATTCTTTTAATAAGGGTAAACATGGTAGCTAAGGGACGGACCATTAGAAAAGTGATGGGGGGGGGGGGGGGGGGGATTTTCAGCTTGCACGAATTTTTTTTTTTTCGTCCATTGCTTGTGCAGGATTTTTTTTTTGCAGGTGAAACCCTCTGCACGAATTTTTTTTTCAGACAAATATTGCTTTGTTTTTCATTTACTACTTAAAAAAAGGTGTAATACTTAAAAACCATTTTTGACCATTACGTATATTTGAAAAATATATATTAGGAATAGTCCGCTACGTTGCACAAGACTATATCCTATTATGGAACGCATGAAGCAAACACAACTTGACACCAGAATTACACGCCTGTTGTAGAAAAAATATGCAGTGTACCTTGAATTCATTGAGACATACAAGAGACCTCCTCTCTACAACACGAAAAGAACTATTCTTTGTGTCAGAAAATATCATACATGCTATGAAATTAAGAATAAAGCCTCAGAAAGAAACACAACTTAACGTCGGATCGAAACTACACCAATGCTATTGGTTCAATTAAACGAGCCAATGAGAAAACGGAACATTCGATCCTTCCCAAGAGTACAAAAGCGGCAAACATTTCATGTACAATTAACGGAATAATTTCATATTATTCCGCGAGACAGTTACTTATGGGAGCAACTGATGAGGTTCACCTAAGAACCGAAACTCGAGTCTTGCTTAAGAAAAACGTAAGAATTCACTAGCATCCGTGAGATTTTCAATACAGATCACCATATCTGTTCAAGCCATGTCGGGATGCAATAACGCCATGATGAAACAACGGAGGTTCTTCAAGCTCCAAGAAACACTTCTCAGAAACAGAACTATATATAAAACAAGGGGCTAAAACAGAGGCGGATCCAGGGATTTCTGAAAGGGGGGTCCGGGTTCATGCCTGAAAACTGCCTGAAACTCGAAAAGCGTTTGTTAAGTCAAAAAATTGACAATCAGCAATTGGTGGAGGTGAAACAACTACGTATAAAACAATTTTATTCTATTATTTTTTTGAACCACAAGGGAGACACAGGTCTGAAAGGGGAGGTCCGGACCCCCCCGACCCTCCCCCTGGATCCGCCACTGTAAAACATAAACTGCAAGAAGTCATGATTCCAATAGAGACACGGCAGCTTCAGACTTTGATCTTAGACGCCTACATCGGTGATAAAGATCCACTTTCTTCTCACAAGTCTTGCACACCGCAGACTTTGACACTAAATCACGGCAGGGGCGTAGCCAGGAATTTTTCAGAGGTACGCACAATCAATTTCCAAACACTCCCCCTACCTCCTCCCCCACCCTCAAGTCCCAAATTTTTCTTTTTTCCCGACTTTTTCAGGTACGCACGTGCGCACGTGCGTACAGGTAGCTACGCCCCTGCACGGGCTGAGAGATTGACTGATCCTAGCATATTCATAACAATAACAAAAACTGCAGCCGATCACTACATATCTTGCAACAAAAGTTAGCCAAAGAAGCCCTAACATATGCCAAGAGAGCTAGCATAACGAAGGCATAGAGAAACAATAATTCCATAAATGGCTACACAGCATGAAAATCTCCTGTTACTTAAGAGATTTTTATCCCAAAGATCATCAAAGAGTCATACAATACATATCGAGCATGCTAAACTGAGACAGGAATAAAAGTGACTAGTCACAATTCTATATTGGTGATCTAAAGGGAACAAATATCTCGTAGACCTTCTTGGGAAAGCATTTCTAAAGGCTTCTTTATACATTTTGCGACTAGCGGGAGTCGTGTTTGGCCTGTCACCTTTATAATACTATTTATAAATAATAGTATAGGAAGGCCCCAAGAATGTTTTGAATTTTTGAAACGCCAAGAGCGCTATTTTCAATAGGCACTTTGGCAGCTTTTATATATTAAATAACAATAATAACAACAATAATAACAACAATAATAACAATAATAACAACAATAATAACAACAATAATAACAATATATTAAATAACAACTACAATAGGACTTCTTCTTCTGCATGAATTTTTTTTTCTTTGCCTTGAACTGTGCACGAATTTTTTTTCCTGGCATTTTCCCTTGCACGAATTTTTTTTTGGTTTCCCCCCCCCCCCCCATCACTTTTCTAATGGTCCGTCCCTAACGAAAAGATATCGATATCTTCGTATGTGTTGAGATATGATTTTTCCGCGGTTCCCAGGCCTCAAAACAGCTCGATAGGTGACGTCACATTCTACTACGCGCCGCGGACGACTGGGAACGAGGCTGCAGCACTGTATGTCATTTCCGGTTTTTGCAGCATCAAGCGATAGGAGTATTGCTGTTCCCCCCCCCCCCCCCCCCTCCTCAATAGGGTGCTAGTTCATAATAAGGTATCTCACAGCATTTTAGGGGGTTAGGCTAAAGGTTGACCTGTATCCATTTCTAAACCTGGGTGGAGAGACAATGTGGAGTAGAGTCAACTTTTTTTACATATACTACCGAAATCACTAAACTGTTAGCACCCCGAAAAAAACGATCGTTTGCATTTGAATTTTGGGCTTGCTCACGTGACCATTTGGAGTGCCCAAATTGGTCACGTGACATTTTGGCGGGTTGAGTTCTGCTTTCGCGGTTTCGCTTCTAGTCGGTCATGGCTGTTTACCAAGTAAAGGTTTATTACGGTACAGATTTCCATAAATGTGGAACTTTTTTCATCTCTTCAACTAAAGATTTTAATTTTTACGGATTCATAAGGAGAGTGAAAGACATAACCAAAACGTTCCAGGATATAAGTTGCGATCAGATACGGGTTCGTTATCTTGACGATGAGAACTGCTACGTGAACTTGGAAGAAGCCCTCATGGGCGAACTGTTTAGGTGTGCACAGGATGTTCCTGGAACAAACTGGAAGAGAATCAATGTTCAGGCTGAGGTGTGGTATTCCCCCGCGCCACCGAAGAAGAGAAAGAAAGAATCTGAAACTGAAATTCCACCAGCCACTACTGAAGACGAACGCCAACTTGATACCACCTACATTGGTGAACAAACTGAACGCTATGCATCACCCGTTGAAAATCTTATTCGTTCTAAAAAGGAGCAAATTCGAAAACAAGAGGCTATAATTGCTACAAAAACTCATGAAATAGCTTCACTTGAGCAGTCCTTCTCGCAGAGACCCATAGATTCTACAAGAACAGCCTGTACGAAGTGTCATTTGCGGGCCGGTCATACGCGTGCAAATTGCGTGAATGAATGTTGTACTTCAGCGCACCTATGTGGAGATATAAAACGGCATCCAGAGGAGAAACGACAAATCAAGGACATGAAGACTGATCTTCAGCTCCTAAAATCAAAACAAAAAAGATTAAAGGAGGAACTTGATAGTTTGCTGGAAAACATGCAGTCTAGTAAGCGTACATTTTCCCAACGTATTCTCACACGTTTGATTAACAGCAACAAGGAGAAGTATATTTCTAATATGAATGGCCGAGAAGTAATGAACTGGATGTCAATCAACACAGACGCCAAAAAGATCGAAAAATTTCGCCATGGGGCTGTTCCTGGTCCAAACGACGACCTCCAAGAACTAATTCAAAAACACGATTCACAAGAGAAGCTCTCGTCATTTGCGTCGAGCACAAATAGCAGATCGAATGTGGTGAAAGAGCTCTGGGCGAAGAAAGGGGTGACCTTTCCAGGAACTGGTCTTGTATGCCTGCCTTCGAGATATTCGATACCTGTGCCTCAAACACCAGAGGAGGAGGACTATCAAATAAATTTAGCTTTGCGTGAAAGTCAAATAAGCACCCTTCCGTGTAGTGAAAGTGATCAGTTGTCCTTTTCCCACACAAGATCGATTTCGCGAGCTCCAGACTTCGCATTTTCTCAAGACTGCACGGCTGTAAATCCTGTAAATGCCCCTTGTCAAGGCCGAAGTAGTACATTTACTAGCACTAACATTGCGTCTGAAGAAAAAGCGTTGTCACTTTCATCATACAGTCAAAGTGATCAGTTATCTCTTTCCCATGCAAGATCGATTTCGCGAGCTCTAGACTTCAAATTTGCCCAAGACTGCACGGCTGTAAATGTCCCTTGCCAAGGCCAAAGTAGTACATATGCTAGCACTAACAATGCGTCTGAAGAAAATCCTTTGTCACTTCTAGCAAGTGCAGCGAATTTGCTTTCTGATACATAACTCAACGGAGTAATTTGACAGACGTCTCAAATTCAGGCCATATTAAAATGACAAGAGACAAACTACAAATTCTTGAGAACTGTGATATTCAACCGTTTTTTTTTTGTGTTAGTCGCACGTTTGTGTTTACAGAAATAAAGCCCGAAATCGAAAATAGCAAAGAAAATGCGGTAATTTGTCGCTACGAGCAAGTGTAGCGAATTTTCTTTCAGATAATTTACCAGAGTAATTTGATACACGTTGTTTTCACTCACAACTGAGATTCTTGAGAACTGTGATTTTCAACCGTTTTCACTGATCAACATATTTGTGTAAAAAGTTGCACGTTTGTGTTTACATAAATCGAGAATAAATTTTGTTGTGTTTATTGCGTTGACTTTTACTGTGTTGACTTTGAACGGTTTGAGAGCCGTGATTCCAAACCCGGGATTTGTGTTTACAAAGATAGGGATGTTTGACATTTGACAACGAGTTGCTAATTATAGAAGCATGAGAAATGTTTCAATATTTTTATCTTTATTTGCAACATTACTGTACTTAAGTGGAAATAAGGTAAGAAAATAATCTATGCTTGAGTCTATCAGATTTAAAACGCTGTTTTCTTGACTTAAAGTCCTTAAATCGTTTCGCGGGTTATTTCGTCAGGAGGAACCCTCCTCGATTTAATACAGTCAACGCTTACCAAAACAACAACAGATGAATAAAACTAAGTTAAAATCCACCTGAAACTCAACATTGGGGAGATAATTGGTTTCATCTCCAGTGTACAAATTGGACAATGCCCCAGTACAATATTGGTTAACCATACAGTGTTAATGAAATAACACATCTGCGTGTTTACATTTTAAGCTCACGTACGTTTGTACCCCGGGTTTGTACATTTTTGTATTACATAAAAAGCTGACCTTTGGCCAGTCCAACATATCTTTACACTCTATTGAAGTATCCAACTTGGTCATAAAAACCACGTAAATCGCTGGCAGAAATCTCTTGAAGCGCACGGTAAATAGCTACATCGATATTAAATCTGAGGAGATCACGGTATTCATACTTATGTAACACAGTTTTCATTTTGTTAAAAACTAATTCAATGGGGGTAAGCTCCGGTGAATATACTGGAAGATATATAAGAGTGACTCCAAAACTGTCCAACCACTCAGCTAATGCTTGTCCTCCATCGAAACGGTGCAAAGCAACATTATCGACCACTATGATGTCTCCATATTCAAGAATTGGGTTCCCGTCAGGCTGCGTGTATTGGCTTGCCTCGTGGAAGAAATTCAAAAACTCCAATGTGTTGCTTGCTCCATTGAGGGTATTGGCGTACATTACCCCATTTAGTCCGCACAATAAATTCAGAGTAACATTTGGCGTTTGTGAGTTCCTCATTATTTCTACACAAGGTTGTCCCTTCGCCGAGTGTCCGTACTTAGGGTTTGCGCAATCTGGCAATTTGAAGCCAGCTTCATCGAAAAATTTAACGCGAAAGGGATCTAGCATACTCATGAAATTTACGTAGCTTTGGCAATAAGCGATGTTATCAGGGGTGAATTTTTCGGCTGCTGGCCTTATCATCTTTTTCCAAGTCATTTTCCCTTCTGGTAAGCGGTCCCGGACAGCACGGCCTATGGCAGAAATCGAAGCTGTTGCCGTGGAGTACGCCTCGATATTTTCTTTAATGTCCTTGTAAGTTATCGAAGGTCTACTTTTTATCAGCAGCTGAACCAAATCTAGTTCTGTTTCCTCCAGCCTTTTCGGTTGACCCCTAGCTGCAGAATTGCGAGGGAGATTTTCTCCCGTTTGACAAAAGGTCTTCCATATGTTTGAAACTGTAACACCGCTCACTTTGTACTTTGATCCTATTGCTCTAAAACTTCCTGGGTAGAACTCTGTTGAAACATCTCCGCCTCCGCTCAAAATGTCATCAATAATCAGTGATCTCATATCCTTTCCAATTGATTTTCCACGTTGGAAAGTTCTTCCGTAAGCATTCATTTCAAGCAAAGTTGTTCTGCCCGCGTAGAGAAACAGAATGTCACGTGACCAATGTGGGCGCTTCAAATGGTCACGTGAGCAACCCCAAAATTCAAATGCAAACGATCGTTTTTTTCGGGGTGCTAACAGTTTAGTGATTTCGGTAGTATCGGAAAAATCCCAAACGATCAGGGATTTTGTTTCCCGACCGTTCCAGACGTTCCCGAAATACATACATACATTTTTTATTGAAGCTCCTTTTACGGGGCTTTTCAGCCACAATATACTAAACCATTCTAAGAGCATATTTATTCGGCGATGATAAAAGATGCCGATATCTGAGCGCCTGTTTTTGCCAAATTATTGTTAGTGTCTTGGTATCGAGCTAAACGTGTCTCCGTGGTCCCAGACAGCCGAACTTTATGGGTTTTTAAGTCGGTAATGATCTCCGACCATCGCAAGAGTCTGCGACTCGTCGGGAAAATAGAAACGCTCTCGATTTATCCCCGACCATCCCAGATAATTTGGAGATGTTAATGTTTTCGTGTTTTCAGAAGTCATGAAAATCTGGAACGGTCATAAAACAGCGATTTTCCCGACATATGAAAACCAGGAAACACCAGGGGCGAGTTAAAGCTCCGGGCGTTACGGCTACAATAGAGAGTGTCAAGATAGATAGACATCTTTTCTTATAGAGGGTAACAAACAGGATAACTGACAAACTAGAGTTACGTTTTAGGCAACTCGTTCCAGGATCGAACTAATGACCTTCAGAACTACTTCAGATAACCACAAACGATTCATCAACAGTCGTTAGTCATATTCATCACCTTCCTCTTGTTCTTGTATCACGTGACTTCAGCTCATCCCCAGGTTGCCCCAGATGTTTCTTTCTCGCCGAGTGCCCTCTCAATGCCGATTGGATGGCAACAATCGCGTCATCACGGTCTGTCATTTCCAGATCCTTATCCAGTTGTTCAATATAGTTGTTACGTACGGCCTGGCCTCGCAGGGCTGCTTGAATCTCTCTTATTGCCTGCAACGGATGTGATTCAAAAATTGACTGTTTTACAGTGTAAATGGAACTGTCTGATTTTGGCTTGGTTTCGCTGTGCGCCATTTGTGGTTCAAAAAATCTTGCGTGACATGTTGTAACCAATCAAGCACACTACTGTTTTATTTTTAGCCGATCACAAACAAAACTAAAACCAACGGTTCCTTGGGTTTTGGCCTACACATATTTTCCCGCGCTTGGTATCAGTTGTATGTTTTCAGGCGCTTCGCACCAGTTATACGTTTTCCCGCGCTTCGCACCAGTTATACGTTTTCCCGCGCTTCGCACCAGTTGCATGTTTTCACGCGCTTGGTATCAGTTACATGTTTTCCCGCGCTTCGCATCAGTTACATGTTTTCCTGCGCTTCGCACCAGTTACATGTTTTCCCGCGCTTCGCATCAGTTACATGTTTTCCCGCGCTTCGCACCAGTTACATGTTTTCCCGCGCTTCGCATCAGTCACATGTTTTCCTGCGCTTCGCACCAGTTACATGTTTTCCCGCGCTTCGCATCAGTAACATGTTTTCCCGCGCTTCGCACCAGTTACATGTTTTCCCGCGCTTCGCATCAGTTACATGTTTTCCTGCGCTTCGCACCAGTTACATGTTTTCCCGCGCTTCGCATCAGTCACATGTTTTCCTGCGCTTCGCACCAGTCACATGTTTTCCTGCGCTTCGCACCAGTTACATGTTTTCCCGCGCTTCGCATCAGTAACATGTTTTCCTGCGCTTCGCACCAGTCACATGTTTTCCCGCGCTTCGCATCAGTTACATGTTTTCCTGCGCTTCGCACCAGTTATACGTTTTCCCGCGCTTCGCACCAGTTATACGTTTTCCCGCGCTTCGCACCAGTTGCATGTTTTCACGCGCTTGGTATCAGTTACATGTTTTCCCGCGCTTCGCATCAGTTACATGTTTTCCCGCGCTTCGCACCAGTTATACGTTTTCCCGCGCTTCGCACCAGTTATACGTTTTCCCGCGCTTCGCACCAGTTGCATGTTTTCACGCGCTTGGTATCAGTTACATGTTTTCCCGCGCTTCGCATCAGTTACATGTTTTCCCGCGCTTCGCACCAGTTGCATGTTTTCACGCGCTTGGTATCAGTTACATGTTTTCCCGCGCTTCGCATCAGTTACATGTTTTCCTGCGCTTCGCACCAGTTACATGTTTTCCCGCGCTTCGCATCAGTTACATGTTTTCGCGCGCTTCGCATCAGTTACATGTTTTCCCGCGCTTCGCATCGTTGCATGTTTTCCTGCGCTTTGCACCAGTTACATGTTTTCCCGCGCTTCGCATCAGTAACATGTTTTCCTGCGCTTCGCACCAGTTACATGTTTTCCCGCGCTTCGCATCAGTTACATGTTTTCCCGCGCTTCGCACCAGTTACATGTTTTCCCGCGCTTCGCATCAGTTACATGTTTTCCTGCGCTTCGCACCAGTTACATGTTTTCCCGCGCTTCGCATCAGTCACATGTTTTCCTGCGCTTCGCATCAGTTACATGTTTTCCTGCGCTTCGCATCAGTTTCATGTTTTCCCGTGCTTCGCATCAGTAACATGTTTTCCCGCGCTTGGTACCAGTTGTATGTTTTTCCGCGCTTAACGTTTGTAACCGGTAAACGTTTTTGCTTACGAGTTTTGATTGTTTCACTTCGTTATTTGCTTATTTTCTGATTGGACAGACTGGACTAACTAGAACACACTATAAAACAACTTGAACGAAAAGAACAACTAAAATATCACCTCTTCCTTAGATTCATCTTGCATTTGGTTGGTCTGTAATTAAATGAGAAATTAAAAGCTACTATTAAAATATTCACAGAATCACTTTTTAAATGATAGTAAGCTCGAAGCTAAACATCATTCCATCAATATATTATGGATAAACAGCACCACAGTAAATTACTTTTAAGCAAAGTTCTTATGAATGGTCACAATGTGGGGTTTGTAAAGTTAAAAAAAGATCCTCGCAGTTATGTTTGTAATTTAAGCAAATCAAAGAGGCCTGAAAAAAATCCGGGCGGCTTCAACAGGATTTGAACTGGCCCATGACCTACGCGTTACCGGTGCGAGAAGCCCTGATTTTTTTTCCAGGCTTCTTTGCAATTGCTTAAATTGCAAACAAAACTGCGAGGATCATTGCTTCACTTTGCATTTTCTATCCGCAGTTCATAAATGTTTCAATCATATTGGTGGTTTTCACGTTACATCACGGCGGCCATGTTGGTGCACACCTACAAAAAATTTTAATGAACTTCTTTTGTTATGTGCATCAACATGGCCGCCATGGCCTTTGTCATTTGAGTCCCACAGGACTGAAGATCACGTGAGTGAAAACCATCTATACTTCACTTGTCAATGTAGGGTTTCTGACTCGAAAGTTAGGACCACCTAATAAGGCATCATAAACGGTATTGACTGAAAGCACTATGTAATAGCTTCAATAGCTTTCGAGTCGCAAGAGATTTAATCTACATCAGCTTTTGTATCATCCACGATAAACTACCAGTAACAGTATTAATATTAGAGCCATTTCCAACTGAGTGTCGAAAGTTATTTTTGGCGATTGCTTTAGTTTTGCATGGCTACGCTTTATGATTGGCTAAAAAATCTCGTGCCATTTTTCCAACCAATCAGAAGTAAAACCAAAACCAATCATGACTTGCATGTACGCATTTTCCCGCGCTTGGCGGCGACTACATGTATTTACTACGAGTTCTGATTGGTTGATTGGATTGTCTGCGTCTGTTGTGATTGGCCAAACGACACTCAATCGAAATCTGCTCTTTGCTGCATGGAAACCTTCTACACGCGACAAAAACTTATATTCCGTGCTAAGGAGAAACGTAGACGTCTGAACGATTTTCGCGCGTAAAAATTACAATAAAAATCACATATACACATGCGTCTAGTAAGAAGCGCAACCGGAAGTAATTTCGTTGTTATGAAACACTTACCCTCTCCCTGTGCCTCCGCCAGTTTTTCTGAAGCGTAACGGCGGCATTGTTCTTTTTCATTTCCTCTTCATGTACTGCATGCTGTTTTCTCCCTTGGTAGCCACGCCACTGTCTTTGAAGGGCCTTGGCTGCTCGCTGCTGTTGGAAATCATTCAACATTTGATCCAAGTCATCATCGTTATCATTCGGTGGAGGAGGTTCTTTAATGGATGGCTTTCTTGGGCTGCAAACCACAAAAAACAAAAAAACGAAAATTTGTCTAGAACCAACGGTAAGGTAACGCGAGGTGAAATTCTGTGGCAATGGGGGAGGGAAGATCATAGTGTATCATCAAACGGTGCATATATCAGTTTCCGTGGCACATAGTGACCAGGTGCATTACTTTAGGAGGCAGCGTGGTCGATTTGTTAGGGCGCCGGACTTGAAATCCAAGTTCAAGTCTCGCTCTGATCACTAGCTGGAGTTGTTTCACGGTAGACCCGAGTTTACCTCTTCGGTCACGCTTGTAAAATAGCCAACTGGTCTGCCTCCTGCCAGTTGGGATTTTTAACATGTCCAATTTGCAATATTTATTTCCATATTTAAGTGGCGTGTCTGTGAATTAGCACGATAGCTAAGTGCTCGTCCACTATAAACATTTACAATTTTTTTCTACCCTTCCTTCATCGTCCTTCCCATCTAAGTTTGACACACTAGCCATGTCCATGTCCCCACACTAAAATATTTGTTACATTTTTAGTTTAACTAAGAAATCTCAGTTGAGGATACAAGAAAAGAAAAACCTCAGTTGACAGCAAAGAAATAAGGAGGCCCTGAAGGTTTTTACCCTAATAAGGGAAAAAGTCAAACAAGGCAAAAAAAATTCTTGTCTGCGGCATTAGAAACTGCGAAACCAGACGGAACCTCTTGCGATGGTTCTGGTAGAACTTTCGTCTTTCGAACAACTACGCCCTGGTCCCTGCCATAACGTCTTTTCTTATCTGAGACAAGAAATTCTGCTTCACATTGTCTCTCTCCACCCACAATTGCTACAGCAGGTGTGTCGGGAACATAACAGTATGCCGGGAATAACGTTGTAATGGGCTATAACGTCTCATTCAGATACTGTGAGCATCAGGCTAGGTTCAGCAAAACCTTTACCTACCTGAGATGCGTAAGCATTTACGTTTATCATTTTTATTACACACAAAAAACTGGTTTCAGTGTTTATTGACCGCACCTTGTTAAACTCGAGGAAGATCTTCTTCTTTCTCCAACAGAACCTTTCTCGCCTTTCGATCTGTCTAGCTCATCTTGGGTAGATTTCAACTGCAACCTAATAAATCAGGGGGGGGGGGGTAGTATGGTAGCTTAACACTCTTAGCGATAACAGGAGATTTAATTCACATGCTAGGTACTGCACCTCCCAAACAACGGGTGGCTTTTTGAGCAATTGTCGCCAGTCTACCGCCCACCTCTTACTTAGTCCTCTAACATAACAACACTCAGAATCCGTTTAAAGAGACAGTATACCGGATGAAATATCGCGTTTTCATGGTTATGGTTCAGCTCCTTTATTATCTTAAAATAGGAAGAAAAAATCGCTAGAAGTGATGAACGCAAACAAATATGAACTAAAAAGACAAAATAACAACTGAAAAACTCAAAATTCCACCAGAATGGAAACTTCGATTTCTTGATCGCCGGTCACGAAATCAAAATTGATGAACTGTAATCCATTTTCATCCTTGTAATCCTGCACTTTATCTCCAAACTACTGCTTCTATTTCGCTCTATAGAATCTTTTTATTCAATTTAGTTGTATATTTGGTGGCATTTAACTTTATAACATGCAAATAGTAAACACAATTTCGTTTTTTCGGCCGGACAGTGTTCCTTTAATATACAGAACCTTCCTGTGATACGGAATTGCACTTTTCTTTAAAATGCTTATGAAGCGAATTCTTTTTTCTTTTTTTGGATATCGAAAGTTTCAGTATTTGTGACCTCAAACTAAAGGGTTTGAAGTGTTAGAGACGATGCGAAACGCTTTTTCCATTGTCTCAAAGTTTGGTTATTCGCGCTAAAAAAAGGCTCCAATTTGTGCGCGGTCAAAACCAGTGTCATATTACACTGTGACGTAAATACGTTTGCAAACTGCTGCAGGAATCATGGCGAACAAGAGAGCTGACAAGAGATGTAGCAAGAGATGGACAATATTATGTGGCGAGTGGCCCCAAACACATGAGATATTAGAATTCCTCGTTTACTACAAAGGGTGTAACAGTGCATTGCTTTGCTCCAAAGGAAAGTACGCTGGCAAAATGGACGATATTTGTTCGCCGACATCAGTACATCGGTACGTCGAGGGAGGCTGTTTTCAACGATTGCAAAACACAAATGCTCGTTTTTACCTGAGATCATCCGCTACTGATCTGTAATGCGCGCGATCTTCCTTGAGTCGTTCAATTACTTCCCGCTGTTTTTCTCTTTCTTCAAGAAGCTCTACTTCTCTTTCTTGCAGCTGAGCCAGTTTCTGAGATGTCGTTCCCCTCAGCTCGATCCTACCCGGAACTAAAATCAATTTTAAAAATTAAAGATTAATAAACCAATTGAAAATAAAATCTTGAAAACAATCAGTCGCTTTCAAAATAGCGGGTCGGGCGTAAAAGACCCTTTACAAGGCTGACAAAATGGTGGTGACTAGAATGGATACTCCAAAATCAGGTTGGACCACCTCGGAAGCCTTATTGAGACTTATATAACGGAGTAACTGGTTAGCTTGCAGTTGAGGTTAGGGTTAGCAGTTTATGTAGTTAAATTTAAAGCTAAACAACCCGAGAAGCTAGGTGGTACAGTGGTACGTGTAGGCTATGTAAGCCTAAGCCTAGCTGAGGTCACAGGTTCAATCCTGAGTGGGGATTTTAGATGTTCTTTTTTACACTTAAAAATTTATTGAAAATAAATTCTAAGTGTCGACATGACGTTATATAATTCTCAATAAGTGTCCGGGGTGGTCCAACCTGATTTTGGGGTATCCATTCTAGTCACGACCATGACAAAATACACCAAGAATCGTGGAGTATTTTTGTCACGTGACACACAATAAAATGACGTCTTCGGAGGTTAATTCCACCGATTGACAGCCGTGTTTGTTTTCTCGAAATTTAAAACCATAGTTCAAACGAAACGAAGACATTTCATCATGGTTTACGTGACAAAATACCGCAGGAGTTTTGGAGTATTTTGGCAGCCCACCATTTTGAACACGGACAAGGCCCTGGGGAGGAGGTTGGCGAAACGCAGGTCACGTGAGTCGTTCTAGCTTTACACCGGGTTTAACACCTGATTGGTCATGAAGATATAGTTACTATTTGGTTGGTTGGTGTGTGTTGCACATGTTTCTTAAAGTGGCACTGCCCCGCCGAAATAGCAAACTTTCGCTTTGCTTATTTCCACGTTATATCGCTGAATGCCACCAAATTTACAACTTAGTTGGATAAAAATATTCTATTGATCAAAACAAAAGCAGTAGTTTGGAGATAAAGTGCAGGATTGCAAGGATTGAAGTGGATTGCAGTTCATCAAATTTGATTTATTGAAAGGCGGTCAAGAAATCAAACTTGACATTCTTGTGAAATTTTGACTTTTCAAGCCATTATTTTGTCTGTGTAGTTCATATTTCTTTGCTTCTATCACTTTTGACGATGGTTTCTTCCAATTTCAAGATGATAAAGTAAGCTTAAAGCAAGCTCCTAGCCATGATCATGAAAACACGATATGTCAGCCGGGACAGTGTCCCTTTAAAGTGCCTATAACCCCTAGAAAGCTATTTTCAGAATCAACTCTATGTACATTGAATAGTTGAATGGTAAAATATTTCTGGTTTTGAACGTCGCGTTTGAGAGTTATAGAGATTTGAATTTACAAAATGCTAATTAGATGACGTCAACCCGGGAATCATTTATTATACAACTACTTGTTTTCACCTCCAAGAACTATTTTTTACGAATCAATCGACTATCCACAGTTTATTTTTAACATTTATCAAATTAATTATCTTCAAGCAGTAGTTAAGGACTTGGCGGTACCAGATCAGTTTTGCAAAACTGATCTGATACCAAGCCAAGTCTTAACTACTTCCCATCTGTTGGATTAAAAAATATAGAAAAATCAAATGAAACTATATGTTAATAAAAACAAAATGGTGCGTTTATTCCATTGCGTGATTTCCTTTGCGTGACATGATTCTCGGAAGTACAAGGTCCAACTTTCAAATTAGGTAAACCTTCCGGATCAGCAGCTAGTTCTGGGTATTTTTTCACTAACTCAGAGAAAATATTTTCAACATATTGTGGACTTTGATTTCCCTTTACAAGATCTCTCAACTTTGCCAGGTCTGTTCTAAACGCAATAAAACGCTGTTTATCCATCAGTGATATCAAAAGTGTGCGAAATATTATGCCTTCCACTCTTGTTTATATTGGTTGAGTTTCCCACGCGTGGGAATATTTATTGTCTCATCACCTTTTATGACAACCATCAAAGAGTTAGCATTTGGATTAAAAATAACATCTACGCAATGGAACAAAGATAGTTTCCCACGCGTGGGAATATTTATTGTAAACAGGATGGAGTTATCGGTGTGTGACATTCTCGGAAAAAACAGGGGAAGCCCCCTATGAAATGAGTCATCACTATAGCTATTGTTTCAGATCACGAGAGAAAATATTTTCAACATATTATGGGGTTTGATTTAACTTTACAAGATCTCTCAACTTTGCCCGGTCTGTTCTAAACTCAATAAAACGCTGTTTATCCATCAGTGATATCAAAGGTGTGCGAAATATTATGCCTTCCACTCTTGTTTATATTGGTTCAGTTTCCCACGCGTGGGAATATTTATTGTTTCATCACCTTTTATGACAGCTTCCATGATTAGCATTTGGATTAAAAATAACATCTACGCAATGGAACAAAGATAGTTTCCCACGCGTGGGAATATTTATTGTGAGGAAATGACATCGTTCGGTAGCAATAAATTCGCGTTAGCCGATTTTTACATGTTCGCTATTTTTGTTTTCTGGGAATTTAGACACGTGCCGCTTATGGCTATTGTTTTAAAAATATTATCTCATATAATAGTATAGAATGAATTGTGATGAGATAATTCACGATGAGTTGAAAGCAATGGGTAATTTTATTTGTGATTTTTGTGACGTAAAATTAGTAGAAGTTGATAGTAGTGTGAGAGTGGTCGAGTCATGTTGTAGTGAACAAGATATAAATAATATAGATGGCATGAGTGTTTGTCTAAATTGTGGTTCCGTAGTGAGAGTGGTCGAGTCATGTTGTAGTGAACAAGATATAAATAATATAGATGGCATGAGTGTTTGTCTAAATTGTGGTTCCGTACATGGATATAATTATGTTAAAGAGTATGTTAATTTTTATGAGAGTATGTATAAAATACGGCGAAAATCGGTATATCATCGGGAATATCATATCCAAAACACAATAAATAACATCTGTAGCCAACACAAATTACAGATATTAAACAATAATAGAACTAAAATCATGAAAATTTTTGAGGAGATAGATAAAATTTTGCCACAGATAAATGAAAACCGAAAACGTATGATAAATATTGATTACATTTTAAAACAATTATTTAAGATGTTAAAATCGCCAATTGAAAATGATATACCTTTATCTAAATCGAAAAGAACATTAACTTGCTATAAACAATATTGGGATAATATCCTATTGTTAATAGGTGATCAAATACAAACAATTATTAATAAATGATCCAATATCGTCATGCAAAGGGGGTTTCCCTATGAATGAGTTATTGAATGAAAAGTTTGTCAGTAAAATTTACTCTAAAAGTTTACTCGGAAGTGAATTTTTTATCATACTGTTTCTCGAATTTATCAGCAAGAGGACAAAGATCGATGATTATTTCATCAGTCAGCCTCATTTCATTTATAAATGCGGTATGGTTAAATTGATTTCCTCTTAAACAAGACCGTAAATCAACTAATACTTTTTCATATGTTGTGTATGCAAATTTAGACATTTCTATTTTTCTTTTATAGTTTTTAATTTCGCTGTATGTCTTAATCAATAAACCACTACCACTAATTACTCCTAAAATAATAGGGTTTAATGTTATTGAACCAGCTATTGTACCAATGGATATTAAAGAAACTGATGATAAATTAATAGCTAAATTCAATCTCTTGAAATATTTGTAAGCCTTCTTATAGCACCAAAAACGCTTGTGATAAAATCGATATAATGCTTTGATTTCAGATAGTTTCTCTTTACTAATGCTTTTATCAATATGATTAAAATTGAAGATGTCTGTTTTAGTCATATATATTATATATTTAGATTATATTTTAGGATTTGAAATAAGACAATATAATACACCACTTATTTGGCCCATTATTGGAGATCTTTTTATTTTCTTCGGTATTGAAAGGCAGCAATATGTGTATCCAGGCCCCTTTTCATAGTCATTGTAAAATCTTCCAAATGCATCATGAAAAATAGCATGTTTAATTAAAAATTGGTAATTGGTATTTAGAGTACAAGAACCTGGTCCTATTAATCCAATGTCAGAGTGTTTTTCTAATATTTGGTTAAATGATATTGGCTTATTCAAATAGTTAACGTACAAAAATTGATATATTAAAGCCGATTTTAATATTTCATCTTTAGTATTAGGATGTAGGTTTTTTTGGGTTGTGAAAAATTTATTACAAAAATTAATTGACTGTGCAAGAATTGACATTTATATATATCAATATATTAGATAATTATATATTAAAACTCTTCAAAAAGTACACTGATATGGCAATTATAAGGTGCATATGTAATATGATCAATTGATATTAATTTGATTCGTACAACTGTATCTTCATTGAAATTGATAACTGATGACGCTATATTGAAAGTGTAATAAATTTTATTCGATGCTTTATTCCAATTTTGGGGTCCAAATGAATTGTTACCGATTAATATAACCATTTTTTTGTATCCTTCAGGCGGTTTATCGTCCAATATTATCAACCATAATTTTACTATTTTCAAATTAGTTACCGCAATAAATGATGATGAACCGTTGAATATGATATCATTAGTGTTCTTATTTTTCATATAATTGCCTAAAAATATGAATTTTTGTTTCTTTATAGGTAAACCAATTATGTTTCTACCATTTAAATCAATATCAGTCTCCATAACCATTTTTCCATTTTCAATTACAAAAACAGTATCAAATACATCTGGATCGACACTCGAAACATGTCCTTTAACACCATAAACGATTAGATGTGCTTTCTTTGTATTCCCTTTTGTTATTCTTCCATGAAGATCTATCATTATATATTCAGGTGGAGAGACCTGCCATTTGTGTAAATGAACAATGCTTTTCGTATATCCTTCAGTGTTGAAAATCTTTGTTGTTTGCTGACCGATGTTGATAACTGTTGAGACAACAGTGACAGATGTTGAACTAATATGAGCTTTATCTGGAACAAAAAACTCGATTACCAAAGTGAACTCACCTTGAGGAAGTTTGTATGCATTGAAACCTATCCTTGACCTGAAGTCATCATTATTGTCTGTTGTAAGTGTTATATCATAGGCTTTCTTATTGATTTGGTGAGGTGATGCAGCAAAATTGATAATTCCATTAACAACTATATTACTTTCTGAGGAGCTCTCATCTACATCTTCCATTAGATATCTGAAAACATCTTTCAATGTAGATGGAGTTATGTGTGACTTGTTTACATAACTCTTATAATCATCCGTTATTCGTGTGTACAAGTTTGTATTGGAATCATTGAGTTCGGTGTTGAAGAATGAAACATTTATAGCAGCGTCATTCTCATGTGGTTTAGGAGTTGCTAGATTAACAATCTTTTTATCTCCCATATCAAGATCGCTGGAAATAGTTTTATCAAGTTTGAGTGTTTCTAAATTATTTATTGCATTCGTATTTTGATTTATTCTTGTGTTGTTATCACCAGTTTTTGTGTCAACATATCCTTTATTTGTAGCGTGATCAACTGCTATTGGATCTTTTACATTGAAGATCGTATTTTTATTCATATCAAGGCCCGTTTCCATCATCAACATCTCTTTACGAGAAAGAAAAATGTTTTTTACATCATTATAACTAACAAGATTGTTGTAATTTGCAGCTAAATCCAAGTATGTCTGTTGTTTCGACTTAACAATATTAAAAAGTTCTTTCAAATCAATGTTTTTAGTAACTTCATGAGTGTGATCAGGAACATCGGGATGATATTTTTTTAGAGTTATCATATTCACAGCTGAAAGATCTTGGTTTTCATCTGTGTTGATATTTATGATTTTCTTATTCTTCGCATCATATTGTTGACCGTCATAATTTAAAAAATGTGTCTTCCCATGGTAAAAAGGGAAAGCATCGTTATCACCAGCTGCTTGAACATTTAATATAGAATGATAATTGGCATCCATGTGATCAGTCAATACTATTCTTTCATTTTTCATATATGCATCTGTAATGTTTGCTTTGTTATTGACCTGATTTTTAAGAGTTATCATATTCACAGCACTGAGATCATTGTTTTCATCCGTATCCATATTTGTGATCAGTTTTCGATCCATATCAATTTCACCAGGAAGAATTAATTTATTTCCTCTTAAATTAAGATCTCCCGTCATGTGATTTTCGCCATTCAACAATAATACTTCATATTTACCTGGTTTAGTTAGTAATCCAACATCTAATTGATGCTTGGTAATTGCATCTCTGTCATTACCACCTTCCTTTAGATTGACAAGCTTTTTATTCTGCATATCATAGTTATTGTTTGGATCCAACTTGAGTCCACTACTTGCTTGAATTTTTTGGCTAATGATTCTAATATATTCAGAAATGTCAATATTTGTGAATTTCTTAAGGTTATTAAATATACCCATCTATATTATGATATTACATTAGATTACTTCATCAAAATTCTTCTTCACACTTTTATTTTCTTTGTCCACAAACAGAAATTCATAGGGCCCTAATTTATTGAACAAACCAGGGTCTATTAAGTTTTCTTTGGCAATGAGATTCAAATGGTTTTTGGTAGTAGGAGGGTACAACATCATACGACTGCAGTTTAATCGAAGTTTCTGCGGAATATCATAGTGACTCTGGCTTAAATAAATTGGGCTTATCTTATGGTGGCGTCCATCTGTGAAGTTGTTGGCAATTTTATTTTGTATTTTATCAGGTGCATTAATTAGATCATCAAAAATGACAATTTTACGGTTGTTGTTGGGATATTCTGAAGTGTCTTTAATATCATCAGATGATCCAATTTCTAATACAGGATAACCAACCTTGTCAGATATTTTATTCATCAATGTTTGTAGATCTTGTATTTTTTCCTGATGATGATTTGGTGTGTATAAATATATCTTATCATAATACATCAGTGGTGATCTTAACATATGCATAAGAGCATTTGTCTTTCCACATCGACTTTGTCCTGTAATAATCATTCTAAAATCTTCGTCTAAAAAATTGTTTAATCTTTTTTTTTAATTCATCATTTCTATTTGTATCGTAATTCGGAATTTTCATTATATAAAATATGTTAGATAATAAATATAAGTGTTGTTTTCACACATATTTATAAATATAAGTGTTGTTTTTACACATATTTTTAAAGATAAGTGTCATTTCGACAGATAAATTATGTAACATATTTTATATAATGAATATTGACAGAATTAAAAAATATGCTGATTCAGAATATGACAGCTATAAAATTGTCAAAGCAGTTACTGAATCAAAAAATGAAATAAAAAATAAGGAAGGAGGGCGTGATATTGTAATGAGTGATTATTTTAAGACATTACGAGAGCCATTGATTGAAAAACAGAAAAAAACAGATGAGAAACAGGATCAACTAATTGAACAACTGCGGGGAAATCAATTAGCTTTAACAAAGGGATTTCAGGATATAATTGAATCGAATAAAGACATAATAACATTACAACATGAGCTACCCCAAATAGATTACCAACCAGAACAAAAATCAAGAAAAGATCCGACATATTTTAATATTGATAACCGATTTAATAAAGATGATAAAATTGTTTTAAACAAAAACAATTTGACAATGCCCTCACAATTATTATCAGTGTCTCCCCAAAAATTATTGGAAGAAAAGAAAAAATCTGCCGAATTAGCAATGGACTTGGGCAGAAATAAAAGGGGCAAGAGTAGAGAAGTTAAGGCGGAATATGATAATGAAATAGGCGTTCTTCGAAAATATAGGGATACGATCTCAGACGTATTAAAGTCGTTTGAGTATAGACAAAAAGGTGAGGGTATTCGAATATATAAACAACCAAAAAGAAATGCTTTCAAAATAAATGGTAATCAATATGGTGGCCTTCTTATTGATGTCTCAAAATTGATGAATGAAATGAAGCTGAATGCATATCATGGTGGTAAATTGGTTTATGAAGCTGATGCTGATAAATCACTCATAAATATGCTAACTAAAAGATATAATCCCAAAACAAACTACAGTCTGAACGCTGTAAAGATTTTTAACGATCTTAATATGCTCAGTAATATTGGGCCACACAAATCATCTGGTAAGTCCAGAATGATTGGATCAAGTGTTATGTATTATCAAGATCCAAAGCAATTGGCTGATCGCATGAAAATAATAATTGGTTCAATGGTAGCTGGAAACAATAGTCCAGTGTTGCGAAATGACTTATCACAAATCAATGATGAATTATTGAAAATAGGGGCTATTGACAGAACAATGCATGAGAAATTATACAATAAATATATAAGCATATAATATAATGGATGTAAATAGAGTTTTAGTTTTCAAATCAATAGATGCTAAAAAACAAAACCAAAATAATAAACCAGGTAATTTCACTACAAAGTTCATTCCTGAATTAATTTTAGATGACAACAAACAATACTATATGGCATTAGATCATCTCGGTATGACTGCAAGTTGGCATAACATACGACCAGAATATTATAACAACCAATTAAAGATCTCAAAAAACAAAGGCACTTCTTGGCAAACAATAACATTCCCACCAGGTATTTATGACTATGATGATATAAATCAATATATTCACAATGAAATTGGAAAACTCATGCAAAAGGAGACTTATGGAATTGATATATTATTTGACCTTACAACATATAAGGTTTTCATAAAGTTGGATGAAAACTATTGGATTGATTTCAAGAATAGCGGAAACTTTGCAGATTTACTGGGTTTCGATAAAACAGGGATATTGAAAGTGAGTTCTTATGGACCCCAATTTCCTAATATCAGCAACAGTATTGATAACTTATACATAAGAACTTCTCTACTAAGTAATTCAATCGTTTCAGGAAGGTTATCAGACGTGCTTTTTACCTTCTCAACGAATACAAAAACAAGATCTCTACCATTTGAAATACAACCAATGAATTATCTTTGGAATAAAATAAATACAAAAGTACTATCTGAAGTTACTTTTTATATCACAGACGACGAAAACAGGGAGGTTGACTTAAATGGAATTGATTAACCGTTGTGATAAAAGAAGCTTAATTTATATACACTCACTATATAGATGGAACGAAGAGAAAGAGATCCAGATACTGGAGATTACATTATTCAAGGTGAAGGAATATTTGATGTTTTCAAAAATGTTGGAAGTAAGATAGCTTCAAAACTTGCAAGCAAAACAGCTAAACAACTTGCTAAAAAGGGTGCTGAAAAGTTGATAGAAAAGGGGTCGGAAAAAATAGGTGAAAAAACAGGTCAGCTTATTGGTGACAAAATTTACAATAAATTTAGTGATAAAACAAATGAGCCAAAAATAACGAATGAAACAAAAGGTGATGAAATAATCAAACTTTTACAAAAAGAAAATGAGCAACAGGCTCAAGATACTGACAAATATCAATATATTAAAGATGTTTATAATGATTTACTATTATAATGATTTTTTATCTAAACTAATAATATATATGAACGGAAATTTTCGAAGTCCAGAATTTGTTAGAAGATATGAATATGCATATTATGATTTACAAACACCTTTGAATGCTAATATTGGGGCAAATAATCGACAAACAAAAGATAATTACATGTTTGTAATAGATAATAGCTCAGAGGCTAACCCAATAGACTGGTATAATGCATATATTGAAGTCAATTTCAAGCTTCTTCAGTTAGATCAAGATCAAGATGGAGCCGGCGTCGGTGCCGGAGTGGGAAATGGAAATTTATTTTGTACAACAACAAACGGTAACACCTTCATCAGAGAAATACAAGTTGAATGTAATGGTATAAGTGTATATAACAACACAAAAGCCAATGAATCATCGAATGTTCTATCACTTTTAAAATACACTAAAGAATATGCCAATACAGTTGCTAAAGACAATTTCTTTTATTTAGATACTTCGACTGGAACAGCTGAACCAAGAACAGCTCAAGCATTGTACAACCAAGGATTCGCGACGCGAAAAATTCTTACAGACGCAGGCAGTGAGAACAAAATATCTATCCCATTGAATATATATTCGTATTTTGCTGCATTCAAAAAGAATCTTCATCCAAATATAAAAATGAACATTTTAATCCGATTGGAAAATGATAACAATATTATATTTCGTAGCAATGCTGCTCCTGATTCAAAAGTTTTGATGACTAAATTCAGATTATGGTGCCCTAAACTTATTTTCAATGGTAGTGGTATGCGTCAATATCTGGAAAACTATCTGAAACCAAAAACTTGGATATACTTGAGAGAGCATTATGAAATAAATCAAACTGCGGCTGTGAGTTCATTTTTCAGAATTAGTACAGGTATAAGAAGACCAAGACATGTTTTTCTATGGGTGAATCCAACAGCTTCATATAATAATCAAGAAGCTAATATATTTACATTCAAGACATTCAGTATAGGTGCAAATAACAGAGTTTTCAGTAAAGCTCAACTTGAAATGAATAATAGCATATATTATCCTCAACTTGAATTGTCAGCTAATGAAGAGAGTAGATTATACAGAACACTTATGAGCTATAGTTCTGCTTACAATGACTTTCTTAGTGGGTCATTAATTGATAGAAGTAATTTCAGAAATTTGTTTGGAATGATTTATTTCGACCTAAGAAATCAAGAGGAAGACACAAAAGATTCTGTTGTATCATTAACTTTCCGATATGAACTCAACGGAGCAAATGCAACTAACTATACTTTGAATGCTCTTGTTCTTCATGAAAAAGAGATCGAATTATACACAAGCAGTGGTAAACTACTTATTAAAGCATAAATTAATTATGTTGTTACAATATTTATAGTTTTTCAATTAAACATGTTTTGTAATTATCAAAATTATATAACATATATTATATACAAAATATGACAACTTATTATGAATATGGTGTGAAATTATCTCAAGGACAAAAACAAAAATTAGCAAAAGCATATGAAACAAATTCACCAATAACAATTCGATTAGCTAAAAATGAGTTGATGGGAAGCGATGGACTGAATTTAACTAAAACACAGATAAATAAAATCAAAAAAGCGATAAAAAATGGAGTTGGTGTAGATATCAAGATTTCAAAAACACAGATTAGAAAATCAGTTAAATATGGCGGTTCTTTATGGTCTAGTTTAATTTCACTTGGAACAAAAATGCTTCCAATGGCCACCAAATTAGCATCAAAAGCGGTACCAGCTTTAGCTACAGGAGCTTTATCTGCTCTCGGATCTTTGGGAATTGATAAAATTTTTGGAAAAGGTATTCAATCTGGTGGTTTCTTTATACCAGATTCAAAAATACAGCAATTGATTAAGTATAAACACCTTTTAACTAAAAAACAAAAACAAGACATTTTAGCTGCTATTCAAAATGGAGGACAAGTATTCATTCAACCATCACAAAAACAAAGAGGTGGTTTTTTGGGGATGATCCTAGCATCTATTGGTATTCCAATGTTGTTGAATGCATTAACAGGAAAGGGTTTAAGTATACCAAAAAAGAAAGCATCTGGATTAACAGTTTCACCTAAACCTGGAATGATGATGCCTTATTATCCACCACCATTTTATGGAAACTGGCCCTCAAATACTATAGGTATGGGAGCAAAAAAAAAAGTCAAAACAAAAACAAAAAAGGGAGAGGGCCTATTACTAGGCAAAAACAGTCCTTTTACAAAGTTAGGAATACCAATTCTAGGAGATATCCTGTAAAACCAAAGTTCAGAGATATTCCTCTTTCAAATATTGATTTATTAAAATGGATTAAATATTTAAAAATAACCAATTTTAATGGTATTTATTCGAGGGATAGTTTGGATCATATCCACAAAATAGGATCTTGTATCATTAATCTTGATGATAAAATAGGTCCTGGTACACATTGGGTAGCACATTATAATAATATGAATGATAAGACTATATATTACTTTGATAGTTTTTCGTTACCTCCACCACAGAACTTGGTTGATTATGCTAAAAAATTGAAATTGAAGTATATATACAATTATGGTTATCCTATCCAGGATATCAAATCAGTTAGATGTGGATATTATTGTTTATATTTTTTGGATAACATTTATAAAAAATCATTTTATGATTGTATAAAAGTATTCAAATTAAATAACCAACAGTATAATGAACGATTTATTGAAAACTATTTCAAAAATATCTAATTATATTATATAAATGGTAAAAAGTTATTGTGTAAAACAGAAGAAGCAAACAGAATCTGTACCAGGTACTGAAAAATATGTTAAAACTAAAAATAATCGTCTTATGTTAAAATCTCAATGTAGTGAATGTGGGGCTACTAAGACACGTTTTGTATCCAATAAAAAAAAATTAAACTAAATAGCCAGTCAGAGATGGCTGGCGGATTTTTAGATATTACTGGTTCTCATACTCTTGGTGAAATTGCAGCTAAAAGTGCTTTAAAAGGTTTGTATAATTTAGGTAGAATCGGAGCATCAAAAGCAATCAAATCTGATTTTGCAAAACAAAAGATTAAAGGAATGGCTGATAAATATTTGGATCAAGCATTAGATAGTTTTACTGGTGATATAAGCCGAAAACTGGACCCTCTTCATGGTGGTGCTGTTGATATTCATAAGGCTATCGGTAAATTACCAAAACCTAAAGGCGGTTGGACATTACCCGGTCATAAATATACTGGGCCTTATAATGATTTAGAGAGTCAAGTGAAATATGACCCAACAACTGGCCAAATATTAGAAATATATGACCAACCTACAGGAAGAACGGATGCCATTGCCATGCAGCACGATGTTGATTATAGTGTTTGTAAAGACGACAGAAAGTGCAAGAATAGAGCAGACAGAAAAATGGTCAAAGCTTTAGATGAAGTACCATATGATGAGAGACAATGGGGTCATTGGTTGGCTAGAAACACGATTGATATAAAACAGAAATTAGGCCTTGGTGTCAAACAAAATAAAAGGAAGCCAAAAAACGGAAAGCGGCGTTGAGTAAAAATGATTGGGCTCAACAATTAGCCGATGAATTACATAAGCCAATCAAACGAAAATTTAAAACAAGAAGAGTTATTGTTAATGGAATAGATGATATTTGGAGCGCTGACCTTGTAGAAATGCAGAAGTTTTCAAAATGGAATAAAGGATATAGATATTTATTAAATATCATTGATGTGTTTTCGAAATTTGCTTGGAGCATTCCTATTAAAAATAAAACAGGTAATACAATTACTGAATCATTTGATGATGTTATTAAAAAATCCAAACGGAAACCTAAATTTATTTGGGTAGACCAAGGGTCTGAATTCTATAATAAAACTTTCAAAGACTGGCTAAAGAAAAATAATATTGAGATGTATTCTACTTTCAATGAAGGTAAAGCTGTTGTTATTGAGAGATTAAACAGAACATTAAAATCTAAAATGTGAAAACAATTTACAGCTCAAAATACAACACAATATTTAGACATGTTACCAAAACTATTAAATGAATACAACAGTACAAAGCATTCAAGCATTAAAATGAAACCTATTGAAGCATCTATGAAAAAGAATGAAGGAACTGTTTATTTCAATCTATATGATATGGAACTATTGTCATATAAACCAAAATTTAAAGTTGGTGATAAAGTTCGAATATCTAAATATAAGAGAAAAACATTTGACAAAGGATACACTCCAAACTGGACAGAGGAGATATTCATAGTTGATAAAATTCAATACACAAATCCAATCACTTATAAATTAAAGGATCTCAATGATGAACTAATAGAAGGATCTTTCTACCAACCTGAATTATTAAAAGCTAAACAGGATGTTTTCCGTATTGATAAGGTCATCAAACGAGATTATAAAAAGAAACAAGCATTAGTTTCTTGGTCTGGTTATCCAAAAGAGTTTGATTCATGGGTACCTCTGAGTGATGTTAAAAATATCTAACGTTTATATATATCATGAGTGGCATTGAGAAATATATCAAAAAAATAAATTTTCAAATTCATGAATGTGAAGATGAAAAAGACAATCTTCATGATAAAATATATGATAATGAGCGTAGATTGGATCTGTTACAATATAAAAAGAAATTATTGAAACTTTATCATAAAAAAATACATGAAATGGATGAAGATATAACATTGAAACAGTTATTGAATATTATCTGCAATGAGATAGAAAACAATAGATACGATGATGAATGTAATGTGTTGAAACAAACCAAAGTTGATAATGTCAAATATCTCAAACGTGAAAATAATATTTTTACACCTGTGATTACAACAAGTAATGCAAATTTCGAGAGATTGAGAGACATTCATTTGATTAATGAGACTTGGCTTTAAAAAAGGTTTAAAAAGATGTTACTATTTACAAGTATCCCAGAAATTTCTGAGATATTTATATCTTTGCATTCGCTATTCATTGGTAGCCAAAAATATATAATTGTTTCTGGCTATTACGCAATAATGCAAAATATATAATTCTTGACCAATATTATCCGCACTATTATGAAACTATTTAAAATAATATCTATAGTATAGTATTATATATGGAAAATCAAAATGTTAAGAGAGGTCGCGGTAGACCAAAAGTTTTCACAACAGAAGAACTAAAAAAACATAAAACCTTATGTATGTTAAATAAAGAGTGGTATTGTAATGTTTGTAAAAATGATAAAAATTATACACTTGCAGGGAAATGGTGTCACTTGAAAACAAAAAAGCATATGAAGAATGTAAATGTCAACAATATAATGCAACGAATCATCAACATAACACAAAAAAATAATCCAAATTACACACAAAATTAATTCTTTTCATAGTTATAGTTCGAAGGATCCATGATTGGATTATTTGAATTCTCGACTATATTTAAACGCACATTTGTAAAACTATTTAAAAGATTATCTATAGAATTATTATATATATGAAATCAGAAAAATCTAACCTTATAGATATGAATAAGAGTGATCTTAAGAAACTTAGTAAATCAGAACTCATCAAATTGCTTTTAAAGCAACAGAATAAAAAGCCTAAAATTATCGTGGTAGATGACGAAAAACAACGTAGGAGACCAGTTCCTACACCGAGAAAATCTGTCAGGCAGATGGTTAAAAATTATGAAGACAATATCATTTTACCACCTATTGAGTTCAGAGATGATTACAAACCAGTTCCAGCACCAAGAACAAAGAAAATAAAACCAATTCCAACACCTAAAACCAAAAAACCAGTTCCATTGCCAAGGACTAAAATAGAGCAAACAGACAAAGCTCTTAAAGGCTATACAAAGTCTTATGAAATTGATATAAAAAACAACAAAGACCCATTAGTTCAACTACAAAACACTAGAAAGGGTATTGAATACCAGCTCATAAACATATTAACATCGATGAAAGGTTTCAAGTTCGTTGAGACATTAAAGACAACATTCACAAAATTGTCTGATAGTGAAATCACATATAAAACAGCATACTTCAATAGTGTAGCACAAACAATTATCAACCACAATAACATCGCTGAAGATTTGCAATTGTCCAAACAACAGATATTAAATAAAATTGCACAGTGGATATCTGAAGGCTCCGGATGGACTATTAAATCGGTTGATAATCATTATATTAACATAGTAAAATACAAACCATTAAAAGGGTTATCATATATAAAACTACCAATAGAGCTGAGAAACCCAGCTAAAGGGTTGATTAATATGAAGAATATTGATAATGAGTGCTTTAGATGGTGTCACATTAGACATTTAAATCCACAAGATAAATACCCACAGAGAATTAAAAAAGTTGACAAGCAATTCATTAAAAATTTAGATTATTCGGGGATTGAATTCCCAGTAACCACCAAACAGTACAACAAGATTGAAAAACAAAATAATATCAACATAAATGTTTTCGGTTATGAAGATCAACAACCATTTCCTATTTACATATCCCAAGAAAAATTTGAAGATCAAATGCATTTATTATTGATAACAGAAGGCGAAAACAAACATTATGTATTAATAAAAGACTTCAATAAATTTATGTACAATCAAACAAAACATGAACATAGAAAGCATTTTTGTATGTATTGTTTACAATGTTTCAGTAGTGAAAGAGTATTATTAAATCATAAAGAAAATTGCATCATAATAAATGGAAAACAAGCCATAAAAATGCCGTCAAAGGATAATAACATATTGAAATTCAACAACTTTCATAAGCAGTTGCCTGTACCATTTGTCATCTATGGAGATTTCGAAGCTATTGTAGAAAAAATAGAAGGATGCAGACCAAACAATGACAAATCCTATACTGAATCGTACCAAAAACATACTGATTGTGGTTATGGTTATAAGGTTGTATGCTGTTATGATGATAAATATAGTAAACCAGTACAGATCTATAGAGGTGAAAAAGCTGTTAACAAATTTATGGAAGCTATGTTAGAAGAAGTTAAATATTGTCGTAATATGAATAAAAGATATTTTAACAAACCATTAAAAATGACAAAAAAGGATGAAGAAGAATTCCAAAAAGCTGATAAATGTCATATATGTGATAAAAAGTATACAGAGAAAGATATTCGAGTTCGAGATCACTGTCATATTACTGGTCAGTATAGAGGCTCTGCTCATCAAGATTGCAACCTGAAACTCAAAATAAAACCAGAAGAAATAAAAATACCTGTTATATTTCACAATCTCCGTGGGTATGACAGTCATTTTATAATGCAAGAGATTGGTGAAATAGTCAAGAAGCATACATATACAAATAAGAAAGGTGAAAAGTGTCAAATGAATATCAATGCCATACCTAACAACATGGAGAAGTATATGGCTTTCATGTTGGGTAATCATCTTACCTTTATTGATAGTTTCCAATTTATGAGCTCAAGTTTGGAAAAACTAGTGAGCAATCTGCCAAACAAATTGTTGAAATATACCTCTCAAAAATTCAAAGGTGAAAAACTTGATTTAATGTCACAAAAAGGAGTCTATCCATACGACTTCATGGACAGTTTTGATAAATTCAATGAAAAGCTGCCACCAAAAGAAGAATTTTACAGCATATTGAATGATGAGCATATCTCAGATGAAGATTATAAACATGCTCAAAATGTGTGGGATACATTCTCTCTTGAAAATATGGGTGAGTATCATGACCTATACCTTAAATCTGACATCATTCTGTTAGCTGATGTATTCGAAAACTTCAGGAAAACATGCCTAGAATACTATAAACTTGATCCATGTCATTATTTCACATCTCCCGGTTTGTCATGGGATGCTATGCTAAAAATGACTGACATTAAATTAGAGCTTATGGTCGATATTGATATGTTTCAATTTATTGAAAAGGGCATGCGTGGCGGAATCAGCTATATAGCCAACCGCTATGGAAAAGCAAACAATAAATACATGAAAACATATGATGAGAAGGCGCCCTCAAAGTATATCATGTATCTTGACGCCAATAATCTGTATGGCTGGGCAATGAGTCAATACCTTCCAACAGGCGGATTCAGATGGATGACACAAAAACAGATCGATAAGATAGACCTAGCCAAGTATAAAGAAGATAGTGAGAAGGGTTTGATACTGGAAGTAGATTTAGAGTATCCTGAAGGGTTACACAATCTTCATAATGACTACCCGCTAGGACCGGAAAAGGTTAAAGTAACTGAGAGTATGTTGTCTGGGTATTGTAAAAACATCGCGAAGAAATATAAAATATCAACTGGTTTAGTTCATAAATTGATACCAACCTTGAAGAACAAAGAAAAATACGTGCTCCATTATAGGAACCTTCAATTATACACTGATCTTGGTTTGAAAATAACTAAAGTCCATCGAGTACTAGAGTTTGATCAATCTCCTTGGTTAAAACAGTATATCGACTTTAATACAGAAAAAAGGAAGAATGCAAAAAATGCTTTTGAAAAAGACTTCTTTAAACTTATGAATAACTCTGTATTTGGTAAAACGATGGAAAATATTAGAAAGCGAGTAGATGTAAGACTAATCACCGATGAAAAAAAACTATTGAAATATGCCAGTAAACCAACGTATGTTAGTAGTAAGATCTTCAACGAAAATCTAGTAGCTGTGCATAAGATAAAAGAAACACTTACCCTAAACAGGCCGGCATATGTGGGTATGTGCATCTTAGATTTAAGCAAGACGTTAATGTACGATTTCCATTATAACTACATTAAAAAGAAATATGAAGACAAAGCCAAGTTACTCTTCACAGACACAGACAGCTTGACCTATGAAATCGAAGCTGAAGATGTATACCAAGACTTTTGGAATGATAAAAATAAATTCGATAACAGCGACTACCCTGAAAGCTCACCGTATTTTGATAAGACAAATAAAAAAGTTATTGGTAAATTCAAAGATGAAGCCGCAGGAGTTCCTATTTATGAATTTGTTGGGTTGCGATCCAAAATGTATAGTTACATAAAAGATAACCAAAAAGGAGGAAAGACAGCCAAGGGAATCAAAAAGAATATTATCAAAAATAATATCAAGCATCAAGATTATAAAGAAACGTTATTAGGAAATAAACAGATGCATCACACTATGAAAACAATAAGAAGTCAAAACCATAAATTAGGAAGTTATGAAATCAATAAAGTATCACTCAGCTGTTTCGATGACAAAAGGTATATATCAGATGATGGTATAAATTCATATGCTTATGGACATTATAAAATAACTTTCCTTAATTAAATCCTGTGTAGACTTCCTATGTTTCCGAGAATTGTGTCACGCAAAGGATTCTATTATGTGAAATCACGCAATGGAATAAACGCACCATTTTGTTTTTATTAACATATAGTTTCATTTGATTTTTCTATATTTTTTAATCCAACAGATGGGAAGTAGTTAAGACTTGGCTTGGTATCAGATCAGTTTTGCAAAACTGATCTGGTACCGCCAAGTCCTTAACTACTTCAAGCTGTAAACTGCGCATTGTAAATTGATGTAGAAATAATGGCAAATTCCCGGGTTGACGTCATCTAATTAGCATTTTGTAAATTCAAATCTCTATAACTCACAAACGCGAAGTTCAAAACCAGAAATATTTTACCAATCAACTATTCAATGTACATAGAGTTGATTCTGAAAATAACTTTCTAGGGGTTATAGGCACTTTAAATAATGCGAGGTATGAGGCACGTGGCTGAGCGAACGTGGCTGTCTACATGTACCTTCAGTGAGTTTTGAAATACTTTTTCTTCTCACTTCCACGCCTGCTTCTTTTTCCTCATGTAAAGATCCTTTCCATGGCAGCGTTTTCTTTCTGTCAGGATCCTTAACTTTCTACAACCAGTAATGAACAAATTTAATGAACCTATAGAGTCAACTACCTTTTCTTATTTTGAACTGCCAAAAACGTAATCAACATTAAATATTGAACATCACTTACTTCTTCTAGTTCGTGAATCTTGGCCAAAAGCTGTCCTCGGTTCATATCTGCATATTCAGCTGAAATCATAAGTACCAACAGTTTGCAAATGACATCTAAATTCTCCTTACAGTACCAATACTTTCGTGAAGGAGACAGTTGAAACATTTAGCAACAACTACCGTAAATCCTCTATTAATCTTTCAAGTGCTTTTGAGGGGGGCTTATTACAATTTAGCGAAACACAAGCGAAACACAAGCAGTTCACAAGCAGTTCACCACTCATTGATTACCGTAATAATGATCATTTTTAGTACAACTACCGGTTATATTTTCCCCAAAGCTCGCAAGTACTGTGTATATGAATTAGTGCCGGGATTGGAACGGTGCAAATGTACCAGTTATACAGTCAGCCGTTATACTTTTGATTGTCTGGGTTGTGAAGGAAAAAAAGGGGTCAGGCTTAACACATTTCTTATTAGTTTTTTAATATTAGTTTATTGCTTTGTGTTAGTATTATAATGATTTTTAGCTGACGAATTTTTACCGTGTTTAAATAAAGATTATCTATCTATCTATCTATCTGCTCTTGCTCCAAAAAGGGAGGCTTATTGGAGAGGGGGGAGGGGGGAGGGGGGGCCTAATAGAGGATTTACGGTACTCACTTTTTAGAGCAACTTTTTTATTTCCACTGGAGGAATTGTCTATTGCTGTCAGCAGATCTTTCTTGAGACTGCGATTTTCTGCTTTCAAGTGGTCGTTTTCCTCTGAAAAAAAAACCCGCACATATATTAATCCAGTGATTAGTCGAAATATGTCCTTTCCTCGTAAACCATGCAAAGTGGGTGTCCTGAGCGTGCCACGCCCAAATTCATTATTACTTGGGCGTGGCGACCAAGTATAAAAATACAGTTTGGTCATACACAAATGTGCAGTATTGCGCAACTCTGGGGACGGGAATGGGCTTGTTCAAACCTTCACCGCGGTCAAACGTCCGAGGCGTTTTTCGTTTTGCTTAGTGCGATTTCATTTAATATTAAGTGGAAACGTGGGCAAGGATGTATAAAATAATTAGTTTATGTAATTTTCTTTTTATCTTCCTCAAAATAATAAGCTTCTTTTCGTGGAAAAATGATCAAAACGCTTCGTGCCTGAGCAAAATTCTGCGGTTCATAGTTTTTAAACGCTTAGAACTTTTTTAGTAAACTTTCAAAACGATTAGTGAATTGACAGTGTATTGTTAATATATTAAACTTTAAACGATGAAAATAACAACCTTAACTTTGAAGTACTTTGGTTAACTTTTGCAAATTTCTCACCGCGGTGGAGTTAAAACCTGTTGTTTGTCGATGCGAGGCGAACGTGACAAAGTGCGAGATGTGTTTTCTCTGTTGCATCTAACAGTTTCATATTAAATATGGGTAAGGAAATTACTCAAGAAGACACTGCGAAAGTGTTTGACACTCTCGTGATTAATTCTACGATACCTTCGAATTCAGGACGAAAACCCGCTAAAACATCAGAAACATTAACGAACGTGACGAGACGAAAACTGCGCCATAGCGCTTGTTTAATAAGAAGTTAACAGTGGACAGCGAAGGAAAAAATATTAGCGTGGTAGGAATCCCAATTAATTTCACTTCTTTCGGATTTTTGCCTTTCACGAATTTTTATTTTGTGAAGTTGAAGGAACAGAACAGCCAACTGAAACTTAGGGTGCAAAAATTCACTGCCGTCCGAGAAGATGTAAACAGTGCACATGTCATGCGAGTTTCGCTGGCGCTAGTGAATGTTTCTCGGGCAAAAATAACCTTAAAGCGATCACTTTTTCATTTAATTTTCTTTTCTGTTTTCGGATACAGAGGAATAAAAACTAGATATATTTTCGTGTGTCTGATTGCGAGATGTTTTATGTAATTGCTGCGTTATGCGTTACTGGAAAGGTTTCAAATTACTTTTGCGTTATGCAAATGCAACATTTTTACCTCAACTGAAAAAAACAGAAATTCTGGTCAAACTGTGTTAAATCCACTCAAACTTCTCCAATTCATGGACAGAACCTGATCGAAAATGTACAACGCGGTCGAATGATTGCAACGATATCATATTTTGCAACAACGTGACATTTCGATAGCGTTATCTAAAGTAGTATAAAAGAGACAAGCCAGTCATGACTCCCACTAGTCGCAAAATGCATTAAAAAGCCTTTAGAATAGCTTTCCCAAGTAGGTCTACAAGATATCTGTTCCCTTAGATCACTAATAGGATGTGACAAGTCACAATTATCTATGTGCCTGTTGTATAGTATTGCATAACCTCTTGATCTATGGGATTAGTTCTCTGTCCATAGCCATTTAATATATAATTATTGATTTATTTTATTTCTTAAAGCCTTGTTATGTTAGTTGTTGTGGCATATGTTAGGGTTTTTTTGGGTAATTCGTGTTGCAAGATAAATAGTAGTCGCGGCTAAAGTTTAATAATTTATGTTATTGCTTTGAAAATGCTAGGATCAGTCAATCTCTTAGCCCGTGAGTCTTAAGTCTGCGGTGTGCAAGAATTGTGTGAAAGTGTTTCTTCATCACGGATGTAGGCGTCTTAAAGATCTAAGTCTGAAAACGCTGTACCGTGCCGTGTCATCGGCTTTTAACCGCGACTGCATGAGTGGACAACATTTTTGGTGACATTCACAGTTCATTTAATTTCATGATGCTTTACATTATTTTTTTACATGATTTTTTTATGCTTGCATGGCTCGCATGGCTCGCTGGCTCGCACTGTGTCCTACCTCAAAAAATAAATTTCAAAGGGCTTAACTTGTTTATCTCCTCCTAAATTATCACTTCTGTCGTTAACATTGATTAAATTTATAAGTTTCATTCAAAATTCATTAGAATAATGGCGAGAATAGTTCCAGCAGAACTTTCAATTCAAAAAGTCTGGACCAGGTAAAATAAACTGAAAGATTCATGGCTTCGAAAGGGCCCCTTTGTGGCTATAGCTGTATTCACTTTAAAAGTGTCGAAACACATACCAGCTAGTTACAAGATTTGGCTAAAACTAATAACAACCATCGGTAAACTCTGATATACGGCCTTTTTACCAACGATAAGTACAAAGTAGACATCGATTTGTATTTTTCAGTACTCTGGTACTCTAGTCTTTTAATTTGACACAGTGGACACGCTATTTTATAATTTGCGTGTGATCTCGCACGCTAAGTGTGCTGTCTCCTTGTTTTAGAAGGTTTACGCGCTTCTTTGTTAGACTGCTCACACTATACTAATACTCCCTATCATCAAACCGTGAAATAACGTGCATGCAGATTCCCAAGACATTTACATGTATTTTCCAATAAGCTTAATGCATACAACGACACCCAAGTATACGCTCCCACAGCGTCTTGTTACTTTAAGTCCGCAGGCTAGGTAATGCCGATTCAGGCAATTCTATCAAAGACAAATATTTCGTGGTAAATTCAGTCTCCATAAAATGTGTTTCTCTTACCTGCTAGTCGTTGCAGAGTTAAGGTTGGAGGCTTCCCCTTTGATCCTCTTGGCAAGGGACTACTCCTCGGAGAGCTGAAATGGAACCATGGATTAATGTCTTAAAACCGTTTCACTTCCAGAGTCAATTACTGTATGGAGACATGCAATGTAGTTCTTAGGGGGTGTTTACATGACACCGGGGCGACTTTCGCGCCCGGGCAAGTTCACTCCGGTTCCCTCTTATGGCTCTACATTTGTTTACATGATACCACCACAAAATGTGGTGGTGTCATGTAAACAAATGTAAACAAATGATACCACCACAAAATGTGGTGGTATCACGTAAACAAATGTAGAGCCATAAGAGGGAACCGGAGTGAACTCGCCCCGGTGTCATGTAAACACCCCCTAACTTTTGAGTCTGTGGACGAAATCCTATGGTGTGACCATTCAAATCAAACCTCTTCGGCAATACTTTTGCATGGATCCTTTTGTTTTTAAATGTTTTACAAAATGAAATTGGAGGTTGTTCTTGAAATTTGATTTTTGGTACACTTGGGAGTTTAGGGTTAATGCATGAAGACATTTTGGAGCCGAAAAATAATTTGTATAATTGTTTATTTTAAACTCTTAGGGCCGGACGGTGTTTTGCAAAACCGCGATCTAACCCAATTTCAATCTGGCCAAACCTAATATTAAAACGCTATTTACTGTAAACAATGTCAAGGAGGCATATAGCACAGACGAGAAAAACATTTATCTCCTTAAAATGACAAACTTATAAACAGATATGGAGGTCCATTAATTTTCTTAAACCGCGGTCTAAGTTAGACTTCGTTTAAATAACCGGCCATTAATGGTTAAATTCTTCTAAGTTAAGAAAGAAATTCGGCGATATAGGCACCAAAAACGTTTGCTGCAGAAAAGAAACAAATTCAAATAATAAGAACAAATGTTCATCGTGTCAGGAGTGTGGAACAAAGAAAAAATCAGAGTTCCCAACAGGCATTTTTCTTTGTCCCACGCTTGTGACACGATGAACCACACTTTTTTTTTTCTCGTTTCATTACCAAGCTTAAAATTTAACCCTCTTTCTTCATCACCACACAAATTCAAAAGATGTTTTTATCGGATCCAAAATGTCTTGAGGACTTTTAAGAAAAAAAAAACCCAGGACACAGGCATTGTCCTTTCAATCAAAGGTCACACAGTCACAAATGCATCGTCACAAATTAGTCAGTGATTGTACATGTACCTGGTATATCCAGGATGGTCATGAACCTGTGCTTGTTGCATTTCCAGAACAGTAAGTTGCAATCTTTGAACCTGGTAAACAAAAAGCCAGACACGAATGAATAAGATAATTTTAAAACACAGTTTAGCAGGCACTGTGGAATACTACAATCAGCGACAAAATTGTTGAGACACTTTGGTTTACAACAGTATATTTTTGGGAAATATTGCACCCTATGTCCCCTGCCCCCCCCCCCCCCCCCCAATCAAACTTGGGTTTGTGGTTGCCCACATACTTCCTGACCAGCGGTACAACATTGGATGGGGGTGGGGGGGGGGGGGGGTGGAGATACGTTTTGGAGAGAAAGTTATAGTATGAGTCTAAAAAAAAAGGAGGAAAATTCGTTTTCAGACAAAGTGTCTCAAGTAATTTTGACGCCGATTGTAGGTAACAGAAAACCAAAAATAATCGGAAAAAATGAACACACCCTGACCCTTTTTATAACAAACATTTTGCACTTCCCCTGCCCTGTTTATGTCGTTTATGACTTGAATGGTGGAGCATTTGATTCGTGACAAAATTTTTGTTCAACAATTGATGATATCATTTTGGTATCAGTTGGGTGCAACGTCAGACCGCACAAAATGTCGGGGAAAATATTCCCTGGTAACTGAAGGGCACCTATGTACCTTGTCTATGACAGTGTCAAGTCAAAACTCCATACCCTATTTTGTGACGTTAGGTGTAATCAAAGGCTTCTATGAGCCAACTCGTGAATATGAAGCAATCTAAATAAAAGATTCTGCACACTTCTCACCCTCCCCTCTCCTAGGCATTGTGCTCCACTGACTCCCACCCCCTGAGTCCAACTCCCCACCCTCCCCTCCACCATTACATATCACAGGATCAATGCTCACCAACCCTCCCCTCTCCTAGCGACTAGCTCCCAACTTTCGCCTCTCTTTGCGACTGTTCGATTACAAAAGGTGCGTTGCTTCCATTGATTTGGAATCAGTGAGGCAGAACTTAGTGAACTTAAACTAACATGGTTTATATTAGTGTGCATAGCAGGTGCTGGTTTATTTATGGGACAAAATTTTTTATAGCGCGAAATTTGGAGGACGCGCACGCGTGGGGAACACTTTTCTCTTTCTCCCCTCGTGCGTGCGCGTGTCCTCAAAATTTCGCCCTATAAATACTATATTTATAGGGCAGTATATTTCAAGGTTTCAAGTAAATACGTTTTTGATTCATTTACTTTGTAATCGTGCACTCTCAAGCTCTCTGCTTGAAAAACAAACTACATCACGAAATGTATGCTGAAAAGCTTTCATTTCAGTAGTTGAACTTTATGATTTCATTGGCAGACTCAACGATTAGAATTACATTACATGGATCAAGATTTGCCTTCAGGAGGGTACAATGATACACAACTAAACTTTATTTAACATGCACAGAATAAACCAATTCAAAGAAAAATAGCATTAGTACCTCTTGATAATATGTTTCACTCTGGATTTGCAGCTCTTCGATGTTTGTCATTTTTATGTCCTTCTTCAACTGACTGTAACATAAAAAACACACATGGTAAATAAGATTTGTGTGTGTTAAGGGGTCCACACCTCTATTGAGGGGACACTTCTCCTGGTCCCGATGGAGGCCTCTTAATGGAGGTTCCACTGTACTAGCTCAATATTCTTTTTCTATAAGCGTCATGGGTGGGGGATTTGCCTTAGTTACCACAAGGAAGCTTTGACATCTATTTGAACTCAAGTACAATCAAAAGCTATGCCACTGGCTGCCTTTTCATGAAAGCACTGCCTCCCTGGAATACTTTGAAATAGCTGACCTTCTTGTATGCCACCACCCGTATGACCACACTGTTGTTTACGGGAAGAGGATATTTCAACTGAGAAAATCTAAACACAGATGTTTCAAATGTTTCAAATGGAGTTCACACAGATGGTCATGAAGCGAGAGTTGCTTACAGAAGTGGTCGCTGCTTAGCGATAGTCAACTGTATCTAAAGCTACAGGTATGTTAAACTTCCTGTCTGCCTTGCCCTTTCCTGCCTCACCTTAGTTCAGCTTCTTTGTCCTTCACTGTTCGTTCCACTGCATGAAGCTTCTGTTTCAGACTAGTTACAATCTGAAAGAAAAATTGTGACAGCTCCTGAACCCAGTAACTAAAGATGCAAAAAGCCACACATACAGGGATTCTGACAGGGTGCGCGGGTGCGGGACCGCACAATTCGGTCAAACCTGCACAATTCCGCACAATTCCTAAAAATCCGCACAATCCCGCACAATACTGAAATATTTGCTTAAAATTTTAATTAAATCAGGTATTTCTATTGATAACCAAGATTTCGAGAAACGTTTTAGGCTATTTTCAGCCCATTTTCCTTCCAAACAATCGAGAAATCCCTCGCTTCCTGGATCAGCTCGAGCGGATCGATATAAAAACAACAAGGCGTTCTCTTCGCCGTCCTGGGAACTAGTCTGAGTTTTACTTCTTTCCAACTTCCTACAGAATTTTTCGCGTAGCTTTTTTATAGTTGTCGTTTTCCAGACATTATGCCGTTTTTCTTAGCAGCCTGTTGATATTTTTTCGAGCGCTTTCGCTTCCTCTTTCAGTTTAATATGTTGGGGACCGAAGAAGAAACAACGAAGAAATGTACTCGGTCGCGCCGAATGAATGTCACTCTGTCTGAATTATTTTCGCAAAGAACTGAACGAGTTTGCGAATCGACAAACAAACTATTAAAGCGCTGGAACTAAGGATTGATAGGAGAAAATTATTAAGTTCTGATTAGAATACTGGATTTGATTTTTTCAATCAAGTGAAAGACGTTTTCATTCAGGAAAATGAAAAACAAATATGCTATCAAATTACATTAGCACGCAATTTGCATACATCTCGAGGTTGTGTTTTTGCGGCAAACTTTCGAAGAAATTGTGTGAACGTTTAATGGAAATTATTCACACTACATAAAATGTACGGATTTTTCAGAAAGGAACACGCTCAGATCGGAAACATTTTATTTAGAGGTGGTATTTCGGTTTTACCCGATCGAGTTCATCGTGTCACGCAATGTGATTTTGTTGAGACAAATAAACTTTGGTGAAGAAAAACAGCCGCAAATTGGCAATTGCTGGGTACATTTTAATCCCCATTTGTATTTTTCATTTATGCAGAATTTCCTCCCTGTCATATTTTTCTGGCCTGGGTAGAACACTGGTGATTGAATATTTGGTTGGTCACAGGATTGCGCAATCCCGCACAATTTCCCGCACAATCGAAGTTATTTCCCGCACAATTTGCCTCAAAACTCCCGCACAATTTTGGATTTTTTCCCGCACCCTGTCAGAATCCCTGCACATAGGTCACAAGGCAGCCCATGTGGCAGGTGTAGCATGAAGCATTGCTACTCCCCACTGGATAACATGCTATTCCATCACAGGGACACCAGCATTTTGTCAGGTTTACTCAGCGATCACTGCTAACCATTTCATACACCTTAGAGACCAGTCTCTATTCATGAACCTTCTGCTGGAAGCTCTGATACGCTGTCCACTAAATCATTACACCTCCTCTTTTCTTGTGTACAAGTACCTGAGTTTAAACATTCCTTGCACAAAGCAACCGTCACAAAATGCAGTTGAGTGGGTCAATAAAGACACTCAAAGTGGGTCACTAAATTGCAGTATCCACCCCAACGCACAAAACGAAAAAGATGCGGTCTGTTAAAACTGTACTACACGCCTGGTTTTGGGCCTTAAAAGGGTATCGAATCTCGATTTTCTACCCTTAAATAAGGTCAGGGTTTGAGAACCTTGGCGGCGGCACACACCTATCCTAAATTGTTGGGAGTACTCCCGCCCCCCCTTGGGATTCACTCCCCCATCAATGCAGCACCACAGTTTCTTTAAAAACTAACCCTTTAATCTTAAATGCAGTTGGCCTGCTGTATCATGTACAGTGCTTTAACAGCAGGTGAGTTTACAGCAGATTTTCCGCCCAGCCAGTTTTTCTGGCTTGTACACTTTCAAAATCACCCCAAGTCTTTGTTTTCTAGTGACATTTCAGCCGGTGATAAGTTCTCTTTCAGCTGGTGAAATTAGCCAGTAGCCGGCTCTTAGCTACATCCCTGGGTAGCGGTTCTATAACTCAACACAACCCTCCTCAGCCAACACATGCTCACTGAAAAAACCCTCTACATTGCAGGCTAATAAAAGAAATAAATGTCACATTGTATTATTACAATTAAAATTGATATTCCAATACTTACCGCACTGGTGTCCCCCTTTTTGTCTGTTAGAGTCCTTCTTACATCTTCAGGCTGAGTAGAAGAAACCCCATAAAAGAAAAATAATATTACACAGTTATTGTCTTATATCTTTAGTTAATGACAGCAGGTCCTGAGGAAAACAATTTTTTTTTATCTCCACAAAATTTCAATGTTTGTAAAGACTTCAGTTATGGCAAAAAATAATATTCATTTGAGAGATTCAAGGGAAAACAAAACTAACTAGTTTCCTGAGATAGTAGCAGTCATTTTAAAAATGTTTTGTTACATTGCAAAATACAAGATTGAGAACTGAAGACAAAATATGAGCAACAAACTAATATCTCTGGACTTACCCTCCATATCAAATAAACTTAATAATGTCAAGAACAAGTCATTAACAGGTGAGTATGCCAGCAGACAACCTTTGTCTGGATAGGAGGCTAAGAACACAGATGACATCAACTGGTACAGACTAAGTGGAATATTGAGAGGACCTTTCATGCATACCTGCTTTCTTTGATTTAAAAGGTCTTCCATTTTTCTGTCCTGTACAAGAAAAAAAAAAGCAGAAATGCAATGTTAAGCAACAACATAATGTATTCAAATATGCTGTGACAAATTATCATTAGCAACATTTTGGTTATAAAAATGCAGTGTTATAACTCGATGGTGTAAGACTGACCAACAATAACTTGGCTTTAGGGTTTTGAGACATTTTTTACAAGCAATGAATGCAAAAATAGGCTTGCTCTGTATTTAAAATAGCAGCTACAGTGTAAAGTAGTTGTTACTTATATTGACCCATACCTTTAACACATTCTCTCCTTCAACCCTACGAAGTTTTGTGTTGATAACATTGTTTTCTGCTTTTAATGCATTTATGATCTGTATAAAAACAAATAACATTAGATAATTTTATTATTATTACAGGCCTGTAAAACCTCTTTTTCATTTTTGTACTCAGACAGTTTTTCCTCACAAAACTATAATATGATTATTTGACATTGTTGTTTTGCAGGGAACGGCAAAGAAATATACCAAAATGTTAAACGCACGTACAGAGGCATTGCTTTCGCTCATTAAACCTTTTGGTTTGTGCTGTTCTTGCTGCCATCGCTTTAGATGGATAATAAATTAAAATGCAAATTAAATAAATTATTATTAAATTATAATAAATTATAATTTTAAATAATTAAAATGCTTATAATTGAATGACTTCGGTTGGTAAAAATAGAAAATACATAATATTATACTTGGCCTAAGTCATCATCATCATCATCATCATTGTCGTCATCATCACCTCCACAGGAATACTAACCTTCTTTAACTCTATGATCTCATCATAGTAGTCTTCCTGTGGTTTGTATGCAGGACCCCCACCAGTCAAGTAAGGTTCACCTTTGATGAAAAGTAAAAATCATATATAGAGTGGAATACATGTTAATTTTATGTTTAGTGGTGGATATTAATACAGTGGAACCTTTATTAAGACACCATTAGGACCAGGGGAAGTGTCCCCGTATAGAGAGGTCCTTTCAATAGAGGTAATAATTACATGACTTGTACAAACTATATTGAGCGTTTTGATGGCCGGGACCAGGAGAAGTGTACCCTTTCTGAAGGTACAGTATCCACTGTTTCTACCACTCTTCACCAACACTGAGGTGTATAATTTATTGTTTTAGTATTAATCGCGTTCGAAGAACGCAATCCTAATTTCATGTTGGTTGTCCTGTGGTTTATGTGCAGTAAAATTTGAGATTTTTTGGTAGACGGTCTTCCAAATGGCCGCCCCTATTGTTTTTTTTTTTCAGGGGCTCATTTCCGCCGGAAATTCCTTCGAACGAAAGTAAAACTATTCCTGAAATTTGTGATATAAAACATACTTGCAGACATGCTAGCACTTCGAAGATGATTTTTACTTTTCAAGTCTTCTATCTAAAAACAAAAAGAAAGAAATGAAGGTGAAAATTAACTTAGACATTGAGTTGACTAATAGAGTTTAATATTGCAGTCATTATCCAAAGTATTTATAATAATTTATTACGGTGAGTTAAATTTAAGGACACCACCCATTTGGGGACAAGATTGTTTGTTGGGTACATGAAATTACTTGTGAAATACTTCAGCCTTTGACCCCCCGCAAAAAAAAAAAAAAAAAAAAGTATGAAGCATGATTGTGTTTTGAGTAGTAGGAGTTAGTGGATGATAAATTTGAAATTTTGCAAATTGGCTGACAAAAATGAGACTACAAGACTGGTGAAATTTGACTAGAGACTCAGATATTTTGAAGACCATTTGACACCCAACACTTTAATCATTATTCCCCAAGATGTGAAGAGAACCTCGATGCCCAAGATATACAATGTGGGGGAGGGAGGGGGGGGGGGAGGGGGGGGGGGGGGTGGTTAATGATCACACTTGCAATTGAATGATACATAATAAAAATATTCCGCAAAAACAACAACTTGTTTAAGCAGGATGTCTGCATGAGTGTCATAAGTTGACAGGAATATTTTTACAGTTCCACAATACTCACCGGAACATAATCGCTTAAATGCCTTGCTCTAGTTCCAGTTTTCATCTGTTTGTTATGAGAGGACCTGGGACCAGCCCAAGTCTTCATGGGAGAATTTTCCGTGCTCAGGGCTAAAAGTGGAATTATTAATAAATCCATTTTTAAAATGTATTCATCAAAGAAGTGATATCCCAGTGACTAAAGAACCACCAAAAGGCAGCTTGACAGTAAAATGACGTCACTTTCCATACCCAAGATATAAAAACAAAATCTTTTCCTTGAAGGAGTTAGCGTCATATTGTTTTGAAAGTTAAAAAAGGAGAGAGAATGGGGCAGGACTCAGGAGAGAAAGCTGCAGAAACTGAGAGAAAATGGAATTTGATGAGATGGTTGGAAGCAGGAGAAATTAAGAGAAAAAAAATTATTTTAAAACATTAAATGCAATAGACTGGTACTAGCTTGCAGTGGAGGCTCATGCGGGGGAATATCATTAAAAATATTTGCATGTGAAAAGATTCCCCCGCATGAGCCTCGACTGCAAGCTAGTACCAGTTCAATACCGAGAATACGAAAATGGTCTATTGCAAAAGCATGAAGAGGCAGGAGCCCTCCAAGCAGTCAGGAACTGGGGCTTAAAACTGGAAGTTATAAAGATACAGTGTAGAAGTAAAGAACATATTGAATGATAATAAATTATTACAAGGCTGTGCTCTCAGAGTTATCATAGGGAGCCCAAAGGGAGTCCAGCTGTAAAATGTAGGGTGCCCAGCAGTTAAGCTGTGTGCAAAAACTCAGTTTTTCGTATCACCCGAAGTCGACAAACGTTTATCGCCTGCGGCACCAGGGCTCTGCTAGAGCACAGCCCTGAATTATATTAGATACAGTAAACACCCATGTATAAGAACCTACATTATTCAGAGGTTTATTTATTAATTTGCTACTGATTAGAACTTAAAGCCCATTATTTCAGTCGTCATATCAAACTTATTTCCCTCTACTTGAACATTTGTTTCCAAGGACACTTAGTTTTGAGACGAAAGAAGGAAAGTTCTGCCTTTCAATCCAGCCACAACTATTTTCTAAAGGAAATTACCTATCTCAAGAGGTCTAAAATAGGAACAAGGTGTATTTGAATTTACATAATTGGGCTGACTGTACAAATAAGAACCTATTTCAAATGTCAGGGTGAATGGGTTCTTATATAATGGGGGTCTAGTTTCCAAATTTCAGCCTGAAGGTTCTTAATCCACTAATTTCTCTTACACTGTACATGGGTTTTTACTTATTAGAGACCAGTGTTCCAGATAAGAGAGGGGTCTCAGGTCAAAAACCCAACAAGGCTGGCTTCCTGACCTGACAAATCAAATGGCTGACTTTAGAAGTTTTAGAGAGAGACACAACCTGTTGACCCCTTAAAATTATTCATCGACTCCCTGCCTTTGAAAGTTAACTGAAACACTGAGAGACCTTTAGATCTGACTACGAGTAGGAAATTGAGTATAAGATGATGACTTTGGAATTTCAAGTCAGTCATGTGCCCAGAACGAACTCCTTCCTGTTGCTGATCAAGTAGATAAGAAGACTCTTGGAATAAGATGGGTGTGACAAGTGATGAACTGAAATTAAGGGACACTGTCTCGCCAAAATAACAAAAATTTAGCTTACCTTTTTTCCATGTTATATCGTTTAATGCCACCAAAATACAACTTTATTGGATAGAAAGATTTTATAGAGCAAAAACAGTAGCCATAGTTTGGAGAAAGAGTGCGGCAGAATTGCAAGGATGGGAGTGGATTACAGTTCATCCAATTTGATTTTGTGACAGGCGGTCAAGAAATCAAAATTACCATTCCTGTAGAAGTTTGGCTTTTTTAGCTACTTTTTGTCTCTTTAGTGAATACAGTCGAACCTCCGGTTGCGACCACCTCTCTTAAGCAACCACCTCTCCTCTGAGCGACCAGTTTTCCGAAATACCAAAAGTTTCCAAGTCAAATCACTATATTTGGAACCTCTTGTAAGCGACCACCTCTCGTAAGCAACCGCGGCCACTTTTAAGCCTGGTTTCCATATAATTGCAACGATCGCAACGATCGTTACGATCGATGATCGCTGCGATTCTTGCGACACTTGCGATCATATGGAAACCAAAACGTTGCGATTCTTGCGATCATTGTGATCCTTGCGACTGCGATCGCAGAGATGGAAAAATTTCTATCTCTGCAATCGCAATTGCAATGATCGCAACGTTTTGGTTTCCATATGATCACAAGGGTCGCAAGAATCGTAGCGATCGTCGATCGTAACGATCGCTGCGATCGTTGCGATTATATGGAAACCAGGCTTTAGAGCTAAAAGTTTGAAATTTTCTTTTGTTTTTAAACTCCCGTAAGCGACCACTTGAAGCTACTTGACAGATAATAGAGCGGAAATTGGATAATGAGGTGTTGTAACATTATCGCATTCCTCAAGACAAGTCCTGTTTTTCTCGTTCAAAACCTATGCCAAACTCAAATTCTCAAATTCTTCTACAAATGGTAGGAGGGTTTAGTTTTCGAGCTGTAAACGATGTTTTTGACTGTTCGGCCTCAATTTGGTTAGATTGGCTATAAAATGGCATTTGTAGCTCGAAAAAGGGTCTTTTTGGTGGAAATTTGGGTGTTGAAGGGTTACTGTACAGTTTTTTACGCTTGTTAACATGTAAATCACCAGTAATATAAAAGGGCTGTCAAATTTAAAGCTGGCAATCCAATCCATATTAGTTCATGTTCAGTTCCCCTTAACATTTAGACAACATTAAAGATTTAATTTGTAACTATCGTGAGACTTGTTCCATTCGCCTTATTAGGTAAATTAACAGAAGCGAACCATGAAACTCTGAATAAATATTTTGGAAAGCTTAAATATTTTTGTGACTACTAAAAGTTATTACATGGGTTTAGATGGGCATTGGCACATGAGATAAGTCTATGCAGTTTCCATATGCTAATAAGGCAAAATTTTGACCCAATATGGTCTGAACTCTTGTAAGCGACCACCTCCTGTAAGCGACCACCTACATGTACAGTAGGCTTGACATTTTGGGTGGTCGCTTACGGGAGGTTCGACTGTATTTCTTTGCTTACCCTGGTGAAAATCCTCACGGGATCTTCAGGGATCTTTGAAGATCTTCAAAGACCTGTCAAAGATCCTTAAAGATAAAGATCTTTAAAGGATCCTCACAGGATCTTTGAGAGTTCCTCAAAGATTTTTCATCTGCAATTTCTTGTAGAATTTTTTACAAAGATCCTCAAGGAATTGATGAAGATCTTGAAAGGATCCTTGCAAAGATCCTCACAAGAATTTATAAGGATTTTCCTTTGAAGGATGTTGGCAAGATCTTTGAAGACCTTTAAAGATCCTTGAAGATCTTTGCAAGAACTTAAACGATCCTCAAAGATCTTCAAAGATCTTTGCAAGAATTGAAAAGATCCTCAAAGATCTTTGCAAGAATTTAAAAGATCCTCAAAGATCTTTGCAAGAATTTAAAAGATCCTCAAAGATCTTTATTAAGATCCTCAGTAAGATCCTTCAAAAATTCTCACCAGGGTAGATTACTTTTAGTGATTTTTTTCTTCGTATTTGAAGACAATTAAGCAAACTTAAAGCAAGATTCGGCCATAATTGCAAAAACAGAATATATCAGCAGAAACAGTGTCCCTTCAAGCATGCAAACTACATTTGAAAAGTCATACTCGTAGTCCAATCTAGAGTCCCCTATTAACTTGTTTACAACTGAGAATGCAGAAGCTGTAAAATAGTACGGATATAGATGGATCCAGTATTACTGTACATGACTACAGTGGAATCCAGTGGTACACGACAGTGTATTCAGTGTGATCAGTGGTACATGACTACAGTTAAATATTGAAAAGGTTCATATTATTGTGCATTGTACATTGTATACTGTGATGAATCCTTCAAATCGCTAAAATTCGCCATTTTCAGCTACAAGAAAGACAACACACAACATTTCAGGTAAAAATACATTTATTTTGATCTGACTTATATGTAAATATTCATCGCAGCATAATAATATGAACCTTTTCGATATTCCCATACATTTCCTCTAAATTTAAAAATATGAACGGTCACACAGTTTGTGTTGGTCCCCTGTGGAAAAATCAAGATACCACTGTATTGTATATCTGAACATGCACACATCACATTGAACAAACCCACTTACTGATCCTGAGACCATGGAAATCTTTCGTAGCTTGCGAGTCCTCGGCGCGTACCGTCGCGACTCTAATTTAAAAGACTCCTTGCTCAACAGCAATCTTCAATCCAACTCGAATACGGGAGTTGACTCTAATGGAACCTTTCCCTGTCGCCGTCCACGTTGCAAGACCTGCGCCTACACCAATTCAGCGGCCCTGATCAACACTCCTGGTGGACTGCTGACAATTCGACAGAAGTTCACATGTACGACCAGTAACCTCGTCTACATCATTACCTGTCGTACATGTACCATGTGTTACATCGGGTAAACTGGACGTAGGCTCGGCGACAGATTCTGCGAGCATCTCAGATCGGTACGGAAGAAACTGACCTGCCTGTCGCTAAACACTTCTCATCTCCCGGACACACAACCGATGACATGATGGTGTCCGTGATTACAACAGGTTTTAAAAGTACCACGGAGAGACGCAGCGCGGAGTGTCGTCTAATTTTCAAATGCCAAACCCTCCAACCACACGGCATGAACATTGACTTTAGTTTTATTTAGACTTCATCCGCGCGCGCTACAATGTTGCTACATGGCAACATTTGGAACATTTAAACAGCTGACGCACGTTTTCAGTTAACGGCTATTCACTGAGGAAGGGACAGAAGTCCCGAAACGTCTGAACATCTAGTTTCAAAAGTGCTTTTATAACTTTTTTAAACATATTCATTTGATACAATTGGTGCTCCACAGTTCATATCTATTATGATTTTATTAAACCCACTTACTGCCTGTGCCATTTCTCATTGCAGTGATCCACATGTTCCTTGCTGTGGGTTTTGGAGGCTGTTGTTTGGAAGAGCCTTTCAGTTGAGTGTTGGAGTAAGGTGACTTTGCTGTATAACGCATAACAAAACTGGTTAATCTTAGTTGCCTCCAGGATTTTAAATTAATACTCTACACTAAACCCCAATTTTTTTTCCCGTTAATCAACTCGATGTACGTTGAAAAGTCGAACACTGGAATATTTCTTGTTTTTAATGTTGCGTTAGTGAGTTATAGAGATTTGAATTTACTAAATGCTAATTAGATGACGTCAAATGCAGACTCGATTATTATACAACTACTTGTTTCCACCTCCAAGTAATATTTTTTTACAAATCAATTGATTATAAACAGTTTTTATTAGTATTTCTTAAATTGATTATCCTTAAGCTGTTAACTGCATATTGTAAATTGAAGTAGAAATACATTTTGTAATGGTAAAGTCTGCATTTGACGTCATCTAATTAGCATTTTGTAAATTCAAATCTCTATAACTCACTAACACGACGGTGAAAACAAGAAATATTTCACTATTCGACTTTTCAATGTACATTGAGTTGATTAAAAGAAAAAAAAATTAGGGTTTACAGTAGGTGCACTTTAAGCTTGTTTCAATTGGGTTACCCTAAAATGCCGGTTATAAGTCCCCTACTTATATTTTATAAGCCCACCTGGTTATAAGCCCATCGGTTAGGTAACAAAACATTATAACTCCAGTTATACCACCTCCTATATATAAGCACACCACAGCTCCTAACTGCAATTCTTTGAAAAAAATCACACCAAATTAACTGAAACAACACTTCTTTATCACAATATTTTGTGCTTGCAAGTCAAAAAACCCTTACGAAGTTGTATAAGCCGGCATTTTACGGTATATAACAAATTCAAATTTGTCTTACCAACTCGAGATCTTCGGCCTTGTACTGATTTTGACCTCCTTGAGTCACCTGATTATAAATAAAGATAAATCAGAAATCACAACAGTTGGTCCCTCACTAAGTACAGTGCAACTTCCCAATAATGTACACACGTACCACTGTGAAGGGTATAATTTTCAAGCAATTACATGTATTTAGTCTAGGATGTGGTATACAGTCATGTAGAAATCAGAGAGTTTTGATCTAGAATAGGGTATCATTTGCCGCGAGACTGATCAGTGGTACAAAGAATTAATTATAAAATAGGAAATTAAATTAGGAAGAGAAAGAGGCTTCCCTAAATGAAAATACCGTAAAATCATCACGGCAACATTGTTGACAGATGGTTTCCTATTAAAAACACTAATAGTGATACAGTTCTAAAAATAGCAAGTCTGGGATAGGGTAGGGATTTTCAGTGTCTAGTCTAGTATAGGGTTGCAAAATCAGCTGAACATGGTCTGGTATAGAGTAAGGGTTTCAGAGTCCCAGCGGCACACCCCCACCCAAAAATGTACAGAGTACCCCTCCCCCCCCACACCCTCCCAGAGAGAATGTGTAGGTCAAAGGGGGCAACCAAGGGAGTGGTTAATTTCAAGTTGCTGTCAATAGCTTTCAATTGAATGGTCACACTATATGATTTCATCAACAGACTCAAAATTAGAACCACAGGACACCACATGTCTCCAAAAATATTCCAAAATCAAAAAGTTTGAGTGTATAGTACATGTATATCTGTTGTGGTTCAAATTTTTCCTTGGTTTAAAAAAGAAATTCAACCACAACATATCCACACCTGTCGGGGGCCTTGGCATGCGTCCACTACCTCCTGAGGCTGCACTCCCCTTAAATCCGAAAAACAAACAGATTACATGTACTTATCATATGATCATTTTTAGCTTTGACAATCACTATACATGTACCTGAGGCAGCATAATAATAATATCACACAATGTACATGTTAAAGATTATTAATGTCAACAGCCAAAGCAATATAGTATTAATTCTAGAATTCTAGATGAGTTAGTTTACTGCAGGAACATCATGTCCTAAAAAGCAAAAGGCTTGCCGTAACTCCCACTTTAGGAGCAGCTTACAACAGCAGTTTGTTGATCAACAAAAGAAAACGGTTTATCACTGACATCAGTTTTAAAGCGGCAATGTCACAAGGATTTTGTTCTTTTTTGGTTAAAATTTTGCTACTAACAATAGCTTTTATTACTTATGAATATTAAAAAAAGGTCCCTTTGGGAAGCATGTGCACACTGCATGCTACTAAATGTTTGGATACATGTACGGGTCTACCCCTTATAGTTTTCTAAGTACATGTAGAAAACCAAATCTACCTATTATCGTCTTCTATGATCCTTTTCAGACAATTTTTCATTAATTTCATGTCTTAAAAGAACAAAATTTAATGGTTTAAATCAAGTGTCAGCTTTTGCAAAATTTAGTCTGTGATGCAGGTTTTGTGATCTTTAGCAAATTTGATCTCTTTCTAGTTGCATTGCTTTCTAGAGCTGACAGGTCTGGCCAGCCAGTACTGACAAATAATTTCAGATATTTTGTACCCTGGAGAGCTTTTAGAATACCTGGCCACTTATTTACATCACCCTGCATTGATTTTTTTGCTTACATGTAGCCATTTTGATGTTGCGCATGAGACCTACATGTAGTTGGTTTTGTTTCGAATTGCATTATGGGCTGTTTTGGGGACGCAATTCAAACATGGCATCTGCTCAGGATGTATGTAAACTGAAGCTGTGATCTTGTTAAAAATGGGATGATAGTCCAGGAAAATGCATTGGTGTATTGAAGGAAGTTCATTTCTACTCATCCTCACTCCTCTTGGAAAGTGTGCTCCACAAATCCTTGTGCTCATTGCGTCCTTCTTCAAGGTTGCATTTTGTATCAGTCATACGTACGCCTTTTTTACTTTCGATCACTTGGTAAAGTGTGAAAGTTCATATTTCCAGTTGTTGCTGCATCCGCAACAGCTAAACTCTCCCATTTTTGACAAGATCACAGCTTCAGTTTACATCCTGAGCAGACGCCAAGTTTGAATTGCGTCCCCAAAACAGCCCCACAGTGCATTTCGAAACGAAACCGACCCAGTCTCATGCACAACCTCAAAATCGCCAAAAGAATGAGGCATATGAAAACAAAAGGATCTATTCATATTCAATGAGATGCAAATAAGTGGCTGGGTAATATTTATTAACAGTTTAGCCCGTACCCCTTGTCAACCGTTATTAATTTGGTATCAGTCCCAAGCTCAGTAAATGTTATTATGGATTATAAACCAGTATTTTTTTGTAACCCTAATTAAAACGAGAGCAAACAACTCTAAAAGTGATCATTATTTGACCTCAGATTTTACATGGACTACAATGTACATTGTACGTGTATGGCATATTTTGATACTTACCACCGAAATTGTAGAGCCATTGGATACATCGGAATATGCATCCACATCCTACAAAATACCAATTAAACCGGAACCGTTAGAAACGGATTGATTTGAAAAGAAATCCATCGATCTGATTGAAATTTAACATCATTCAGGGACTAGCTATAGAAGGGACTAGAACAAATCGATCTGATTGAAAATTAAGAACATCAGGGACTAGCAAGAATGAAAATGAATGTCTCACTTACCTCTACTGTAACTCCTGGAATTGGCATGGGTACTAACTGACGTTTAATAGATTTTCTCTCGCATTCTCAATCTATTCCAAATTCATATTGTGTGAGGGAGCCAAGATAATGCAGACTTTCGTTCTTAATATCCGCCGTTGAACTAAACAAGAATTCACACTTTTCCTTCACCTTTCAGTATGAGCCTCATCGTCCAAAATTCTTGTTGCAAGGTTTTCTAGTGAGTTTAAAGAAATGAGGGAAATATTTCATACCAATTTATAGTTATGGTTTCCCTTCAGTTTATCTTCACAACAGTTTTTGCGCCTGTAATAAGAAACGCTCTAGTCAGCGGTCAAATAATAGTGCCAGTTTCCTTCCCGTTTCTCGGTCATAAGTCATGCGGGCTTTTCTTTTCTGATTTTTTACTGGGCTACCCCCCGCAGGGGGAGACCAGTCCAGGTTTACGCAAAGTCACTACGTAAAGGTTTACGTTGAATTTCTCCTGTGTCACAAAATTGCAATTATGACACCCCTCTCTACATAAAATCACCATTATGATAGCCCCTCTACCATGTGGTCGGTCTCCAAGAAGAACGTAAACATACACCGCATACACCGGGACGTTTCTCCTCAGCTCTCGGTAAGTTCAATCTCAATCCTTTTTTCGCAGTTACTGAAATGTTTTTCAGAAAGTATTTTGTTGTAATACAAGGAACGAAGCCTGATCGTTTCGCTCACTCTCGGCACAGCACTTGCGCTTTTGAAGCGGAAACTGTAAAATTGAATTTCTCTTCTTTCGATTGTTTGCCTTTCACGAATTTTTATTTCGTCAGGTTGAAGAGGGACAGAACAGCCAACAGAAACTTCAGCTGCGAACAATCCTCCACCGTTATAAGATGTAAACTGCACGTGTCTTGTGATCCATTTCTCGTTGTCAAACAATCGCGTTGCTGAAACAGACGAGAATATTTGAAGATTGAAAAACGAAATTAGCAGTTAGCCTGCTGATGAGTGAATCAGTATTGTTGAAAAGAAAACAGACTTTATCATGGATATTTTAATTTGTAAATAATGTATTTCGGTCGTTGATTTTCATAAAAAGAGTCTTTCTCAAATCGTTATATAGATCACAGTAAAATAATATGTGCATTTCATTTTCAACGGAATTTTGATTGCAGTGATCACAAATTCTAAGATCTTCAGGAGTTTTGGGAATTGTAAATCTTCCAGTTTCAATTTTTAAGTTATGATTTCCTAACTTAAATTTGGAGGCTACACGTCTATGTTCAGGATTCCGGATATGATTGATGAATTCAGAGTAATTTGTTTCATTTTTAAAGATGGAGTAGAATTTTAGTTTTGTATTTGTTCTTATCAAATTTAACTGATGGTTTTTTAAATGTTTTGACAAATTATTTTCAGCTTTGGATAGGAAAGTAGAAGTTGTTTGTTAATATTAAGTTGTGACTCAGGTGAATTTGCAAGCATCTCGGGCTCAGGGGCTTGGAGAAGCGCGCGCGGGGGGGGGGAAAGGGGGCAGAGAGGGGGGCAGGGGGGGGCAGAGCGGGAGAAGAGGGGGGGGGGGGGCAGAGGGGGGAAGAAGCCCTCCCCTCCTCTCTCTTTAGTATACCCTCGGTGTATTTATCTCATAAATCAGACAATTTAACAGCTAATTTTAAAATTTCATCATTATTACCAAGGAATTTTTAAGTTAGTATAAATCTGTAAATATTTCAGTTTATTACAAACATATTGTACGTGCTTTTAAGAAACTCACGAGGCAAAAGAAATGACAAAGTCATACATTGTATATCTTGTGCTTATTGCAATGACGTTTCGCTAGGGAATCATTAATTGGCCTTATTCGGACCTTTCTACTGTATTTGATTATCCACAAAATTGAAAAGTGAAATTATAGCAGTAAATTGTAAGTGAAAAAAACAACTTAGAGATAGGGGTTACGGGTGATATGCCTGAGCACTGACGTTAATTGGTGCAGACTGGTGCCTGTGCCTAATTCAGTGCCCTCAGAGAACAAGGTCGAGACCTTGTACTCGTGCCCAAGCACCGTGCCCACAGGTACGTACATAAAGCCATGTCCAGATTGGTACTCACGCAGCTTGCCCGGGCGTCACGTCGCCTTATTTTCACGTTATATTGCCAAACGACACCAACTTTACCACTGAATTGTTTAAAAGAATTCTATAGATCAAAACAAAAAAAGTAGTTCGGGGATAAAGTGTAAAATTACAAGGATGAAAAAGCCGATTACAGTTCATCAAATTTTAAGTGATTTCGTTACAGGCTTCTGGCCAAGCTCACCAGCCTGGACATCGTAGAAAGTTGAAAATGGAAAAAAGACCAAAGAAGCCGATATCAACAGAACACGGTCAATCAGTACAGTCATGAGAAACGTAAGCCACCACCACCAGGATCAGAAAATTGGAAACAAGTCTCTTGCGTATTAAAGGTAACGGTAGTCTGTTTACAGACCGATTTATTTTTAGCCCAGCGTGAGCGAAGCGAACGCGTGCGAGTGCGAGCGCGTAGCGCGAGAACGAGCCCCTAGGGCGACAGGAAAAATAAATACGGTCTGTGGACTTCTTTCTAAAAAAGTGAATTTAGCTTTTCCCTGGAAAAGAAAAATGCCATTGGCTAAAAGGCGATTAAACTGACACTTTTCGATTTGTATAACGACACAATAGGTCGATTTTCACACGAAATCGACGTGTAAACAAACTTGTTTCTCCCAGTTTCTTTCACTGAAACTTTGGTTTGCGATCAGCGATGAACAAAGTAATCATGGAGCGTTTGCTGGACGAGTGTGTAGAAAAGTTTACTAGTATTCCTGCCTTTAAAGAAGAACAGAAAGAAGCTATTTTAAGCTTGCTCGAGGCTAAGGACGTCGTCGCCATTCTTCCCACTGGTTTCGGGAAAAGTCTTATTTATCAGTTGTTTTCGTCTGTAAAACAGCAACAAACTGAAAGTAATGTTGTGGTACTGGTTGCATCACCGTTAAGAAGCATAATGAACGATCAAGTGGAACAAATGAAAGAACTGGGCATTTCAGCCGTCGCTTTAGCCATGGATGTTGCCTTACTTGAATCAGTCCGGGAAGCTAAATTTCGGCTTGTTTACGGCTATGCAGAAGACCTACTCGACCCTCGACTGACATCCTTTTAAACCTCGCATCTACCTCGTCTTGCTCGCTATTTGCATTGAAGCCTGATCTGATGAAGGTGAAACCGTTCCAAGTGTTCCTTATCTTGAGTGCACAAGACGAGCAAACCCTGCTCGATCTCTCTTCATTTTCTAAAACAACGAACCCAATATCGCGTAAAACGTCCGCCAACTTGCGTCTGGTAACACCTTCACGGACAGTTTCGCGAAATAAATCTTCCGTTCCGATCTTACCAAAGTTACCCGTACGTATAGAAAACGAACATCTGCAAATCCTACAGAAATCCGACGGTCCGCATTGCTTTGGTTTTCGGCCTCTTTTGGCGGGTTTTTTCGGTGTTGAAGCAGTCGTCTGAGACAACATACTCCAACACGTGCCAAGACACAACACACGTGTAATTGTTTTGTATTTTGATCCTTTTCAGGTATTGAAAAGTGATAGTAAGGCAATTACGTGAGTAATTAAACTCTCGATTCTCCAAGGCGGAGGTGATAACGATGGCATGTGCTAAAACCAGGAACACCCCGGAACACCCCGGAACACCCCGGAACAACCCGGAACAGCCCGGAACACCCGGAACACTTTGGAACACTTTGGAACACCCCGGAACATAAAATAAATTAAAAAGTGTAAGACACGGAAGAGTTGAATAGGCTAACTTTTCAAGATGTTCACACTCCGGAAAAAAAATCACAGTTTTCGCATGTAAAAGAAACCGCGCCATTTATACACTGTCAAATTGAGGACAATATAAACAAAGATGAATAGCGAATATAAATACTGTCAGTTGTTATGAAATAAATTTGCGATAGGCGATTTATTATGGTCATACATCTCACTCTTTCCGTAGACTACAGCTATGAAAACCCAGAAGCCTGGAAAGTTCGCTTTTTGTTGTTCATTGTTTTCACTAGATGTTTGCAAAAATCGCCACGTGCAAATCAAAAGTAAACATTTGCATACATGACAGCTAGAACTTGCAAAGATTGACATATCGGTAAATCGACCTTGTCGAACATTTCAAACGCTCGAAAAAACACAAAGTTTCTTCGAAATGATCAAAGATCCTCCAGTAAATTACTGCCCAATAGGATGTAAGAGGTGTAGGCTTTCGATATTTAATGGTGAAGATTCCCAGCAACTGAAAAGAGAACCTGAATCTTCATACAGCCCGAAGACGAGGCCATTGCATACGTTGCATATTTTCTCAGGTTAACTTAGAATTATGAATTTGGGTCGGAAAATAAAAAATAAAACGAAATTAGGTCCGAGAAAAAAAGGTCTTTAGATGAGATAATGGAAATGTAGGTATCTGATAACGATAATAGGCGGTCAGAACAGGCACAACTGATGGTGGAACTGAGTGATTCCGTGAATGTATAAATCACGCTTACCATCAATCACGAAATCACGTCAAAAAAAATTATGTTTTCCCCTATTCCTGTACAAACTTTGAATGTCGAGCTTGAAATCTCGTGAGCTCGCCATGCAATTTTATTGGCTAATCGATTAATTTGGCTCAGCCAGATTCTCGCGGCGCCCGCATACGATGAGAAATTTGTCTCGTGACATGAGGCAAAAAATATCAAACACGACAGTACAGATATTTGCCTCACGACCTCGCGAGGCGAAAAACTCACAAAAACTCCAGCGCACACTTGAGGAAACAGCTGAGCTAACTACCTCGCGAGGAATTTTGCTCAGCACTTTCCTCAAGTGTGCGGCAGGCTTTATGCGATGCACAAAAGGAGACAAGAAAACATAAACACGAATAATATAAAGAAAAACGGAGTGCATACCTTACCTCGTTGCCGTATCCGGTACGAGTAATAATTTGCTAACCACTATATCATATTACCGCATGAACTTACCACTATACATGATGTAATAGCTGAATTTTTGAAAACGTGGCTAATGAAAATTACAGCAATTTTACTGCAACAAACTCGAACAAGGCTTTCTATGACCCCGAATAGCCCGAAAAACACAGACAACAGAGAGAAAAGCGAAAGTAAGCGAGAGCGAGAGAAAAAAAGACTAACAGTAGCGTTTTGTTCATAGCTTTGTACATAGTTTTTGAACGACAAAAAACAACGAGAAACACACTCCCACGTGCTTACTCAGAGGGACCTGGTTTTCAAAAATCCATTAGATACATATATATTTAATTTTTTTTAATGTTCCGCGGTGTTCCGGGCTGTTCCGGGCTGTTCCGCGGTGTTCCGGGCTGTTCCGCGGTGTTCCGGGCTGTTCCGCGGTGTTCCGGGCTGTTCCGGTGTATTCCGGTGTTCCGGGCTGTTCCGGTGTTCCTGGTGTTCCTGGTGTTCCTGGTTTTAGTACATGCCCAAAACGATAAGGTGTTGACATGGGGGAGGGGTCTAAAAAGCGTCTTTTCTCAAAAGAAGTCCACAGACTTTCCTTTTTTTCTCGCACTCGCGCGCTCGGCTAAAAAGGAAAAGTCTGTGAACAGACTAAGGTAACGGGAGATGGTCGGTTTCAGTAGTGTATCGTTCGCAGGGAGATTCAACTAATAAAAGACGCTATTTTTTCTGACCTAATTTGTTTTCGGAAGAATCAGTAGTCATTTTCATCTTTGGAACAAGCGCAGTATGGCCGGGAAACCTTGGGCTTCATTTATACAACCCAAAATGCGGAGTTTTCCTTCACAAAATATTTCAGTTTTAGTACCACCAACATATGCTTTTAGAATATAATTCGCATCTCTTCCTTAGTCTTTCGTGTATAGTATCGTCACATGTCCTTGAACAGAAGTCTGGAGCCTATGGTCAAGCCACACCCAGGCTTAGTCTCGTTCACATAGCTAATCAGGCGAAGGCGAGGCGAAGAAACTTTAATACCCAAACAACCACAACCGGTATGACACACTCGGCGATAGGACAGGCGATTGCGTTACATAAGTCGCTGTCACAGCACGACCAGTCACATTCAAAACTGTTTTCGTTTTTGTAATGATCACAAACCAGCTTTAAGGTGGAACAGCTATAGGAACTCGCACAAGATCTTCTTTCTATATCTTTAACTTCAGTTTTGTTATGAAGATGCAGCCGCATGCAGAAATCCATTCCCTCGGGACATGTCAATCTTGTCTGATACTTGGTGCACTCTTCAGGGGTAACGTAAGTACAATTTGACGTCATTCTGGGAATGCACTGGTAACACTGAATGGAACAGGCTGTGAATTTAAAATATAACAGTTACTGTATTGGAAATGTTCGTCGGTCCGTGTAAGTAATTTTCATTTTCGCGGTAGTTCAAATGGGCAAAGAAATCGGGCCGCCGGATAAATCGTAGCACTGAAAAAGTCCCGGGGGGAGGGGGGGGGGGTACTCGGGTATATTTTGGGTGGGTATGTGCCGCCCTGGTCTCCAAATTTGGACCCCGTTTTAGAAAGAATTTGCACTCAAAATAATACCCCGCTCTAGAAATAGGTCAATTTTTAATACCCCGTTCTAGAAAAAATGGCTGCTGATAATCTGAAGCTTTCGTGCGTTCGAAATATTATAAATTGTAAATGAAAGGACCACTCGACAAATTCGAAATACTGGATCCCTGGGAAGGATCTGATCAGCGAAATTAATAGGCCATTTCCGAGTTGCCTTCAGCCTCTCTATCAAAGCGAGGCTAGGTGCGAAACCTTTCATATGAAAGGTCTCGAACCTAGCCTCGCTTTGATAGAGAGGCTAAAGCCAACTCGGAAATGGCCTATTAGAAGCAAATGAAATAAAAGGCTGATCGTACAGTAAAGGAATATATATTTTTTTCAACCGATTAATTTCGAACAGAACGGCCGTGCTGTTCGAAATTAATCGGTTGAAAAAAAATATATATATACTGTACGATCAGCCTTTTTTTTCATTTGCGAAATATTATACCCCGTTATAGGAAACGTCTCTAAAATGGACATCCGTTGTAGATCAGGCCCCGGTTGTTCAAAAGGTGGATAGCGCTATCCACCGGATAAATCACTATCCAGTGGATACGTATTAACAAAATCCTTTGTGTTATCCGCTGGATAGTGATTTATCCGATAGATAGAGCTATCCACCTTTTGAACAACTGGGCTCAGGAGTCCCCTGTTGGGCGACACATACCCGTATAGGTACTTTGGGGGAGTACCCCCCCCCCCCCCTCCCCGGGAAAAAAGTAGGTAGCAGCCCGAGCGGGAGGGGGAAGGGGGGACTCGTCGAAAAATACAGACTAGAGGAAACCTCACGGGTCTGCTGTTTAACCACGTCTTTCTTTACATAATTGCATGTATAGTTAATGGCGCTGATATAAAATTTTATACCCTTGAACAATATGAATTACAACAAAACTCTGATGGTCATAAACGACCGCCATAAACCTGCTTAAAATCGCTAATAAATGGAGTAGATTATCTAAGGCGCCAGGCTCTTGGCTAAATGTGACTTGAGAGGTGTCACATTACAACGCTACCTCTCACAATGGCCACCTCTCTACAATAGCCAGTAAACTCTGTCCCCAAATATGAAATTTCTTCAGATATGAAATACCTCCGTGTATTATTTCTTATTTTGCAAGACGACACTTATTAAAAAGTTTTAACGATTTCCCGAAGATTTCCGATAAATTTGGAAAATTCTTCGAATACTGTCCGAAGGTTGTATAAATGTATGTTTCCGATCATTTTTCGAAATTTTCCACAGATTACCAAATGTGTCCGAAGATGTCCGAAATAGGTCCGAAGATGTTTCGAATGTCGATCAACACCTTTTAACTCGTTTTACATTTAATAGGGCGAAACGTGGAAGCTGATTATCATTTTTCACAGTGAAGATAAAATCGATCAGACACGATTTTTCTAGAGTGGGAGAAACTATGACCCGTACGTCCCCACGCGCACGTTCTTTTTTAACCTTTTACAAAATACCTGTATGAGAGCCGTACGCATTCTCCCATGCGGGGCCGGAAAAAAACGAACGGCCCTGCTACAAAAGCGTACGGCCTCGCATTGTTAAATTTGAAACATTTTTGTCGCAAATTGGTGAAGGATAAAATACTTATTGACTTAGTGGGACGACCAGATGTGAAAATATTAGGATCTCGGTCATGGCACCCCGGGAGGGTAGGGGGGGGGGGGGGGGGGGGGGGGGGGGAGGTAGGACTGCTATATAAAAATGACGGGGGTGCTCGTCGGAAAGTTTCGAAAAACACTCCAAAAGGTACCAGAATCTCGTTTGATGGGCGTGGCTCAAAATAATTTTTACCCCCAAGAGGTAGCAATTCTAAAACAACACCAGGAGCCGATCCTGACAACACATATCATATTCTGTCATATTTTTTCAGCTCATACTCTAAAAGGTACCGCGATAATTCTAACGGTGGTCATTTTAGATTTTAATGGCCTAAGCGGTACCAATCTACAAATTTTGACCCCTAAAAGGTACGACGAGCACCCCCGTCATTTTTGTATGGGAGCCCCCACCCCCCGGGCATGGCACACGGAACTCGCCGCGCTCGGTCCGTACGCCATGATCTCTAGCCAAATATTTGCCCATCCGGCCCTCCCACTTAGTCTATAAGTACATAGTATTTCACTGAAGTTTATTTAATAATTTGCATCCTGAATTAAAAATATAAATAGAAGATAATTGATACATGGGTGCACGGAGATATGAAAATTATCTTCGAGTGTTCAACATGATAAACTTGAACACGAGAAGAGAAATTTCCATGTATTATTTTGTTTGCGGTATTTAAACGACGCAAATAATGAAGTCCCGTTTTTTAAGCAACTTACTAAAGATTTCCGAAGATTTTGAAAAATTATCCGAATACTGTCCGAAGGTTGTACGAACGTTTCATGAATTATTTTGTTTGCGGTATACAAACGACACCAATAACCACAGGCAACCCAAGCTCACGTCACAAGAAAGCGAAGGATTACAAAGAAATCACCAAAACGGCTTGAAAATACCCCAAAAGACAAAAGAATACACCAGAGGTGAGTTCAATAGAGTCACTTTATTGAATTAATGTCTAAATTTCGCTTTATTAAGCGTTTGAAATCTACGTTATTTTTTCCCCATACAAAGTTTTATATTTATTAAAAGCGCTCAAACTTTTAACGGCCGCCGTGCAACCCAATACCGCTTTCATCGAAGGGTCACGTCCCGTCTCCCACACCGCTAATAATTAATCCTTCGCTTTCTCGTGAAGTGAGCTTGGGTTGCCTGTGGTTGTATGAACGTTTCTGATAGATCATTTTCAGAAATTTCCATAAGATTTTCATAAGATGTTTCTATTATAGACCAGCACCTTATTCACTCTTCACCGTGAACATAAAATTGATATCTTCACATGTGTCGTCGAGATATGTATTTCCCCGGTGAAGTTTCCGGCCGTTGACTCTTTTCTCGATTCGATCTTGCCGCCGCGCGCATTGAGGATAAATGGGGTTAAGTGTTTTCAGCATTTGCAACTAACTATGAAATATTTTTACGCTTTTACTCTGCTACATATTTAAGGACCTTGCATATGAAGTGTCCTTATGCATCAGGACTATTCTGCTGAGCGGAACATGTTATGTATATTGACGGTGTCTTAATTTAAATTAAATATAGCACTGAAACTAAGAGTCAAGAGAGTCGCATTTGCAGCATTTGCAACTCAAAACTAACTTTTTCTGCTTGCGGCGGTAACAATATTAGTTTCTGAGTAGATATAAAATGTTCTGTTTTTAGGTCGTATTCGTCCTGGAGAAGTAGAGGGTTTACATCGGGACGAACATCGATGCTTTTCAATCTATAAAAATCTCTGATGTCAGCCCAAGAGGTCAGTCGGATTGGAGTTATCACTTTCGTGTAAACGATCATAGGGAGTATTTAGTAGAAAAACAACAGGTTTCGCTTTTGCCAACAGAAAATTAGAATGAAACATCAAAATGTGTTAGCGATGAGAACATCTGAAAATAGTATTGATGGTAATTGGTAAATTTCCTTCCCAGCTCAGTTAACTCGGCTGTGCACTCGTCTGATCGAAACAATCATTCAACGAAGCGACGCTCAAACAGAAAATTCTCGATAACAATAGAATAATTCCAAAACAATTAGAAATAATAGCAGCTAAGTGAGTTAAATATGACTTACCGGTTGCAAAAAAGGAAGCAACTATAACAGTTACTAACACGGCATTCATAATGATGTCGACTATTATTGAGCTCGAGGGGTTAAGGACCGTTAAGCTCAAGCAAGATGATCATGAAACGGGACTCACAAAACGCACCTTGTCACGACACGGCTACAAACTCATCCCCAGTCCAAAAGCACTGACCGAGGGTCGTGCAAGTACTTTGCATGTTTAATAAGTAACAACAACAACAACAACAACAAAAAGTCAGATAAACTAACACAATTTATTGGATAAGCCATTCGAATAAAAAAAAAATAGTATTCAGTATGACTTAAGTAAGGGTTATTTTTAGGCAACGAGGGGATACGTGATTTATTCACTGAGGGCGAAGCCCGAGGTGAATAAATCACGTATCCACGAGGTGCCTAAAAATAACCAGCTTATATTCCACATGGGCGAGGTTGACTGCCCAATGACAAACAAACGTTTTTGTGCAATGCATATATCGGAATGCCTTTGTATGTGTGGAGAACAATAGAATACAAATGCTGAACGTCCGCACTGGGATTTCGACGTGGTAAATTCGTACAGAACAAACATCTTTTGCGTCGTGTCTGAGCTTTATTTACTCCAAAATCAGAAGACATGAGTGACCCAGCAGACCACTTGTTTCTTACTCAGAACAGTTTCAGTGGTTCGTTAAATGTAAGCAGTAAGCTAGACGAGGAGCTCGCGACTGAACAGCCTCGAGGTGCTCATGATAACGCGCAGTTTAGCGTTGTCGAAGTGACTGTGGGGTTGTTCGAAGATGCCGAGCAATGTCAAGATATCGCAGCAGTAAGTAGAATCCAGGAGGGTAGCAAAGGGTTTATGCGTGACGCGTGATAAGGCCAAAAATTGATGCGTAACGCGTGAAAGCAGCCAAAGAAAAAACGTGATTCGTGACTATATGAATGCGTGTGACGCGTGATTTGTCTCCTTGGTTCTGCGGGACACGTGAATTATTTGTATTTTTTCGTGAAAATCCCAATTTTTTTCTGAGGTTTTCCAAACTGTTGGCACCGTCCGGGTCTATCCGAATATATGAGAAGCGAAGTGACATGACAGATATTGAAATGTCGCTCTCTGCTGTCTGCTACTTCCGTTCCGGTGTCTTCCGGTCACCAGACCAGACCTCCAAAGGTCAACTCTTGAGGATTTCTTGCGGTGCTCGTCGTTCTTGACAGCATGGAAAAGGACGTCAAAAGCCTATCTTCCGCGTCAGATCCAATAACCGACATAACCGTGAAAGTTCTTGCGTCTTTCTTTCTTTGTGAGTCCGGTGGATCGGCCAGTTCACAAGCTATCCACAAGGAAAAGTTCAATGTCCCCATTTATGAAAACCATAAGCAGTTGTATGATTTTACAAAGCACATGGTGGGATCGGGATATACGGACCTGAAGCGAATTGCCTCAACTAAAGGTTTAGGGCAAAATCCAGAGATTACTATTGCTCGTGTAAAGAAGAATCAAACCGGCGGCGTAGATGGTATTCTCTATCCACACTCAAGTGGCTTGGGAAAAAGAATTTCCTGGCTTCATGACTGGTACCGGGATGCTTCAAGGTACGTGATAGTTAACCCACTTTGGTATCCGCTTCTCATAAACTGACTATCATTATCACGTAATGGAGAAAACTGAATTCGTAATCGAGCTTGCACTATAGTTTCCTTTATATAAATTTGAGGAGGATTAAAAGATCTTAACATTCTGTATTTTTTATGAGTTATGGTGTACAAGGTAAAATAATAAGTTAGCTATTAAAAGATAGCACCCACACAGTATTAAAAAAGACCAGTGTACAGCCGATAGCTGCAGCTCGATTGTTTAGAAAAACATCTTGAAAAATGAAGACGTTAACAATTAATTTACTGCTTTTTTCTGGCCAGACTACATTCCTCACATTTGGCCAATAAATAATTTTACCCTTCATCGCCATGATCTTGAGTCCTTGATTAGTAAATGTTTCAGAATTTGAATGAATTAATAGACTTCAATTTAATTTTCTCACTTTTTCCCTTACATTTAAACTATATATTTGCTACATGCCGTCATGGTCAGAAAATCCATGTGATTATTTCAGAGAAAAACCTGGTAAAAATATCCGGGAAATATGTCGACAGTGCCTAAAATATAATTACATTACTTTCCGGCTGCTATTAAAATCATTGTCAAAGACCGCTTTCTGCAATGCGTGAATGGGCTCAGGAGCATGGTAAGGCTGTACGGCAAAGGACGGCGAGACAGTGCACCACCAAACATAATGCAGGAACTCTTCCCTTGAACATGTACGACAAGGAGTTACCTATTGGGGAGAGAGTTTCCTTGGAAGACGGTCATCAAGACTCGGAATACGACTCCGACGTCGACTCCGACTCTGAAGAGGAAGGAAATGATTTAGCAGAAGACCAAGGAGAAGTTTGCCATGATGACCTTAATCTGGACAAAAATGCGATAAATTTCTTATCAAGATCAATTCGTACCCGTTCTGGCAGAGTTATTTCTTTGTCGCATAGAGCGCTAGCCTCGTATCAGTAGACCAATTTTATGACGTTCAGTAGTGAATGGCCGTTTTGCCTGTGTTGTTAATTTTGTCATATGTCAGCGAAGCATTAGAAACATCACGATGTAGATCTCAGGGCTACATCATGAGACAAACGATAATACCTATTTTAATTACTACTGTTTCGGAACCGATGAACAAGCATAAACTCTTTCTCGATCGTGGCTCATGATGATAGAATCTTGTTTTTGATGCAAGATGAGGTAACAACTTGAGGTTTATGTCTATTTAAATTCGTGACGCGTGAAATTTCGTTTCGAGTCCACGTGACGCGTGAATTTTGTTAAAATTTGTGCGTGAAACGGGATCACCACCCCCCTTTTGCTACCCTCATCCAGTAATCCAGTATCTCGGCGGAACGATCATCGTCTGTGTTGAATTTAACAAATTGCTCGGTTGTGTTCAAAATGTAAGGATCCTTAAAGTTGGTGATAAATTTTTCTTGCTTTGCTGTTATTTTTGTTTGGAACTTTGGGTTTTGAGAGGGGAATAGGTGGTTTTCACGTTACGTCATCGCCGCCATGCTGGTGGACATAAACAATAGTCCTCTCATTAGCTCCATTTGTTCGTCCACCAGCATTTGTTCGTTTCACTATTGTTATCTATGTCTCTAGAGATTGGTTGCAAACCACCTATATGTCAGGGGAATATGTCGGGGGAATATGTTGAGGTGAATATATTCCATTGTTTTGCTATTGTTTCAGCCCCGCACTCCCCTGTAACAATCAAAAGCCGCCACCAGCTTTTCAGACAGTTGATAATTAGCAGGGATTACTCAATATAATCCCCTACGAGAACAAAGGAAACCAAGCCATGTGGAATATAACATATGTTTTACCAAAGCGACAATACATCAAGAGTTCTATCAAGGGCATACAGTAATACCATCGCACGAATCACCTTACAATATATGACATATATCTTGTCGCTTACAAACCGATCTCTACTTTACGACAGCTACTAACCAATGAACTAATGTTAAGGACGAATCTAGCGATAGACAAGGAACAGTATTAGGTGTATATAGATGTATATAGTCCTGTGGGAATAAAATGACAAAGGCCATGGCGGCCATGTTGGTGCACATAACAAAAGAAGTTCATTAAAATTCTTTTGTAGATGTGCACCAACATGGCCGCCGTGACGTAACGTGAAAACCACCTATAGGATCAGCGACTGCAGCGACTGTCGGGCCACTTACCGTATTTTCTCGAGTAAACGCAGGAGGCGTTTTGTTTTGTTGTGCAAATTAGAGCTATTGTTATTTAAACCGCACTGGGATTAAAAAATTTAAATAAGAAAGGAAAAACGAAATGAATTCTGGTAGTTGTAGTCAAATGACGCCATCGTGCAAATGGCCTATTGCACGTGCAAAGCACGGTTTGGTAAAATACACTATTTTGCATCGCATTGTTCGTTCTGTATGAAGTGTTGACAATAGCCCGTGAATTAACATTAGCAAAATTACCATAAATATATTTTTGCATTCGTGTTTGCTCGGGAAGCCTTCGGAACGGCGTAAAAACATCTGACGCAACATTTTTAAATAGGCTTTCAAAGGGAATATATGAGGCTTCAAATTCTACTAATGAGCAATTCAGTTACTCCTTTAAAAGCTAATAATTTTAAATTAAAGTTGAAATCAAAAAATCGGCTTCAGATATGAAACAATAGAGGTTTTGAAAGATCATGCAGTGACAACTTGCTTTTGTGTTCTTCTCGAGGAGCAAACTTGGACACAAAACCACGTTTTACAAATTTTAACTTAACATCGTTAAGGTTCGGACATACATGGGTGCAGTCAACTATAAATTCAGTGAACAAATACGTGAAACAAAGCTCTTGCGAAATCTGACAGTAAGATCAGCTTAGAACAGCATTCCACTGCACAGGACTGCAAACATCATCATCAACATGTTAGTGGAGATGGTGAAAGCGCTGTTGCAGAGATCTTCTTCACAGCAGGTTATCGAACACTCGGCTATCTTCGCCGCCTTCTTTTTGTCGTCATCCTTGCACACTTTTTCCATCTCAGTGCAGATTGCTTTCGGCACACATCCTCTGCCCACGGTTTTCTTGTCATCCTCCAGTTCACCTGAACTTATCATGCAAGCCTTTGGCATCTGCTCGGTGGAATTGCACGTGACCTCTTTCTGTTCCTTTTCGCAGGTCTCGGTGGTGTACTCTTCTCCTTCTTTTCCATTGCATGAATAGCACTTGAATGAGCTGGCATGGGCTGTAAATATCGAACATTATTTCACTGTTAGTCACGCTGCGTTGTTGGGGGAAAGCATTCAACCCTCGGACGTATACGCGAAGTTTCATTTTAAAAATGGCTTGACATCATGCTACTTTAATATGGCTTTATATCTCGTTACTGTAGCAACCTATTGTGTGTAACGCAAATATTAACAGCTACTAAAAATGGCGTGTGCTGACAATAAACACTCGTGAAAAAAATCGGCAAAAAACCTCAAGAGGGTTAAGTCTTCACTTCTTCAAGGATCGAACCAGTGAAACAAGCGAGCGCGCGAAAAAAGCCTGCTGCGAGAACAGGTGACGGGCAGGATCACGTGTTTTGCGTGTTCCGCTCGCTAGAATATCCCTGAGAGAAATAGGACATTACTCGTAGTCTAATTTATGAAACTTCTCTTTGATTGTTTAAATAGATATCGCGATGAACACTCGAATCTCGATATCGGGCTTTTATAGATTTAGTTTTTTTTTTCTGACAATAAAGCAATGTTATTCATCTATGATTATTTTATAAGTCTTCACAATAGAGCGTCATACGCTTCACGCACAAACTTCAACGGGAAAGTTTTTTTTCGGTTGAAAACAGAAACGTTTTATTGGTCTGTCATCAAAATGTTTTTCCCTATAAGAAATATTTTAAAAACGATCTCAAATCGACAATCGAAAGTTCGAGAGGCTGAGCGAGAGAGTTTGGGCACAGAATATTAAAACACATCTATCAAAACTAAAGATAAAACATCCGTAGTAGGGAGTGACCTCCGACTGTTATTTTGTGTATAGCAACCAAAAACGAACACAGCTGTCGCAGCAGTTATACATGAAGAAAAAAATGTCACCCAAAAATTGTGATTATTTTCAAACGTTTTTTAAGGTGTTTGTTAGTAACCGGCATTTTTGTGGAAAGAGGATGAAGATGAGGTAGAACTATATGCAGTGATAACTTGAACTCCTCGCTATTTCGACCTGAAAAACAGCTTCGACGCTTGACTTCTTGTAGTAATCTAAGCTTCGATGTTACTCGAAAATCCTGAACTCAAACATAGTTATTTGATTTTTTTTTTCTGTCGATTTGTAAGTGATAACGAAGTGGCGCAATTCAAAAGGGTTAGGGTTAGCACCCAGCGAATAGTTTCCTAAACTCAATCAGGTTTCTAAGGATTTAAAATAAAACTCAAAATTGCTCTAAAATTATACAATACAATTGGTTCGTTTGCATTCGTGTTTGCTCGGGAAGCCTTCGGAAGCGTAAAAACAAGTAATTTTGTGGGGTTCGGCTATAACACGGGCGTAGAGGGAGGGTCGGACACCTTTTTGAGACTTATATAACGTAATGTCGACACTTAGAATTTTATTTTCAATAAACTTTTAAGTGTAAAAAAGAAAATCTAAAATCACCACTCAGGATTGAACCTGTGACCTCAGCTAGGCTTAGGATTACATAGCCTACCGTACCACTGTACCACCTAGCTTCTCGGGTTGCTTAGTCCTAAATTTAACTATATAAACTGCTACCCCTAACATCAACTGAAACCTAACCGGTTACTCCGTTATATAAGTCTTAATAAGGTGTCCGACCCTCCCTCTACGCCCGTGGTAAAGTGTTTTCCAATTTTGTGTCCGAGAATTCAGCGCGGATATAGAATTTCATGAGATAACACGGCCGGGAGGTAAACTAGGTGTATTTTAGATTGTCATATCTGACGCAACATTTTTAAATAGGCTTTCAAAGGGAAGATATGAAGCTTCAAATTCTAACATGGACAATTCAGTTACTCCTTCAAAAGCTAAATTAAAGTTGAAATAAAAAAAATCAGCTCCAGATATGAAACAATAGAGGTTTTGAAGGATCAGTGAAAGGACGTAACAAAATCCTGGCTGTGACCACCCTGAGTGCCATACATTGTTCGTGGGTGGGTGGTGGAGATGAGATCATCAATGGACCGACAACCGCTGTCTGAGGCGCTTTCATAAGCTGACGTCCGATCTCATTCTCATAACTGTATGTAAAGCGCCATGAAATATGTGATATGTGCGCTATATAGTCTGAGTGCAGATTAGTTTAATTCACATCTTCAATGGGTGCTCTGGGTAACAAAGGTTATTCTCGCGGCACGCTTTCGCGCCGGGAATGGTCCAAGTTGGCCGTGCGCTAGCCGATCAACGAGCAGCATAAAAAAGAGACATGATAGCCCACGAAAAACATCTGGCGTCCAGGCTACAGTGGTTTGTGATTTTCTTTTTCTTTTCTCAAAAAATACTACATACAGTTAAGTAAAGTTAAAGAGCATTTATTGGAAACAATTTAATTTGCAGCGCCATATCATCTCAGTTAACAGGTCGACAAATCAAAATACAACCGATAAACACATAAGATAACGATGTTCAGTACTTCAAAGATACAAGGAGTATATGATGATGTAATAAAAACTAAAACAAAAAAAACGATGTAAATCTAAAACGTGTACGTTTTAAAGATTCTAAATCGTAGTTACGTTTGTGTTATCTTATTGTCCGAGGTGATAAAAAAATCTTAAAAGGCGAAAACTGATGGTCATCGGTCTGGGGGTCAACAGGAGTAACATTATTTTGTTCCACTTTTCCTTGCTTTGAAATTTTACCTATTCTTGGCCCCATTTCCAACATGCACACTCGTTCGTGTTGAAATGTGTATTGCCAGAATTGCCTCGTTTCCAGGGTCTCTCCCTGGATTAACCTTGAAAACGAGGTTGGTTGTTTCCTTGGGAACCGACTCTTGTAAACCGGACTACTCCGGCCGTTGGACCTCTTAGAATCAATAGACAGAAGGCTTAAAAGAATACCGAAGTTTGTCTAAAGATTTCCTTAAATGATTGAAAGAGCAAAATTTCTCTTAATAACGCTGTGAGTAACATCACGGATATTCCACCTCATGCAATTTTTCTCATCCATTTATACTCCTCGTTGCCCCCCTGACATCATCAACTCTAGTAGTCTAAGACTACTTTTTAACATCGTTAAGGTTCGGACATACATGGGTGCAGTCAACTATAAATTCAGTGAACAAATACGTGAAACAAAGCTCTGCGAAATCTGACAGTAAGATCAGCTTAGAACAGCATTGCGGCACTGCACAGGACTGCAAACATCATCATCAACATGTTAGTGGAGATGGTGAAAGCGCTATTGCAGAGATTTTCTTCACAGCAGGCTATCGAACACTCGGCTAGCTTCATCTCCTTCTTTTTGTCGTCATCCTTGCACACGTTTTCCATCTCAGTGCAGATTGATTTCGGCACACATCCTCTGCCCACGGTTTTCTTGCCATCCTCCAGTTCACCTGAACTTATCATACAAGCCTTTGGCATCTGCTCGGTGGAATTGCACGTGACCTCTTTCTGTTCCTCTTCGCAGGTCTCGGTGGTGTACTCTTCTCCTTGTTTTCCATTGCATGAATAGCACTTGAATGAGCTGGCATGGGCTGTAAATATCGAACATTATTTCACTGTTAGTCACGCTGCGTTGTTGGGGGAAAGCATTCAACCCTCGGACGTATACGCGAAGTTTCATTTTAAAAATGGCTTGACATCATGCTACTTTAATATGGCTTTATATCTCGTTACTGTAGCAACCTATTGTGTGTAACGCAAATATTAACAGCTACTAAAAATGGCGTGTGCTGACAATAAACACTCGTGAAAAAAATCGGCAAAAAACCTCAAGAGGGTTAAGTCTTCACTTCTTCAAGGATCGAACCAGTGAAACAAGCGAGCGCGCGAAAAAAGCCTGCTGCGAGAACAGGTGACGGGCAGGACCACGTGTTTTGCGTGTTCCGCTCGCTAGAATATCCCTGAGAGAAATAGGACATTACTCGTAGTCTAATTTATGAAACTTCTCTTTGATTGTTTAAATAGATATCGCGATGAACACTCGAATCTCGATATCGGGCTTTTATAGATTTAGTTTTTTTTTTCTGACAATAAAGCAATGTTATTCATCTATGATTATTTTATAAGTCTTCACAATAGAGCGTCATACGCTTCACGCACAAACTTCAACGGGAAAGTTTTTTTTTCGGTTGAAAACAGAAACGTTTTATTGGTCTGTCATCAAAATGTTTTTCCCTATAAGAAATATTTTAAAAACGATCTCAAATCGACAATCGAAAGTTCGAGAGGCTGAGCGAGAGAGTTTGGGCACAGAATATCAAAACACATCTATCAAAACTGAAGATAAAACATCCGTAGTGGGGAGTGACCTCCGACTGTTATTTTGTGTATAGCAACCAAAAACGAACACAGCTGTCGCAGCAGTTGTACATGAAGAAAAAAAATGTCACCCAAAAATTGTGATTATTTTCAAACGTTTTTTTAGATGTTTGTTAGTAACCGGCATTTTTGTGGAACGAGGATGAAGATGAGGTAGAACTATATGCAGTGATAACTTGAACTTCTCGCTATTTCGAGCTGAAAAACAGCTTCTTGTAGTAATCTAAGCTTCGATGTTACTCGAAAATCCTGAACTCAAACATAGTTATTTCTTTCCTGTCGATTTGTAAGTGATAACGAAGTGGCGCAATTCAAAGGGGCAATAATCTGGGGCACCCAGCGAATAGTTTCCTAAACTCAATCAGGTTTCTAAGGATTTAAAATAAAACTCAAAATTGCTCTAAAATTATACAATACAATAGGTGTGTCAGCGCCCTAAAAAGAACTTTGATCTACCATATCAAAAACAGGTTAAACAAAGGTTGGAAACGTTTTATTGTATGCCATAAAAAGTTTCGGTTTCTGGAAAGAGTCACCATAAGCTGGCCTTTATTCAGATTCATACAAGACCACCGAACAAAGAAATCGAATAATACAACGGCCTTTCGTTTCGGTTAGCTTTTAAAAAGTCTATCTCATAAAAGAGAGTAATTGAACTTGCAATCTATCATGAATTTATCTATTCTATCGGACGAGAATAAAAGGAATATTTTTTGTCGTCGCGGAAACGCCTTAAAAATTTCAAAATCATTGACGTTTGAGCACGTCAAGATAACTAAAGAAAATCTCATTAATAAATTAAAACGAAGAAGATGATTGCGATGCTTTATAACCCTTGCCTTTTACGGTTTGTTTGTTTAGTGATGTATCTGGGTAGAGTTAACACGAAATAGAATATTATTTCGCCTGTTGTAACACAGGAGGATCCACATGGCTGCATTTGTGGAAATTCCAGGACGGCTTACAGTTTGGACGCACAATTCAAGAGTGAGAGTGGGGTCAGAGAGTTTAAGCACAGGATGGAACAGTATTTTCTCTTACATGGCAACCGAAAAAGAAACAAAGCCATCAAAATAACATGGTTTTTACTGATTCTCCATTGTTAGTTGAGAAATTGTGGAGTTAAGAAACCTGATGATAACAGATGTAATAGAGTGAACAGCCTTGCGGTCTACCTTTGTACAATTAGAATAAAATGATGCTCTTTAATTTGACACATTTCTCAGTTTCCAAAACAAAACTTCCTTAGCTTAGTGAATCAGGTTTCTAAGGATTGAAATAAAACACAAAATTGCTCTAAAATTATACAATGGACTGATGGGTGTGTCAGCGCCCTAAAAAGAACTTTGATTCACCATTAAAAACATGTTGGACAATGATTGAAAACGCTTCATTGTATGATATAAAAACGTTTCGGTTTCTGGAACGAGTCACCATAACTTGGCTTTTATTCAGATTCACCAAGAGAACATAAAATTTTTAAATTTTCTCTTGGATTCACACAAGACCACCAAACAAAGAAATTAAATAATACAACGGCTTTAGATATTTTCGATTATGTTTCGCATATCATCTTAAGGCCTTTTAAGTCTATCTCATAAAAAAGAGTAATTGGACTTGTGATCTATCATAAATCTATCTATTTTAACGGAGGAGAATAAAAGGAATGTGTGTTATCGTCGCGGAAACGCCTTAATTTTTATCTTCATTCACAGTTGCAACTCTATGCTATAGCAAAGTAAATTTAAGAAATAATGGGCATACCTAGGCAAATGGTGCTTGCAAAGAAAAGAAGGAAGGCTAACTGAAACTTCTCCATGGTAAAATCTTCAAAACCCGGACGTTTCTGATCAAAAAAGAGATGGAAGACCAACGTGCTAACGAAGTCACTGGTTAATTGTACAAAGCTGATAACTGCAGTGTTTATATCGTGGTTGATTAACCAATCAGCGCTAAGATATAACATATGCAAATACAGTTGCACTGTTTGATAAATTGGAACATCATCTCCTTTAATTACAGAATCATATCAGTTCATGAATAAGGAAACGGAACTCACCCAAAACAAATTACCACATATATTACAACAATTCTTGCGAAAGCTTTCTAGCTATAAAGCGCGTTTTTTTCCAGTGCTTAATTTTAACGGTATTCTAATTGCTGGTTTGCACGTGACGTCACGGCGGCCATGTTGGTGGTCAAGAACAAAAGCGTTTCTCTCCGCTGGGAACTAAACTCTATTTTCATGCAAATTCTGCGACAAAAATTTTATTGTATTGACCACCAACATGGCCGCCTTGTCACGTGGTTGCAAACCAAGAATACATAAGCGCCCTTTTATCGCGATAGAAAATGCCACAAGAAAAATAGGAAAATTTGATAAAGTGAAACATTCTTGTCATATAAACAATATAAAACAAGAAAACAAAAAACCCAAAAAAAATATAAAACAATTCGCAACACCGAATTCAAATAAACGCCGGTACCTCGAATAAATGTCGGGTGCGTTAATTGAACCTCGACCTTGTCGACACGATATGAATAAGTAAAGTGAAAATGATCGAATTGAAAAATTCGTCATATAAACAATAGGTGCTCTGGAACAAATGGTTTGCGCATACAACACCATTGCACTAATTGAATCTGCTGCTTGTGAATAAGTAAATAGGGCTTGCTGAAAAACAAATTACAAGATATATTTTTGTGAAATTTCCGGCCCTTGATACTAGATACATCAATTTCATCACGAAAAAAGGCGAGAAAACAGTAGAACACGCTACGGAGGCTTAAGGAACGGGCGTCAGCAAAACACGGGCCTGGGTCGGGGTCTGTTTTTTTTTTATTCTTTCTTTCTCTATAATAGAAAAAAAAAGTAGGAAAAAAAAAACAGATCCCGATCCCGACCCCGGTCCCAGCCCCGCGTTTTACTGACACCCAAGGAACTGGGATTAACAATGGATAAATTGCACCGTAAGTATAGAGTGACTAAAAGATGAATGAATAAGTATGGTCATTTTTAATACACCCGGGGAATTAACACCGGTTAACTATTCGATGTAGCGATCTTTATTGTTGTCTTATCTACCCGAGTTAATTTGCCGACCAAAGATTAATTACCCAATTTCAGTTTCTTTAGATCTGAAAATTGTGACAAAAAAAAAAAACAATTCATAAAAAAATCTCTTTCAAATGCGTTGTATGTGGTCATTAAACCGATAATTGAAGTTAAAACGTTTCAGGGAGCCCCATCGTTTTGTTTTGAAAAGAGTATGGCCTTTAAACTATTCTGTGCGATGATATTCTCGGTGGAATTACCTAAGTCCTCTTTTTGTTCTTTTCGCAGCTGTTGGTGGTGTACTCGTTTCGTATTTTCCACCGCATAAATGGCACTTGAATGAGTTGGCCGATGGGCTGTAAATATCGAACATTAGTATCAATCTACTAGCGTTCTATCACGCATGCTGTTCTCTTACAGTATTGGCTATGCTACTCACTATCTATCCTGTTGAAGAAAGTGACTGAAAGAGTGAGTAGCCTAACAGCGTGACCTATTAGTATTTATGTCATTCCATAAAAACGCAAGCCTGTCTTGTTATTAAGTTTTGAACGTCTAGTACATTTATACTAAAAACAATTCAGTAGATTATTCGCTCTTGATTTCTATGCGTGATAGTTGATGAAGGCGAAGCCCGAATCAACTACCAGGCGATAGAAATCTCGATTGTTAATTATTTCATTGTTAGACATGCGGTGTTGTTGGGGAAGAAAAAGTTTAGCTCTCCTGTCGGGAGGGAGTGGATTTTTAAGGTGTTCCAATGTCTTGAAAAGATTTTACCTTTAATTGATAGCCTGTGATGTGCTCTACAAGATAATGTAAATATTATGCTTTGTGACGCTGCAAACGGGAATTTTGATGTCATGCATGCAAAATAGCACCATAGCAACCAATGCTCAATAAACTTGGCCAGAAAGTGTGTAAGGGATTAACGAATAGATACCAAAGACGGCATGTGCTGACAATAAATACGCGTGAAAAAATCGGCGAAAAATCTTAATCGAGGGTTAAATCTTCATTTCTTCAGGAACAAGCGCGCGCGCAAAAATAGCCTGCTGCGAGGACAGGTGACAGGCAGGATCACGTGTTTTGCGTGTTTCGCTCGATCGACTATCCCTGAGAAAAATACGACATTATGAAACTTGAACTTCTCTTTGATTGTTTAAATCGATATCACGATGAACACTCGAATCTCGATGTCGAGCTTTTATTCTTTGATAGATTTAAATTTTTCTGACAATAAAACATTGTTATTCATCTAGTCTTCACCGAATAGAGCGTTAGACGTCTTATACGTTTCACGCACGAAGTTCAACGGGAAAGTTTATTTCGGTTGAAAACAGAAACGTTTTAATGGTTTGTCATCAAAGCTAATTACCGCAGTGTTTTTATCGTGGTCCATTTACCAATCAGCGCTATAAAGATAAAACAGATGCAACTAGTTAATACAGTGACACTGTTTGCTTTATCAGTTGGAACACCATGTCCGGCCCTCAACAGTTCATGAATAAGTAAACGGAACTCACTCAAAACAAATTTCCAGATATATTACAACAATTCTTGCGAAAGCTTTTTCTCGGAAAGCGCATTATTTTCCACACTGCTTAAGTCAAAGATATTCTAACAAATAAGCGCCCGTTTACTATACCTTGATAGAAAATAACCCGCACAAAACAATTTGCCGACCAAAGATTAATTGCCGAGTTTCAGTTTCTTTAGTAAACTGTTTGTCAGATCTGAAACTGTGACAAAAAACAATTCATAGAAACATCTGTTTTAAACCAATAACTGAACTTAAAAGTTTTCAGAGGAGCCCCATCGTTTTGTTTTAAAAAGAAAATGGTCTTTAAATTTTCCCGCTGTGGATCTGATATGACAACCTCGTTCCCAGGGTCTCTCTTCTTCCCGCCCCCTGGAGCGAGAGAGAGGGAAGAAGAGAGACCCTGGGAACGAGGTTGCTGATATGAATAAATCTAGGACCACTCATGAATACAGCAATAAGATACGTACACGGGTTTTTGATGTGTATTGACTAATAAAAATCAGGAGCCTATTATTTTGCCAAGATATGTAGTCAGATGAACACTGTAAAAGAATTCTTGCATATAACAGCACCTTAAAATACTATAACGGCTTCTTAAATTTAAATTTAAAAAATACATGAGTGGTAAGTGATAAATAATACAACCAAATAACCGCAAGTTGCTCAAACTTTTTTCAAATGTTGCGCACAATTTTCCAAAAGGTTGCCCATGCAAATGTTGCTCATTTTTCTTAAAAGTTGCGTAAAACGCAGTTGTTAATGGAAGCAAAGTTATTTTTTCTTTTGATAAAAACAATAGCCTTTATAATTCAACACATTGATACACTGTTTATAGGACCATGCATGGCGCTCATCTATACACAGGCTTACCTTCCTCTGTTTGTGTGGTGCTCCAGAGTGTGCTGTGAATCTGTAGTAGCCGTATCGGTTCACAGGCTCACCTTCCTCTGTTTGTGTGGTGTGCTGTGTATCTGTGCATCTGTAATAAAGCAAGTCAAGATTACTTTTACGGCACTGGGATTCTTGCAATGACTAGCAAGCACAACTGTCTTTCTCTGTCTGTGATTTCCGGCTTCCGTCTCTGCAGGCGAGGAGTTATGTCCATTTACACAAGATACCTGACCTAACCTAATTCTCTTTGTTCCAGCTGGGACATAAGGCCGCAATCATACGCCGCCACTGAACCGGGTGTGCGGAAAACTCAGACCTCAGACCTCAGACCCGGCGGAAAACTCAGACCCGGCGGAAAACTCAGACCCAGCGGAAAACTCAGACCCAGCGGAAAACTCAGACCCCTCGAAATTTCAAAACTTAGACACGGCGGAAAACTCAGACCCAGCGGAAAACTCAGACCCCTCGAAATTACAAAAGAAATAAACTTCACTCATAATCAATTTTAGTCACCTCGCGTAAAATGTTTTGTTGTCACGCAATCACCCCAGGAGATCGCTTAGAATACAGCGAGATGTTTATCTTGCCCGGTTCATCGCTGTCGATCAAACAGGGAAAAACTATAAACACGGTTTAATATACCATGCGCGATTTAGGGGTAACACTTATTCTTTTGTTAAAAAAATAGAATATTAGAGCACAAAAGAACGACAATACAATAGAATACAATACCATAGAATATATTAGAATACATAATTTTACCTAATACAATGAATGTGTACAATGTACAATAGAGCTAACACCCTAAATCGGGCATCATATGCGGTTTAAAATAGCAGTCGACACTTCGATCACTTTTCACTGAAAAAAATGGAAAAAAAAAAGAGTCGCGAAAATGTTAGTCAAATTAAGTCAGTTGTATACATTCATAGTTATTTATAGTGCCAGACAGAACGGATTTCCCGTGTTTGCGAGTGTAGAAGCGCTCAGAGTTGCATATTTTACGCTTGAGCAAACACCTGAAGAGAGCGCCGCATTCAGGAATCGCAACAAAACACGTTAATTTAGATGAAGATTCTGAGGCGGATATTATTTTAGCAGTTCAAAGCATGCGATGTGTCCAACAATCAGTTTTTTCAATATTACTTCAAGGTTTCTAGGAAGAAAGTAAAATTTTATTCCAGGGAGAATTTGGTCATGTGCTAGGCAACGATGGCAGTATTTACAAGTATGCGACACATGTACATGTAATTCGAGTTATCTAAATCAAGAAAAAAAATTACCGTTTCGATGCTTATCGAAGTTTAGTAATGTCCTCAAGAAAAAGGAAAAATGCTAAATATCTCTTGTCGGCTGCTATTTTAAACCGTGTTTATAGTTTTTCCCTGTTTGATCGACAGCGACGAACCGGGCAAGATAAACATCGCGAGGTGACTAAAATTGGTCATGAGTGAAGTTTATTTCTTGGTAATTTCGAGGGGTCTGAGTTTTCCGCCGGGTCTAAGTTTTGAAATTTCGAGGGGTCTGAGTTTTCCGCTGGGTCTGAGTTTTCCGCTGGGTCTGAGTTTTCCGCCGGGTCTGAGTTTTCCGCCGGGTCTGAGGTGTGAGGTCTGAGTTTTCCGGGTCTGAGTTTTCCGCACACCCCCACTGAACCCTGTCTTGTGCTTTGGCCTGTGCTTCACCCCATGAGAGACCCATCTCCTCTAGTTCCATTATCATTGTCCTTCACCAGGTGGTTTTTGGCCTGCCTCTCTTTCTCCTTCCAGTTGGGGTCCATCTCAAGGCAACTTTACGTATTCTTTCATTGGGCATCTTCAGAACATGACCGAGCCATCGCATCCTGCGTTTCTTCCATCTGCACTCCCTCGCACCGAGGATGTCCAGTTTATTATAGTGCTGCATTTCCTTGATAAATTGTGCTGTCTTCGACGTTTCGATAGCCTGTTCCAGGCGTTTAGATTGTGGGGGGCAGCGAAAAGCGGCGCCCGGTGCCCGATTTTTCTTTCGCGTGCCGCTTTTCGCTGCTCCCCACAATCTGAATGCCTGGAACAGGCTAACGTTTCGAACATGGTGCGGACATTCCATGTTCCAAGACGGATCATAGTTAGGGGTCCTCAGTAGAAAACTCTTGTTCAAGCTCCTGACTTCCTGAGATGGGCTTTCATCTTGGGCTGTCATGGTGCCAGTGGTTTGGCTAGACTGAGTCTCCTATTGGACTCCTGGTTCTTGTAGTTTGTGTTGTTGCAGTTTCTGTAACAGGATGTTGTTTTCCCGATCCGGGGTGGAGTTGTTAGCCCCACACCCAACCCCCAACCTGGAGGACCAGGTGCTGCTTTTCGTCTGACCTCTCCCCTGTAACTTGCCCGGCTTGGTTAAACCTGCCTTTGGCTTGAGCCCCCGCCGATATAGTTCACAGGGTCCTTGAGGCACAAAAGCCCCCCACCTCGTCAAGGTAGCAGCACACGGGGAGGTTTACACTATCCTGCAGAACAGGCGTAACATTTTGCGTTTTTGAAGCGAGCGCTCGCCTGAAACGCGCTTGTCTGAAACGCGCTCGCATGAAACGCATAACTGTTCTGGAGTTTATGTTTACACAAATTGATAAGTATCCTGTTATTGTTTGTAAATAAGCCCCCGAAAGTGGCGATACCAAGTTTTTTTTTTATACACAGCACAATCTAGACATGCGGAGCCGACTCATGTGGCAGTAAATAAAACTGGACCAACGAATTAATTTCGTCTCATTTCGAATTTCGGGCTTCATTTTATTCGGAAAAATAGCTCACACCAGCTTTATTTAACGGTTTTTGTTTCCCGAAACGACTCCCCGAAAGTAGTGATCCCCAAAGGCTGCTAATTCCGAAAGTTACGAGGGTCGTTACATTCGGAACTTTACGGTAAATCTCAGCCTGGGTACGTTCCCGGGAAGGGGGTACTCTGCAAATTTTTGGGTGGGGGTGTGCCGCTGGGACTCTGAGACCCTTAACCTATATAGACCATTTTAGCTTCATTTTGCAACCCTATTCTAGGCTAAACACCGAAAAATCCTACCCTATCCTAGGTCTATTCCAGACTCGCTATTTTCCAGAAACTCGTTCACTATCACAGTCTAAGATAACAGGGGTCAGTAAAAATGCCGTACTGCCCGCCGTACCGATTTTTAAATGCCAATTGTCAGTAAACCTCGTCTAAACTAAATTCTTCATGCAACTTATCAGTTTCGCGGAAAATGATACCCTATTCTAGACCAAAAATCTCTGATTACTATACCCTATCCCAGACTAAACTGCCTGAAAACCATACCTTTCACAGCGGCACTTACCTATATAGCTCATATATGGGAGTACCCCTCCCCCCCCCCCCCCCCCCCCCCCCACCCCTCCGCGGGGAACGTTCTCGGCACGTTCCTAGAATTCTGGCCAAACTCAGCCTCAACGTTCTCATAAAAAGGGTTCAGTTCTTAGGTATAAAAAAATAATGTATGTATGATCTTCCTCCGCAGCCTGTCAGTTATCACGAGGTATTCGTATTCAGTACAGCTACAGTGCGGGTGTCCCGTAACTGGCAGGGTTTCGCTGATTTTAATGTACGTGCAGTTATTAAGTAATTAATCTTGCGTGTTCCGGATAGAACCATTGAATATCCTGAAGAAATTATCGCTGATTAGCTACCCACTGCAAATTTCTGATCCATATAAGGTGGTTTATAACAATAAAAATCTCTTCGGCAACCTCTTTTTCTCTCGAAGTAAAAAAGTTTATAACTTTTGTCCAGGCTTTTGTGTCTGTGGATAAAATTCTACGGTGTCAACAAATGCTTTTTAGTAGTACTTCCCCATGGAACTGTATGCTTTTTAGTATTTCACAAAATGAAATTTGGGATTTCTCGTGAATTTTAGTGTTGTCTGCGTATCATTAGGATTAAAAGGATCTTTAATACAACTGTCTAGATCATTGCCGGCTTGTTGTGTGTTGTTGTGACTACGCTACAATCTGTAGGTCATTTCCTTTGACCGTCTCAGCTACAGATATGGAAACAAAACATTAGAAAATATGTTTCCAGTTTAATACCGTATAACTAACCGTATAATAACTGCTTTAATTCTTCCTTTCTTACCCTACTTTAGACGATCATCACTTTTAATACACTTTGACAAAAGGCCACTAGGTTATCGCCGAGCTTCCCGGCAACAACACGTATGGCGTCAAACTTCAACGACAGAGATGTGTTAGATAACAAAAAGAAATCCTTTGCAACAGCATTATCTGTTCGCTCTATAATTGGAAGTTTTTCAATGTCTAATCTGCTTCATGAATTGTCCCGATTCCAAACTGAAAATGGCAGAAAAACTGTACAGTATATTCATGTCACGCACCACACGAGGAAACAATACTATCTTTTCTTACATTCAATTAACAGAGAGGACAGTTCAATGTTTGTTAGAAAAAACTCCGATTGGATTTACTGCTTAACCTGTCCACAGTTTGACGTGTAAACCGTGCAGTGATGCAGTGGTTCATTTGACATGGTTAATTGGCAACGTAGACCTGCTTGCTGACGGTTTAACACGGGCCGGGATCATTTTTATCTTGTGTTTTTTGTTCTGCCACGAAGTCAAGTGAATCAGCCACGCAAATAGTTCTGCCGCCTGTGTTTTTTTGTTTTAATTCTTCATCTGCCGATCTTCTGTAACCGCCGCATCCTGAATTGTTTTCCTCCGGTTCACACATATATTCATGGCAACAAGTGAAGGAAACGCACAGATAAGTCCCACACAAACAGAACAGGATAACCAACAGGATACTAACTACACCTAAGCCTCCACTTAACGCTCCTGAGTTATCTGTTGAGGGATTCTTGCCGTTGTTGTCCTGGCCATAAACGAAACAGCAACTTGCAACGAGCAAAACAAGGAGAAGCAAAAAATTAGTGTCCTTCGTCATTCTTAGCTCCCCAAAATGACCCTTCTCGACAGTTCTGTCCACATTATAAGATGTCAAAACGCGTAAAATTCCTTACATACTGGTATATCTAACCTGATAACAAAGATTACCCTATCCATACAATCTAGCTCGGGTTGTCTTTGTGTCCCTGTGTCCCTGGGGAGGTCTTGTGTCCTTCCAAGCAAGCAGAAAGTTGAAATTTTTTTGTTTCGGTTGTTTCGATACCAATTCCCCCCTCCACTACTCCCACAGAAATTTTTTTTAAGGGACTCTCAGTTAGGATATCTTTGAATGGGGAAGAAGGCTCTGCGCTCTGGATACGATAAACAAGGCGTCGTTTGCGATCGTTCAGGGGGGAGGGGAAGGGGGTACTCCCTGTAATGGCCTGATCTGGGTATGCGGGGAGATTCCGCCCGTTCAGGCCGGAGGTATATAAATTGGTTGGGATTTTACGAGTTGAAGTGGAGAAGAGGGTACGGAAAATTGTTATTTAGGTATTTAAATTTAAAAGCCGCGCTTTTCAACTTGTACGTGGAATAGTATCGAAGAAGGAATATAGATGAACATTGAAGTAGATTATATTTACGATAACTATGATTTGCTTTATTTTGGAAGTGATCAGATTTACTAGCCATTGTTTTGTACATACGCCATTATATCTTATTACAACTTAGTTAGATATTTTTCATGTAATCTTATATTAGCCAATCATGTACTTGTTATCTATATTAAAATTTAAGAGCCGTTATATATTATTTTCACTCCAAGGCTAGCCCTGTAGAAGACTAGTTCTACTAGTCAAAATATTGGCCATTAAACCTGCCCTTTTCCGTTGTACTAGCCTTGCATTTTAAATTAATGGTTTATCTACACTTTGAGTGACGTCTAGTACTCACATCCCTTTATAAAGGAGATCCGGAAAGAAAGTTACCACTATTTAATTATTGTAATGTTGAGTGGTCCTCTGCATTTAAACGTTTGATACGTTTCTACTGTAGGTATGTGAAAGGGGTACCATTTGCTATGGAACGTATATGAAAGGGAAGGCTTAACTTTGGGCTCCTGTAAAGGGTTGCATTTTCTGTCAAAAATGATATACAAAGGGGACAATCTATAACTGAAGCACACCACACCATCCCCTCGGTCGACCTCGGTATGGCCATTACCTTACGCATGAGCACAACCATATCACCCGGGTAGTACCAGCCATGGACAGCTGTTTCGTCCTGGGGTCAATTTAATAAAACTTTTACACTTGTAATTTACAAGTGTAGCTATTGTTTTCAACCTCTGAAACAATGGCTACACTTGTAAATTACACTTGTAAAAGTTTTATTAAGGCGGGACTTAACCTAAACGCCACTTTTCCGCCACTTGACATGGCTTTAATGGAAATATCTCGTTCACGTTTCAAGCAATCCAAAACCTCTATGCTTAAAACATAAACCTATGTTATGGGGTGTTTTGTAAATTTTTGGGTGATTTTTGGGTATGTTTGAGAGGAAATAGTTTTTCTCAAAGGATTGGTAAAATTTAGAGAAATAAGAAATGTTGAAGATTTAGTGAAGTTTTAAAATTAGAATCTGTAGTTAATAATTAATAGACGGATACCAAGTTAGTCCACTAGCAACCTGGGGTGCTCTTGCGTGGGTATCGACTGTCTGTTGGTGTTCCAAAAATCATTTTCTTACTCCCATCCCTTCTTTAAACCTCATCAAATTTCATTCAAATTTAGGTTAAGTCCCGCCTTAAATTGACCCCCGGTTAGGACTCATCAGCGTGGCAGTGCCAGACGTAAGAGCCTCATCGAAAATTATGTCCATAGCTGCCACTACCCGGGTGATATGGTTGTACTGAGGGGACTGTGTATTGTCCTTCCTTGCAGTTATAGTTTGTATATAAAAAGGGTAAAGGTTGGTACCTCCGGCGGCGGAGCCTCCCCGTATAAAGTGCATGCTTGCAATACCGAGTTCGTAAAAAAACCTTGTAATTTTAATGGCGGAATAAGGTGAGACACTATTTCTTTTTGTCGTATGGCCGTATAACAAGGAAGAGTGACAGAGGTTTTGAGGAGAAAATCGATCGATTTATTTACTCCGGGCCCTTGAACATGTTCGGTGCCAACAATCCAGAGTTGGTGGCTCCCTTTTGGTCTCAGACTTGTTACTTTTGCCCCTTTCGCCGTTGTTTCTGTTCTACACAGTCTTCCCGTACTTGTGCTTTATTCGCCCAGGCTCTCAGGTTTCTCAGGTTTCTCAGGCAACAACGGAACGACCTTGTTTCAGTGACGAGATAATTCACTGAAACAACAAATTGCGGATCATGTGTACTGCGGGTAATTTCGGCCGATACGCCGGACCGATACTCGGTCGATATAGCGGTAAAATGTAAAATAACACGGCAAACTGATCCTTACGGCGGAGAAAAGATTGAGGCAAGAAAAATAAAGTAAAATAAAAGATATATATTTTGTGCCCGATATTTCGGTTTGAAACACAAACCTTCGACGGGGGCTAAAATAAAAATGAGTATATACGTTAATATCGTTACAATTAAGGATCAGTTTGCCGTGTTATTTTACATTTATTCAAGTTTTTCTACTGATCCAGATCTTTGTCAGAGATCCGGCAACTCTCATTGGTTTGTAGTTGTGGTTTCTGCTGTTCATTGTCTTATAGCGGTAAAATGTCTGTCGAGTATCGATCGTCGGTCGATATTATCGGTCAACACCACCTGCACAAAGGCATGATCCTGCAGTAAACAAAATAAATGTACACTGTTTTTAGCATATTTCAATCATGATTGTCATTTAAATGTTTTTGGCTGAAGCAGATCTTCAAGGATCCTGCGTGCAAGCAGCAGGATTCTCGTATCAGTTTCTTGCTATTTATCCAGCACTATAACTTTGGTGGATGACATTTTACTGTGCCATTGACACAACTCCTGCGAAAATCATCATCTGGATACTAGTAAATGGTGTAGAATAGCATTATATGCTGTTGAAGTCGTTGAATCCACTTAGAACTTTTAAAGTGTTCTATTTTTTGTAGATTGCCGCTGGCTCATTGCCCGGACTGAAGTAAAAGGCAGTAATACAACTGACTGACGTCACCACTAATTTTTTGCGCCAAAAAGGCGACATTCGATATTCAGAGTCCTTTTCATCGTCCAAAGTTCAAAGTTCAATGTCCAAATTTTTCTTAGAGTTCAGTGATATTACTTATTCAACGGCCGATTCAAAGTCCTCATTATTTGATGGTTATTATTGGGCCGCTGCTAGATGAAATATGCATCGCCGCTCTGGGGACGGAGCGGCTACCAGCCCACCTTGAGATGATCTTCAAAGAGTACGATAAAATGTTCAAACATATAGTTAGTCGATGAGTTGACCGACAAAAATTGAAAGTGAACGACACAGCCAACGGCAACACACACACCACACATGTCGAAATTTCACTTTCACGTCATTTTCCGATTATCACAGATAAATATAGGATATGTCTTTTTCTCTTGACAAAATATAGATTATTATTATTATTATTATAATTATTATTAAAAACGAAACTATGAAAGGCAGTAATACAACTGACTGAAACTATGAAAATGTATACGGTTTCTAGCTATTTATCCGATACTACAAGTTTGGTGGATGTCATTTTGTTGTGCTATTGACACAACTCCCGCGAAAATCATCATCGTAGACGTAATAAGTAAATGCTGTAGAATAGAATTATATGCTGTTGAATCCACTTAGCACCTTTAAAGTGTTCTATTTTTGTAGATTGCCGCTGGCTCATTGCCCGAATCCACTCATCAGTATTCGGCGTGGGAGGAAGTCAAGGCAGAATTCAACTGACTGACGTCACAACTAATTTGTTCGCGCCAAAAAAAGCGACATTGCTTAATCAAATTCAATATTCAGAGTCCATATTCCTCGTCCAAAGTCGACATTCCTTGTTCAAGGTTTAATGTCCCAATTTTTCTCAGATTTTAGTGATATGACTTGTTCAATGGCCGATTCAAAGTTCTCATTATTTGATGGTTATTATTAGACCGCTGCTCTATGGCATACACGCGCGCGTGTCCCTCGCGCGCGTCCTCGAAATTTCGCTGGAGCGCGCGGCTTCCAGCCTACCTTGAAATGATCATGATAAAGTGTTCAAGCAGGCAAATGTGGACGGCAATCCTGCTGGTGTACGTTGGATGAAATTAGTGAATATGCTATAGAAGCAGAGACCAATACAACGTAGATTTTTGGAGTTTTTTAAGTACTATATTTCGGTTGACCAAACCAGCCTCTTCAGGTACAATTCGAGTCGCTAGCTGTTAGGCGAAATAAATTCACAAGAAAGAAGTTTTAACGCGTTCTAGAATCAGAAGATCATCCCTGCAAGCGTTTCTTCCAAAAGCCAGCTGAACACAAAATATGTCGCTCAAACTGTATTAGATTGACATAGATTCCTCATTTAAAGGCTTTTAAGTGATATGGAAAAACAGTACAATTCCAAGCGTTTTTTCTAAACATTCCTCGCTGGGTGTCCATGATGTATAAGATCTGCACCAGTGTCACGTATCAACCAGACACAAGTCTTCTTTTCCTTTTCTTTTATTGGAAGAAATGCCAAGCTTATTTCTTAGAAATTTCTAAGAAGTGATGAGCGGTTGTATCTATTGTAAATAGCAGTTTTTAGTATTTTTAATTGCAATATATTAATTGTAATCTTGTGGTGAATCAGTTTTAGTCATTCGTTTGTAAATGGAAGTTTTTAGTACGTTTTAATTGTGGTAATATTGTGGCAATTCTTTTAGCCAAGAGCATATGAAAAAAAAGAATAAAAAAAGTTTATATTTTGGCACTTTTGTTGTGTAAACTCTGTTTTGTTGACAATGCGGTGGTAGCCACGATCCATATATCACTTTCTTTAGCCACCTCTAGCCGTGTTGGCCGTTTTTTGTCGATATGATCTTTGGCCCGATCCAAATCCTTGGTAGTATATGGTATAACTGGTGTAAACGGACGGCTTTCAAGGTCGCGTTTGAATGATAAATATGGGTTGCTCGAGGATGCCGAAAGACTTCGCCAAGAAGGCGGATAATTTTGGCGCGAACTGTGTGGCCGTGTTTCAAATATCACTCAGTGAAGACATTCTTGTTCAACCACTGTACCAGTCCGAACTCAGCAAGGAAAGTTGCCCGTGAATATTCTAAACTGGAAGGTAAAAGAACTTAAAAACTTCAGATTAAGTTATAAAACAAAACGCGAAACGTAGATCGTTCATTTTATAATAGGGATGATATCTGTTTACAAACATTCTTTTTGTTATTCAAATGGCCAGCCACTGGAACAAAAGAACCCTTTGTATCGGCAGCCAATAAGGCTCTGGTTGGTACATTAATAACAATTGGTGACGTCATTGATATCTTCCCTATATTGAACAAAAACAAAAACTGGTTTCGATGTTGCAATAAACGGTTAACCCGGCACTCAACCGTAACGCGATCTCTAGCTCAGAAGTGTTCAATTGTACAGTCTAATGAATTTTTAAGAATTTTTAAGCGAATATTTGTGTGAAAATTAAGTCAAAACTGTAGGTTTTATTGTTTAATATGACAACTACCCGACTTCAGCAATATTAGACGAAAACCTTACTTCTCATCTAACATTATTTACTCAACTGGGGTGACGAGCTGACTTTGAATTTCTCGCTTTCATTCAATAACGGTCAAATGGAACTTTTGGTGCCAACACATGCATGGCAAATGCTTTTGTTTTTTAAAACTACTCAATGTTTTTGTTTATCGCATCAGCATAGAGTTGGTCGATGAGTTGACCACCAAAAATTACAGTAAAAATTGAAAATGAACGACACAGCGAACGGCAACACACACACACCACACATGTCGAAATTTCACTTTCACCTCATTTTCCGATTATCACAGGTAAAACAAAACTGCGATGCCATTTAAAAAGCATATATTAATGAATTAAAATTCACAAATGCGTTCATCTTTTATGCTAGGTAGTTACTGCACCATTTTTCAGTGTGCCTATTAAACGCTGATCAATCGTACACGTTCATACATGATTTCCGATTCATTAAGGCAATTTCCTCTGCTGATCAAATCGTAACCTCTTTATGAGCTGAACGTTTGAAATTTTATTGAACTGATGTGAAGAAATTTGACACGTTAGACTGCGTTTACTTACTGGCGGGCTTTTTCGCGCAAGAGTTTAGGTTTTTTGGCGGCGGAGTCACGAATGCGAGTGACGAAGCTACGAGGGTCTCCGGCTAAATTCGCTCGAACATAAAAATGAAAACAAAAGAATCGCTTGGCTACACAGCTGAATAATAGCGGATTACTAGTAACGTGAGTGTGTGGTAGAAACTTTCATCACACGTTTGCCTGAAATATTAGAAAAAAAATAACTACCTCCTGTTTTTATTACATAACGGTAAGGCGGTGGAAAATTCAGGATCAAAAGCTAGGCTTTTTTCACTATTTTTCTCTGTGGTGACGGTGCTACCGAGCATGAAACACTGACTGGATATCAATAATGCATTGATCAGAATGCACGATCATTGAGATATGGCCGGATCTTACTGCCAAAAAACAGAACAGGGACAGATGAAAATAAAATAAATCATAACATAAAAATAAAATATCACATAGCCCAACTATTTCGCTTTACAGAACAAGCTAAAACGTAGCATCCCTAAAAGCATCTCTGCGCCAAGTTGCAGAACCACAGCAACAAAACAACGACGCGTGCTGGATCTTTCCAGATCTGGTACGGTAAAATTACTTGCCATGGCCAATTCAAATTTTCTTTTATTTCGTCTTTGCCTCTCTGTCATATTATCGATTTATTCTTTGCAACTTGTTTCGCGCACATTTCAGTGATACTTACTTTAATATTACTACGTAGTTTGCGTTTTGCGATGTAACCTGGAAATCATTTAAAAAATTTTAGCTTGGCAAGTATTTCCAATGAACGTGAAGTTATTTCTCGCTGTTTACCGTGAAAATTGAGACCTGAACAACGAGCCTATAAATTAAATTCATTCTCAAGGTAATCGTGGGAGTCAGCTGCGCGCGCGAGTCCAACAGTCACCTGTCACTTCTATTTATGTTCTGAATATATTAATACAAATGACGGGTATAAATGCGCGCCAAAATTTATTGGACCGATAGTTGTAGTGGAGACACGTTACAATCGAAATCGAAAACCGACATTTTTTTTCTAAAATGGATTCTAGTAGCGAAGTAAGCGAACGCAGTGACCAAGAAGACGCCATAAACAGATGCCGATGGCTCAAAGTAAACTGGAAATGGTTCAAACTGGGAAGCTCTGATGTTGGGATCAAAATTCGCTTGAATCCAGTCGTTTCCCTCGTGTCGGCCTTGATCATCTGGGGCTTTGTCGCCTGGTGTATAACGCAGGCAGAATTCGCGAATAAGCAGATGGCCGAGTGGAAAATGTGGATATCTCACACATGCACATGGATGTACATTGGTACCCAAGATGCCTGGGCCGTGTTTATCATCGCCCTGTATTTTTCCAAATACGGCAAGATGAAACTGGGAAAACCGGATGAAAAACCTGAATTCAAAGACGCGTCGTACTTCACCATGCTGTTTGCCGCTGGCATAGGGATCGGCTTATTCTACTTTGGAGTTGGTAGGTTGACAACAGTATCATCGATCTCAATTGTTTTTAGTATTTTTGAGAAACACATTCGAACGAAAATCGATCACGGAATATAACATCTTTATTGAAACCGGCTTGGTTGAATAAGCTTAATGATATGCAATTGATTCAGAGCGCGTGTTGTAAGGATTTTTCACTAAAATAAATAGAGATTAAATGAAAAAAATATGATAGAAAAACATCAAGTCCACATTTAGATCTTTATTTTTTCGCAATTTCTGTTTCTGTTTTTTTTTCCCGTAAAATTACGATATAAATTTGGCAAGCTCGTGTTCAGTAAAATTACTAGCAGGTTAAAGTAGTTTCCCATGCTGAAGTAAAATTACTACGTTGGCGTCACGCCTGATTACCCGCCCATGAGATGTCATGTTGTCTATTGTGTACCAGTATTGTGATGACTACCGGTCATAACTAAAAAAAAAACGCGCGCTTTTTATGCAAATATCAACTGAATCAACTATTACGCTTTCGGTGATTTTACTAGCGACCACGTGGAAATATTACTTTGTGTTTTATTTCTGTGGCGAACAAGATAAAGTTGAATTAATTGATCATGAGTCTCAAAATGCAGAAAGAGATTTGAAATTTTCATATTTGTAAGGCTTTGAACAGGTGCTTTTTGCCAACACTTTCAATGTTCAGATCATAGACTTCTTATCGCGTATTAAAATGACGAAAATATTACAGAAACCTTCACTGCAAAACGATTAAGTAAACATATTTTAGTTCGATTTTTCCCTTTGATATGTAATTCATAAGATGACTTGAGAAACATGGGATTGTGGCAAGACAGGCAAAAACTAAATAATTAATTGATTTGATTTCAAATACAGGATGTCCCTGAATTTTGGCTGGGCCGGCGGATGATTGAATCTAAATGTATATAACGTGAAAGCTAGGGCGAATTTGCTTGACGCGGGCAACCAAAAATAACATCAATTTTTGATTATCTTGGCACATTTTTCATTCTGTATTTTGGTTTTTGACGACTGGATTACTGACACTCATATATGCATTTTCAAATGATTTGTCAGCTGTCAATACAAAGGAATAAAAACAATAGCTACGGAATTTTATAATTAATTTATCACTCGTCTAGGCAACGTCTCTGCGTCAAACTCGCACGAACAGTTACTGAGGGCAATGTATTGATAACATGCATAACAACCCATAAGCTATGAGTTAAGCTAAAAAATTGAACTGTGTAAACTCGGTACAAAGGTTAAATAACATTTTAAATCAACTGTTTTAATACTCAGGCTTTGCGAGCGACCGTGGATATACGTATTTTAAAAACTCTCTGTTTACCGACTGTCGGAAAATTTCATTAAGAACATTTACACCATTTAGTGCGGCCCAAAGTTTATACATCATTAACGTGATATATATATTATTCTTTTAAAATAATTCAAGAATCTTGGATCGGAAATGCTTGGGGGCTTCTGATATTATGTTATTGTTTTGGAACTGGCTGGATATTTTTAATTTTGTTCAGCTTTTAACTTTAGCATGCAATTCAAGGGAATATTAACCGTTCAATTTTCTTTTTTTTTTTAATTTACTTAATCAACCATAAGTTATCCATTTTTCTGCTCTCTTCTTCGGTATCTTCATGTTTACGTCAGTCAAGCAAGAAGCGAGGCGAGAAGGCGGGAAAACTCGTAGCGCGCGGCGATCCGTTTTCGCGCCAATCTACACATTCCTTTCTTCAATATATTTCAACTTGATAGTGAGGCGCGCAGGACACAGTCGAAGAAAATGAATAATTATTGTATTCATTTCTTTCGTTAATGTCCTCTTGGCCTCACTATCATGTTGAATTTTGATGTATCGAGAACAGACTAAAGTGCTAAAGTATACACTATTTTTCTTCCCACCCCATGATGCGTGTCGACATAACATTTACCGCGAATGCCTCGTTCACATCGCTAACAATATCACCTGCAAATGTAAACCCTACATATTATGTTCTCGTGACAATTGTTTTCGTTTTTGTCGTGTTTTCTTTATGGACTTTGATGAGAAACATATCCGGAGACTGAATACCAATCGTACTTGATATTGCTATACAATGCATTATCTGTATTGTTTGATGTTGTTTTAAATAGTCTATTATTTTTCATAAGTAATTAATCGGTATCTTTTAACATTTAAGTGACGCTCCACATAAGAACTACAGTAAACTTCATTGTTCTGCGGCATTGGCTCTTGCTCACATAGAATGTCTTGGATTTCAAGAATAGGAGAGGAGCTAATGGTTTATAATTATATTTCAGTATAAAAATAAAGAATATCCATTTGCGTCAGATAAATTTTAGGAAATGTTCGTGCTTAACCAATCAAAATAGCAGAAGACAATAGCTAATAATTTTGCTTCTTTGACGAAGTTCCCCAAATACAATTTCTTTAAAAATTTGCATGTTTTGCGATTGGGTCTTAAATTACATGAAACCTTTAAAAAATCAAACAAAATGCACTTTGAAACCTAACGTTTTAGCGGTCTTTGAGTCTAGGCCAATGAGATCACTAGTTGTAACAATGAAAAAAGTTGACATTCCATCATTACTTAATGTTTATTACTCCCGTATTCAAACGAGAGTGAAAGCTTTGATTCTGTGGATGTATTAGTGACAGCAGAAACCCATAAGTGGGTTAAAACGTGCAACTGTCTCTTGTACGCTTCAAAACAAGCTTCCGATTGTTCACTGAATTTGCTAAGAAGTTGTTACAGCCATATTTGGAAAATCAAGATAAAAAAATTAACCAATCAATTCGCTAGAACAACTTGCTTCCAATCTCGAGGGACCGAGTGGTTTCCAAATATGGTACTAAGCAAAAAATGAATATTCGGAAGCTGTGAATGCGCGTTACACGTTTCAACCCACTTATGGGTTTCTGGTGGTGACAGACAATTCAGATTCAAGCAACTGGCACACTCCTGTGGTACTGTTTATTATGCTGTACAAGTTGGTTCTATTATTTGAGTCTGTGTTTGAAATCCTAAAGTGTGACCATTCAAATGGAAGCTCAAATGAAAGTTCCTGAGCAGTACTTTATTGATAATGTTTATTATCTTTCTAACGAGTCTTCTTCTTTCGTTACAGCTGAACCAGTGTGGCATTACGAGCCTGGTCACTATGGAAACCGCTATTTTGACAGGTATGTAGAGGTGCTCAATAGGTAATACTGCTTGTCCGGCTGCATTTAAAGTCATTGTAAACTTACCACTCTCAACCCATTCTTTTTGCATATATGGACTGTACTGGTATCCTGTACTTTCATGTCATACAATGGTGTTTAACAAACTTGTACCCTCCCTAATCGGCGTGTTTCTACACTGTTACAACAGTTTAGAAACTTTGAGTTGTTCAAACGTTTGAGTTTACGAATGATAGCTTCCATTTGAATGGTCACACTTTTGGATACTAGACTCTCCTGTGGTGTTGCTTGATATGCTGCACAAGTGGTTTTAATTTTGCCAATCAGCTTTTTGGTTTTAGCAAGAGTTGTGGTTTTCAATAACATTTCAGGCCCCAGTTATTCAAAGGACGGTCATGTGGATCCTGAATCACTATCCAGTGAATAACAAAAAAATAATATTTTTTCTCTTGTGAATGAGCTAGTGTTCACAAAACCATTTGTCAGTGTTATCCACTGTAGGTCACTGTATAGCGATTAATCCATTGGAAAGGGAATAACTGGGACCAGTTTTACAGATAAAAAATAGAAAGAAAATGTTTGAAGACTCGGTTAGCTCGTTGCCATTTATTAACAAGCACCTTCCTTTCTTTTTATAGGTACACCGATAATCAACGCGCCCAAGACTCTATCAACCTGACGTTGTTCCACTGGGGTATTCACGGATGGATCGTGTACGTTGTGGTGGGTCTCCTCCTCGCCTTTGTGGGATACAGGCAGGGTCTTCCTATGACCATGCGCTCCTGCATGTATCCTCTGATTGGCGACAAGATTTACGGATGGATGGGCGATATGATCGACATCCTGTCAGTAGTTTGCACCATGTTTGGCGTTTGTACCAGCTTGGGTTTAGGAGTGATGCAGCTCAACGCTGGCGTTCATCGCTTAAGAGACAGCATAGAAGTCAGCACTTTGAACCAAATTATCATCATCTGGTGTGTGACAGCCTGTGCTACTGTCTCCGTGATCACCGGTTTGAAGATGGGAATCCGGCGATTAAGTGAGATCTGTTTCGGCCTTGGAGTTTTTATCATGTTGCTGGTGTTTGTCTTTGATGACCCTTGGCACTCACTGAACTTGCTCGTACAGAGCACTGGTTATTACATTCAGACAGTCGTTCAGCTTGGTTTCCACACTGACGCTTTCGCCCAGTTGGGAAACGCACCCGATGGCAAGGAGGCTCCAAACTGGATGAATGACTGGACCATTTTTTACTGGGGCTGGTGGATCGCCTGGTCTCCCTTCGTGGGAATGTTTATTGCCAAGATCTCGAGAGGCAGAACCATCAGACAGTTTATCAACGCAACCCTGACAGCTCCAGTCGGTTTCTCAATCCTGTGGTTCAGCGTATTTGGAGGAGTGGGCTTGAGGATGGAAAGAAATGCAATACTTGCTAACATAACCTGCGATTCAGTATTAGGGGGAAAGGCTGCAACCGAGTCTTTTAACGGCTTGTTCCGTCTTTCCTGTCGTGGCAAGACCGATATGTGGTTTGACGTGATGAACCAGTATGAAGGCATGGGGACCTTCCTCTCAGTTCTCTCCCTGATAAGCATCGTCCTGTACTTCGTCACCAGCTCTGACAGTGGTTCCCTTGTGATAGACTGCCTCTCAGCCAATGGTGATCCCGAGCCGCCTGTCCCGCAGCGTATTTTCTGGGCTCTTACAGAAGGGGCTACCGCTACTGCTCTTCTGTATGCTGGAGGCGAGAATGCACTGAATGCCCTACAGACAGTCTCCATCGCGTCTGGCGTTCCCTATACAATCATGTTGTGCTTCATGTGCGTGGCCCTATGGAGAGCTGTGAAAATCGAAGCTGGAGACCTCGATATCAACGGCCCACAGTTTACCACTAGCCTCCTGGAAGTACTCAGCGCTCCTACAACAGAGAGTGTGCTCAAGGTTCTCCTGAGCATCGTGGCACCCTGGTATTGTATAGGCGTGGCAGCTGGTGAAGTGAAGAGACCAAAGGGTCGGACGTGGACGCACATGCTGATCCTGGCAATACCGTTCTATGCGTGGATCGCTTTACTGTTCATGGGATTCTTCGTCCGCTCGGGTCTAGAATACGTAGGATGGTGTGTTCTGTTTGCCTTCTTTGCGTATGCCACTGGCATACGCAACTCGATACGTGAGAAGCACGGAATCAACGGAAACATGGTGGAAGATTTCTTTGCAGTGAGTGTCTTGTACCCATTTGCTGCCTACCAAATGGAAAACCACATGAGAAACTACCAGCCAAGCATTGGCACAAATCACTGCAGTTTTCGGACTAGAATCAATGGATCTGACTGCTCATCACATAATACATGTAGCTCCGAGTCCTGTAGTATTCCTCTTGGAGAAATGGACAAATTGCTATATGATCCAAACGCGAAAAATACTAACGTGTGATTCTTTAATGTAGTAGTATGAACATTATTTAGTGAACTTAGTTGACTTAGTATTAGTTTTATTGAATTCAAAATTGCTTTTCATAATGAACGACCAACTAACTAAATGTAAACTAGAACTGGCCTTTTAGTGGCAAAAAAGTGTTTTTTTTATTAGGCATTTGTAGATAAGATATCGTAAGGGAATTATTAGTGGGGCGTCGTGGTTCAAACCTAGGTCTCTCCAGGCAAGAAACATTTTCTCGAATTGTTTCTCTCTGAAACTGGTTAGCAGCGATATTATGATATTGCTGGGCGGGGTAACCTCGCGATGAACTAGCGTCCCATCCTTAGTTAGGGAAAAGAATCTTACCCCCCCCCCCCCCCCCCCCCCCCCCCCCCCCCCCCCCCCGAGTTTACTAGCTGCTCTGTCCTTTCCGACAATCCTAGCTGATGTTATTTCGTACCAAAAACGACATTGAAGAAGGCTGGTCTGGCCAGCTGAAAAATTGTAATACAAATCATAATATGCGCTGTTTTCAGCTTTGCTTTAAAGTGTTATTTTGTATCCCTCCGAAAATAGAAAGCATTACATTTGTTTTTTATTGATTGCGAATTTTTACAGTGACTAACAGCTTCCGAACAGCTTCCGAACAGCTTCCGAACAGCTTCCGAACATGCAGTCTTTTCACCGAAACAATTCATTGGGTGATCCTAACTCAATTTGTTTAAAAAGTAAGGCTAATTCATGGTAGGAAAACTATATTAGATTACTAAATATAGTTTCCCTACCCTGAATCAGCCTTCTTGTTTTTTTTTTTTGTTTTTTTTTTCAAAACGTTTCGTTATTTTATAGCTTATTTGATCCTTTATTGCATGATCCGGTGCCTCTATTCCGTTTTAGTGGTCTGTGCAAATACAGTTACTTATTGACTCATATTCGTAGCATAAGGTATAAATTCACTTTTTTAAAGATAAAGTTACTTTCTGTAAAATAAAAAAACCCCATTAAATTTGTAAGTACCAAGAGTTAAAGTTAAATTTGTAATGTCAACGATTAACTGAATTGTTTAGAATTCACGTGCACGACTATTTATTACAAAGACAGTAGGCTGGCAATAGGCTACTAACAAAGATGATCAATAATACCATCTATATGACTGTATAAACAATAGTCAATAAATAACGGTAGACTTTAAATGTTTCGATTCCCTGCTGAAATTTACAAATCTCTCTTAACTTCATTGATTCATTCATTTATTCATCTATCCATCCATTCGTCCATCCATCCATCCATTTGTTCATCCATCCATCCATGCATCCATCCATTCATTCATCCATCCATTTGTCCATTCATCCATCCATCCATCTATCCATCCATCCATCCATCCATCCATCCATTCATTCTTTCTTTTTTTCTTTCTTTTAGTCATCCATCCATTCATTCATTCATTCATTCATTCATTCATCCATTCACTCATTCATTCATCATTCACTCATTCATTCATTCATTCATTCATTCATTCATTCATTCATTCATTCACCTACTCGCATAATAACAATAAACGGAGTGGCTAGGTCATGTCTTATACCATCACTAAAGAAAAAAAAAAACTCTTATTAACCGAGTTCTAGGTTCGTACAGTAAGTTACGGAACAAGTCTTTTTCCCTTCGATTTATGGAACAAGCGTGCTGCACGTTCGAGCCATAAATCGAGGGGGGAAAAAAGGATCCGTAACGTACAGTACGGAACGAGGCTAATAAGATATTTATTTTATCTCTAAATCGGAGATAAAGAAAAACCTTTCAAGTAAAAAGATGGACGGCTTCATTCAGACTGACGTACGTCAAAAGAAAGGAAGGAGCAAATTTTATTGGCTTTCAAAAATAGTGAGTGTTTACCATACATCGGAGAACCGGTTGGTCTGCGGTTTGTGCAAACGGTAAGCAAAACCCCCGAATGGGGAATTCCGGTTAGAGACGGTGTGCAATTTGCGCAATGTACTTTAATTTACAGAGAGAATCTGGAACTAGTTTGACTAGATTTTAACCAGATTTGTGACGCAAACAGATCAAAAGTGGTGCGGGGCCTGGAACTGGAAGATAAAAGCAAATGGTATACCAATTTTCCCTCCACTGCACAGCCGAACAAACACACAAGGCTTAGAGGCATGGGGCGTTGGTCAGCCAGGCCCACGATACGTTTTTATGATTGAAAAAGCACTATAATATTACAATAAATCTAAACGCACCAGAGCCGGACACATAGCCCCCCCCCCCCAAAAAAAAAAATCAGCAACTGGAAAAAATGGGGACCGTCTACCCCCGACCTATGCAGTGGTGCTACCTTTAGGGTTTTAAGGTGTCTTAACTAAGAAAGGAAACGACTAACACATGCGCCTTAACCTGTCGATAATAATTCATAAAAAAAAAATAGTATTTCAACTTGTTTGATAAGTACTTGACGCGGCGAGGCTGGCCGTAGAATGACACAAATCTATCAACGGACCAGTAATTTCAAACTCGCGAAACGTGAGCCCCTGCGCACTACACTGGTACCGGTTCTTTGTACCGTGCCGGCAAAATATTAATTTATGCCAATCAAGATTATCACAAATTTCATTTTCCGTTCGGATATTCCGCCGTTGGTAATTTTGGACCGTTTATTTTGGAAATTTTCCGATCGGGTAAACCAAAATAGCCTTATCATTTACATTCCAACCGAAATTTTTCCGGATTTTTTTTTGTAAATGGTAAACACTCAGAATCTTACGCCCCATGCAAGAGGTAACTCGCGACGGCGATTCCCTTCGCCAGCTTTTGATCTAAAGATAGGTGCGCGCGCACTGTAATTATTCAAGATTTTGCACATCCCCCGCAATCTCTTTTCCAGAGTCCGCATTACCCTTGTCCAGCGGAACAGACATCGAGGGACTGAGGTCCTCGTTGCCCGTTCCGTTCTCTTGGAACGAGATTGCACCCCCCCGTTGACCCAAAAATTATCGATTCTTCGCGGCTGGCCATAGAGCACGTGTTATGGTTGAGATTAGGCTTGCGTTTGACGTAATTATGTACAGTGTCACTTGTTCAGCGCTCGTTCAAATGGAACAAAGGCATTCCTTTTACAGTCTTCCTTAAGTAAAACCTTTTTCTACATCGACATACCCTGTAAAAACAACAGTTCTTTTAAGAACTATAATCACCGAAGTTTGTGCTTTTAATTCAGGTTGAAAACCGATTAAACCGCCGGAATTTATAATCAGTGCTTTGCAGTGGTATGAGAACTACATCAACAAAGCGCTTTTAGTTCAAGTTGAAACGGAATTAATAAAAAGTGCTTTTCAGCGTTATTAAACAACAGTTCGTGGTTCAGCCGAGGGAACACAGGCATTGCTTTCACAGCCTTCCTAAAGTAAAACCTTTTTTACATCGATATACAGCGTAAAAACAGTTCTTTTAATAACCGCAACAAAGTGCTTCCATTTCGGGTCGAAAACAGATAAACCGCCGGAATTTATAAACAGTGCCTTATAGCGTTAATAAACAAACGGTTGTATGATTATGAATTGGTCCATTTTTATCGGATATATAGACCTTTGAGTTCGCGGATCTTTGGCCGGCGAGGACTCGTCTATCTTGCATTTTCTTATCATGGAAAGAAACAAGAAAATTCAAAATAAACCTCACCAAAACGGCCTTGAAATGACTCTCAGAAGGACCAAACAAACAGCAGTAGGCACAACACGAGGCACAACATGACGCCAGGCACAAGTTAAGTCACCTTCGACTTAAATTCTTTACAAAATACAGCACTTAGACAGCGTAGAACATATCATTTGTGTACATTTGTATTTTCATACATTGTTTTAAAGTCCGAATCGATACCAAAGGCTGACATCTATAGAGTTGGGGGGCCTGTGGTTTTACGAGTCCACCACCTGTCTTTTCCATTTATGTTCTGAATATATTAATACAAATGACATTGAAATGACGGGCATAAAAGAGCGCTGAAATTTATTAGACCGGTAGTTGTAGTGGAGACACGTTACAATCGAAATCGAAAAACCGACCAACTAAAATGGATTCTAGTAGCGAACGCAGTGACCAAGAAGACGCCCTGAACAGATGCCGATGGTTCAAAGTAAACTGGAAATGGTTCAAAATGGGAAGCTCTAATGTTGGGATCAAAATTCGCTTGAATCCAGTCGTTTCCCTCGTCTCGGCCTTGATTATCTGGGGCTTTGTTGTCTGGTGTATCATGGAGCCAGAATTCGCGAATAAGCAGATGAGCGAGTGGAAAATGTGGATAACTCGTACCTTCACATGGATGTACATTGGTACCCAAGATGCCTGGGCCGTGTTTATCATCGCCCTGTACTTTTCCAAATACGGCAAGATGAAACTGGGAAAACCGGATGAAAAACCTGAATTCAAAGACGCGTCGTACTTCACCATGCTGTTTGCCGCTGGCATAGGGATCGGCTTATTCTACTTTGGAGTTGGTAGGTTGACAACAGTATCATCGATCTCAATTGTTTTTAGTATTTTGAGAAACGCATTTGAACGAAAATCGGTTACGGAAAACACATCTAACAAAACCGGTTTGGTTGAATCGGTGATATGCAACTGATTTCTTTACAACGCGTGTAATTTTTCGCTTAAAATAAATGGAGATTGAATGAAAAATGCTAGAAAAACATCAATGAGTCCACGTTTAGATCATTTTTTTTTCAAAATTGCTTTACCTTTTTTTCGTAAAATAATGCTATTTTCGCTAGCACATGTTCAGTAAAATCACTGGCAAGTAAAAGTACTTTCCAGTGCGTCACACCTGATCACCCGCCCATCACATGTCATATCGCATATTGCGTACCCGTATTGTTATGACCACCGGTCATAACTAAAAAAAACCGCGCGCTTTTTATGCAAATATCAACTGAAGCAATTATGCTTTCAGTGATTTTACTCGCGCCCACGTGGAAATATTATTTGTGTTTTCTTTCTGTGGCGAATAGAATAAAAATGAATTAATTGAACATGAGACTTAAAATGTAGAAGGAGACTTGAAATTTTCATATTTGTAAGGCTTTGAACAGGTGCATTTTTCTAAGACTTTACCGGCTTTTCAGGGATCAGATCATAGACATCTTATCGCGTAAATAATGGTGAAAATATTACAGAAACCCACACTGGAAAACGGAAAGTATAGTAAACATATTCTAATTTGTTTTTTTTAGTTCAATATGTAATTCGGATTGTGGCAACACAGGCAAAAAACTAAATAATTAAAACTTGATTTCAAGTACAGGATGTCAGTATCCATTGAATTTTGGCTGGTTGAATCTAATGTCCATAACGTGAAAGTTTATAGGGCGAATTTGCTCGACGGCAACCTAGCTCCTGCCCCCCTCCTCTTCCTCCGCGCCCAAATAAAAAACCATCGATTTTCATTTTCTCAGTGTTTCAGTTGCACATGTGTATTTCAGTTTCCGCTTGCTGGATTGACACTTACATATGCATTTGCAAATGTTTTATCAGCTGTCAAAGTAAAGAACAAAGCCAGTAGATATAAAAACAAAACAACTGCTGCATTTATTATTATCACTTTTCTCCAGTTTCGTAAGCAGTTTCTCGGCGTAACTCGCACGACCAATTACTGGGGGCACTGTATTGATAACATGCTTAACCGTTCATAAGCTATAAGTCGCCGATCAAATGTAAATAAAACTTTGAAATGTAAAAACTCGACCGTGAATATTAGCTGAAATTAAGCGTGTCGCGGCTATTGTTATTTCCAATTTACCTAGGTAAAAGTTAAACGTGTAACCACAGCTATTAAAAGCCTCGGTTTACCAAATGTCGAACAATTCCATTTCATTCGATGAAATTATGCCAGTTATTAATACTTTTAGTGCGACTCTTAATAGTTTGATGAAACTAAATTTGTGATTTTCGTATGTATCTTTTAGCATTCCGGCGTTTTTTACTCCCCTTTTGATCAAGAGAGTATATATGAAGAGTTTTTGTAACCTTTTAGTCCGAGCTTTAATTTTGAATAAAATATTAAGTAGTAGACAATTCAGATGAAAGCAACTATTAATTGAGTCTACTCTCTTGTTGTGTAGTTTACTATGCTGTACAAGGTGGTTCTATTATTTGAGTCTGTGGTTGAAATCCTGAAGAGTGACCATTCCTTTGAGAGCTCAAATGAAAGCTACTGAGCAATTCTTTGTTGATAATGTTATTGTTTATCATCTTTCTAACGAGTCTTCTTCTTTCTTTACAGCTGAACCGGTGTGGCATTACGAGCCTGGTCACCATGGAAACCGCTATTTTGACAGGTGAGTAGAGGTGCTGAATACTGCTTGTCTGCATGTTAAGTCATTATTAACTCCTAATACTCTCAATCCATTCTTTTTGTAAATATGGACTGTACTGATATCCTGTACTTTCATGTCATACAATGGCGTTTAAAAACATGTAGCTTCCCCTTAAGTCGGTTCTGGAACTTTTGGTAGCTTCGAAATGAAATCTAGGATGCGCAAAAATCAGATCGCACAAATCAACCGGGGCCGGTTTTAAAGATAAGCAATAAAAGGAAATGTTTGAAGACTCGGTTAGCTTGATACCAATTATTTACAAGCACCTTCCTTTCTTTTTGTAGGTACACCGATAATCAACGCGCCCAAGACTCCATCAACCTGACATTATTCCACTGGGGTATTCACGGATGGATCGTGTACGTTGTGGTGGGTCTCCTCCTCGCCTTTGTGGGATACAGGCAGGGTCTTCCTATGACCATGCGCTCCTGCATGCATCCTCTGATTGGCGACAAGATTTACGGATGGATGGGCGATATGATCGACATCATATCAGTGGTTTGCACCATGTTTGGCGTTTGTACCAGCTTGGGTTTAGGAGTGATGCAGCTCAACGCTGGCGTTCATCGCTTAAGAGACAGCATAGAAATCAGCACCTTGAACCAAATTATCATCATCTGGTGTGTGACGGCCTGTGCTACTGTCTCTGTGATCAGCGGTTTGAAGCTGGGAATCCGGCGATTAAGTGAGATCTGTTTCGGCCTTGGAGTTTTTCTCATGTTGCTGGTGTTTGTCTTTGATGACCCTCGGTACTCATTGAACTTGCTCGTACAGAGCACTGGTTATTACATTCAGACCGTCGTACAGCTTGGTTTCCATACCGACGCTTTCGCCCAATTGGGAAACGCACCGGATGGCAAGGAGGCCACAAACTGGATGAATGACTGGACCATCTTTTACTGGGGCTGGTGGATCGCCTGGTCTCCCTTCGTGGGCATGTTTATCGCCAAGATCTCGAGAGGCAGAACCATCAGACAGTTTATCAACGCAACCCTGACAGCTCCAGTCGGTTTCTCACTCCTGTGGTTTAGCGTATTTGGAGGAGCAGGCTTGAAGATGGAACGAAATGCAGCACTTGCTAACATAACCTGCGATTCAGTATTAGGAGGAAAGGCTGCGACCGAGTCTTTCAACGGCTTGTTCCGTCTTTCCTGTCGTGGTAAGACCGATATGTGGTTTGACGTGATGAACCAGTATGAAGGCATGGGGACCTTTCTTTCAGTTCTGTCACTGATAGGTATCGTCCTGTACTTCGTCACCAGCTCTGACAGTGGTTCCCTTGTCATAGACTGTCTCTCAGCCAATGGTGATCCCAAGCCGCCTGTCCTGCAGCGTATTTTCTGGGCTCTTACAGAAGGGGCTACTGCTACTGCCCTTCTGTATGTTGGAGGTGAGAATGCACTGAATGCCCTGCAGACAGTCTCCATCGCGTCTGGCGTTCCCTACACAATCATGCTGTGCTTCATGTGCGTGGCACTCTGGAGAGCTGTGAAAATCGAAGCTGGAGACCTCGATATTAACGGCCCACAGTTTACCACTAGCCTCCTGGAAGTACTCAGCACTCCTACAACAGAGAGTGTGCTCAAGGTTCTCCTGAGCATCGTGGCACCCTGGTATTGTATTGGCGTGGCAGCTGGTGAAGTGAAGAAACCAAAGGGTCGGACGTGGACGCACATGCTGATCCTGGCAATACCGTTCTATGGGTGGATCGCTCTGCTGACCTTGGGATTCGTCGTCCGCTCAGGTCTAGCATACGTCGGATGGTGTGTTCTCTTTGGCTTCTTCGCGTATGCTACTGGCATACGCAACTCGATACGTGAGAAGCACGGAATCAACGGAAACATGGTGGAAGATTTCTTTGCTGTGAGTGTCCTGTACCCATTTGCTGCCTACCAAATGGAACACCACATGAGAAACTACCAGCCAAGAAGCATTGAGACTCACTGTGCTCAGAACGGAATAAATGGATGTAACTGTGCATCACATAGTAGCTCTGACTCCTGTTGTATTCCTCTTGGAGAAATGGACAAATTGCTATATGATCCAAATGCGAAAAATACAAACGTGTGATTCGTTTATCTACTAGTATGAACATTATTTAATGGACTTAGCGTTAATTGAATCTAATTCAAAATTGCTTTTTATAATGGACGACTAGTTAACTAATTTAAACTAGAACTGGCCTCTTAGTGACAAAAAAATTGTTTGTGACGAGTTAGTGGTGCGCTGTGGTTCAAGCCTTGGCCTCTGTCGTCGTCGTCCTCTGGAAAGAAACTTTGTCTTGCGTTTGTCTCGCGTTGTTTCTCTCAATTTAGGCGAAAAATGGGTAACGGCGAAGATAATGCTGGGGGCATACTCTTGAGATTGACTAGCATCCCATCCAAGGTAGCAATACTGTCAGTCGCCAACCTCGTTCCCAGGGTCCTCCTCTTCCCTCTCTCTCTCTCTTGCGGGGCGGGAAGCGGAGAACCCTGGGAACTAGGTTGGTCAGTCGCTTCATGCTGCAGAAACCGAATGCTCGGCCGTAGTGGGCCACTTGTCTACCATTTATCTATCGCAAGAGAGTTGCTTATATTCGTAGCATTAGGTATAAATTTTAATATTTGTATAAAGTTACTTTTTGTAAGATGGAAGGCTTTAAATTTGTAAGTACCAAGAGTAAAAGTTAAATTTACGATGTAAACGGTTAACTAAATTATTTAATTTACACGACTATATTTATTACAAAGATCATTAATGATAAGATCTATATGACTGTATAAACAATAGTTAATAAATAACAATAAACTTTGGATTAAATGCGTTGGATTCCCCGCTTCAAATTACGAATCTCCCTTTACTTTATTACTTTATTAATCATTCTTTAATATATATTCATCATCCATCCATCCATCCATCCATCGATTCATTTATTCATTCATTCGCTCGCTCTTTCATTCATGACAGGTCATGTCATGTCATGTCATGTCATGTCATTCATTCATGCATTCATTCATTCATTCATTCATTCATTCATCCATCTGTCTATTTATTCATTCACTTAATTCGTTTATTCAATCGTCGAGAACTGGATTGCTGTGAATTGGCCGTTTTCCATTAAAACGTGATTTAGACACCATGCATTCCCAAAACATTATTTAAGTCACATCTCCCAACCGTAAACACTCCTTTATAATTCTGCCAATGGCTAAGAAGTTAAAAAACTTCCAGGACAACGGCTGCAAATTTGGGTATTATGGCGCTTTGTAAAGTGCAAGCAAAGATCTTAGATAATTTTTTTTTATTATTATTTTATTGCTTATCAAAATAATTTGCACAAATATGTAGTACATATAACACTACTATTCTAATACTAATATGCATACCAACACAAAAAAAAATAAATAAGTACTTACACTAACCTACATTACAATACAATACCATAACAAAGATCTTAGATGATGACAATGATCTTAGCCTAGAATTTGCCTAATTTTGTGATCCTTCTGGTCTGTTTGTGACAAACATTTCTAGATATTACCAGGAGAAATTTAATGCTGATCACTAGTAGGGCTTAAAATTTAATAATGGCTTCTGTGTTGGTATCGCTCAGAACAATTTTCAAGAAACCAACATCACAAAGGGAGCATGGAAGTTAGGGAGGGAGGGGAGGAGGGGGGGGGGGGGGGCGGGCTGGGGGGGGGGGGGGGGTGAGTAAATCTGAAAGAAAAAGAAAGATTAAAGACGCATTTTTAAACCAGACTAGCCACGATCTGAGGTAAATATTCACAAATACCAGCGAAGAGATGAACGTTTTTAAACGATGTGAATATTGCTCAATCAGTTAACCTTCCCGCCGGTATTTGTAAAAATGCGTCGTTGATGTTTGTTTTCAAGGGTAGTTTTTGAAAGCTGACGGCCGCACCGGAACCGGAAGTCGCAGCTATACTTCCGGTATGCGGTGCCGTTACCAAGGCCTCATTATCAAAGGAAACTTGCGCTATTCTCGCTATACTTCTCTATTTTCATAATAGAACCTATTGAAAGAAAAGTCAAGTTATGGTTTTTACTTGCAAACAATGTTGAGGGACAAGGGTAAAGTTTGTCCATGTTGTCTTCTAGGAGTTTGAGATATAGCACATGATTTGTTTCGGCATTTCATGAACAAATTCACTGCATACAAAAAAGTAATGCTCGTTATCTCTTTATAAATTTAACATTTCTTTTTCTTCACTACTTCTATTTCGTCTCCAAGGCAACGTGGTACTGAGGCTTTCTTTAGTTGCTGCTCATCTTATTCTCGACCCAGGATTTAAGATAGCGCACCTTGGCATAGACGCCGGGTTTTCCCGCTGCAGCGCATCCATGGCCCCAGCTCGTAGCTCCCTCGAGGAACCACCTGCCATTGAACTCGCACACCATGGGTCCCCCACTATCCCCCTGACAGGAATCCACCCCACCCGCGTCAAAATCAGCGCACACCATAGAATCGTGAATGTTGTTAGCTCCGTAGGCAGCTTCGCATTTTGCATGGGAAACGATCGGTACTGACGCTTCCTGGAGGATATCTGGTTGGCTTCCCCCGGATGATAACGTTCCCCAGCCTGTAATATAACACCGGTTTTGTCTTCCAACAATGGGTGGTTTATGTCTGGCAGGCAAACGGTTCCCACGTCGCCACCAGTTACTGCTGTCTTCAGTTTCAGTAGCGCGATGTCATGTGCGAGGGATACAGGACTTTGGTAGCTCTCGTGCATTATGATTTTCTCGACCTGGTGTTCCTGTCCGATGTCATTTATATTGTGTGCTCCCATCCTGTATTGAATTAAATAAATCGTTTCAAGATTATCCCCTAAACTTGGCAATTTTATGCGGGATTCTTTACTGGGTAAAGAACTGAGAAGAATTCCCCACTCCAGAAACTATGAAAAATACCATAATATTCTTTAAAGTGCAGGTTTGGGTGGTGCTTGATGTAAGCCTGATTTTTCCAATTTGTTTTGTTTTCAGCACGAACTGCACGTGCTATGCTTCAACTTCTTGGCAATTTGCATACGGTGCACATTTGTATGCGAACACACAATGCTACGTCCTAGCGTTCCTACATGTACATGTACTCTGAATTCCATTGTGCCATGCTAACAAAGGATACTTGAATAATTACACCTCGGTGAGGCTGAGCCTGCACATAAAAGATTATTATGGTATTTTTCGGAGTGGTCTATTCATGGTGAAAAGTTGAGCCAGTAAAAATGCGGCAGGGATCGACCACATTTAGGTTTCCCTCTTGAAGGGATGGCCATTAAAATAGAATATTAAGTGTATGTATCCTTGTTGTAAAGCGTCCTTCATAACCCGTTTTTCACTTTCTTCGCATAAATAATGCGCTTTGTAAATAGATAGAAACTGAACAACATTTTCTTTGAGAATACCACCATTTCGTGTGAGCTATGTTGAGTTTAATTGATTTACTTTTAATCATTTGACTGCGTATGTACAGGCCGGCAAATGATCCCGGCCGGCAAATGATCCCCGGCCCGCAAATGATCCCCAAATTGGCCGGCAAATGATCCCCGGACCGAAAATGATCCCCTCGCCAAAAAATAGGAATGGCGTGGAATCTACACTTTGGATAATGGATTAAAAACAATTCTCATTAATACTTTAATAGCAGTCTTTTTTCAAATGTAAGCAAAATTCTCTGATTTTAAATTGTCATATAAAGACAAAAATTGTACAACTCTTGAAGAAGAAGTCCACCGTTCAGCCGAACAGTAACAATAACAGTTGGAGGCAAACTGGAACATGTCTTGTCTGTCATGTCGCACAAGCGATGCGATTTTAAAAAAAGCGGTGAAAATTGCACGTGTAGTCTCACGATTTTTTTCTGCGATTTTTTTCAGCCATCGAGCTGCCTATGCGAGACTAGGGTGGCCATGATATAATCCAAAAATGTAATGAAAATGCAAGCTAAAAACAATTGAAATGTCCGCTAAATACAGGTTTCGTGTAACTGACAAAATGGCCTAATGTTGCTGTCCGCGTCCGCTTAATAGACGGGTCCGCTGAATACAGGTTCGATTTACAGTAAATATGGGAAGAAAATTTAGGGACCCAAGATGGTGTCCGCTTAAGGTGATTCCTCAGAAATAAAAGTTGTCGAACGATTTTTTTAAAATTTTCCCTAACAGCTCCTTACCATAAGTTGTTTCGAAAAATTCAATAAGAAAGATAGGTCACCATGCTCGGTAAAGAGATATGATGGACAATGTTGCCCCATTTATGCCTATAGCAATACCGATCACGCACGTCATTATTTGATCGGTTCATGTTTCTTTTCTCATGTTAAAATTTTCCCTAACAGCTCCTTACCATAAGTTGTTTCGAAAAATTCAATAAGAAAGATAGGTCACCATGCTCGGTAAAGAGATATGATGGACCAATGTTGCCCCATTTATGCCTATAGCAATACCGATCACGCACGTCATTATTTGATCGGTTCATGTTTCTTTTCCCGGTAACCCGTGAAAGCAAAGTTTACAATTCTTCAAAACTTGATAGGTTAAAGTCTCCACCATATGGGAACACTTTGAAATAAAAGTTATAAAAAAGTCACACATCTTCAAATGACACGGACTCAAAACATTCCTCGCGTCCTTGTTTTCAAGGTTATCAATTTGCTCCCACGAGTAACTAATTTGAGAACGTTTTTAGCGATATCTTTTTTTCCTGTCGAGGAATTTTTTTTTAACTTTTTTAACTTAAAAAGCATTAATTTAACATCAAAATGACGCAGTAAAAAATATAGGTCACCATGCTCGTCAGAGAGAAAAAGACAGTCGTATTTTCTAACGAGCTTGCAGGCCTTGCAGGCGCTTATATGTCGTTTGATTTTCTTTTTCCCTCTAGATCTTGAAACAAAATTTCAGTTCTTTTTTTCACTGATGATTTTATGAAGCGCCCATTTTTATGCCTGGTGAGGTTTCCGGCCAAAAAAGCAGCCATGTTTTAATGCTGCCGATGTTGCGAATTACATGTACGTGTGTTATGCGCAGTACAGGATGCGCAGTGCAATACTGAGGAATCACCTTAATAGAGGGCGTCCGCTTATATGGGGTCTGCTTAATACAGGTTTCACTGTAATATACAGTAATCGCCCAAACTTTAGCTGAAGACCATTGATGGGATTGTTGCAAAGTGACCCTGAATTTCGCTTCAGGAGTGCATAAAGGGGCCGTTTAAGTTTTTTTTGTCCGAATTTGACAAAAGCCTCGAACAAAAACAACAATAAAACTTTCCAGTGATTGAACTCCACGCCAATCCTATTTTACTCGGTATCATTTGTGGGGATCATTTCCGGTCCGGGGATCATTTGCCGGCCAATTTGGGGATCATTTGCGGGCCGGGGATCATTTGCCGGTCGGGATCATTTGCCGGCCTGTACACATAAGAGAAATTCAGATTTATCACATCTGAACGCGCAGGGAGGATCGACTGCAGCTAGAAGTCAGCCGGTGCATGACTTAAAGATGATTCCTCAGAAATAAAAGTAGACTAACGATTTTTTTTAAACTTTAAAAAAAATTGTTCCCTACCAAGCATTGTTTCGAAAAATGCAATGAAAAGAACAGGTCACCATGCTCGCGAAAGCGATATGATGGACTAAAGTTACCCTCTATATTCGTGTAGTACTGCCTCTCACGCGCGTGATTATTTCGTCGGTTCATGTTACTTTACGCGCTAGCGTGAAGCATTGTAAAATGAAATGCTCGAAAAACTGTAATAGATATAATGCATCGACCATAAGGAACAATTTCATATATGATTCACGGCAAATGCACACAACCAAAAACATTGACTCAAAACGCTCCTTGCGTGCATGATCTCAAGGTCATGATTTTATGCACATGAGTAATGGGAGAGGACATGTTTTAAGAGATCGCTTTTTTTCCCAACGTATAATCAATTTACCTCAAAGAGGATGTTTTTAATAGTAACATTAAGCAATAAAAAGATAGGTCACCGTACTCGTTTTGGAGAAAACAATCTCTTATTTCGTTTGGCCAACTTTAACTCAAAGGAAACCCTCTTAGTTAGGACTGTGCGCGCGCTCGTGATAAGAAATTATGCCCAGTAGTGGTGCAAACATTACATACACTACCGACGAAATGCGAACCACCAACCTCACTACAATCTGGCTTGCACTTGATCCATCAACACAGTGAGAAGCAGTCAACACCCATCGATCAGCAACAAGGGAACCTCCACAGAACTGTGAACCTCCAGCTTGAGCCAGCAGAGCCTGCCACGGCCACTCGCCCTGTTGGGCCTGGGTGCCACCCACGATACGTGAACCCGCGGGCTTGTTACCGCAGCTTCCTCCTTTTAAATGCAAATTAAAACAAATTTCACATCCGCCATATCCTCCCTTTTTGATCCACAATGCATCTCGCAATTTCTCTTTGTTGCCCACGAAATAAATAGGATCACCGGAATCCCCAAGCAGCAATTTTGCTTAATATATGGAGGAGTACCTCCCAACCATTTCGGGAAAGGATCTTAACACTTTTCTGTTTATTCTGAAATCGAAATATTAGTTATATAATTTTACTAGTACTCTATCAAAAACACTGCAACATGATTGGCTACACTTCTAATTATCTGTTTTGTGATGGAATGTGTGATGGAATCTGTTTTGTTTTGTGATCGGACTTCGGCAGTTAAAAACTTTAAAGGGGCCAATTTTTAGTACAATTTCAGTTGAACTGAAGCCAAAAGACATAGTTCTATCCAAGGGGAACATAAAAATAGGGATAAGATTTGTTTGTTTATTTGTTTAATGAATTCGTCACAGGCTACAACATAAACAAATAAGACTCAAATAATTACATAAACAAGGAAATTGTGACAGGAAAAAGAAACAGAACTTTCGTCCAATTGCCACCCAGCCGCTAAGTTTCAGTTTTCTTGACAAGTTCACTGTATTACATTAGTATATTGGTTATCTTTTTTTGTCTGCGGATGGCCAGGATCGAAATGAACTGCAAAAATGACAAATTGATATTAAGGTTTTCAAGTTTCTTTCACATTTCTTAGAAAAGCTATATAGATGGCTGCAGCAAGGTTATCAATTTGCTGCAAGCCATTATTTTAGCTTTAATGTATCAATGTTTAATTGGTGATATAAAACATTAGACTTTTTAAGGGACAAATTTTAAACAGCATTCCGACTGTTATGCATAAATCACCAATGTTTTTGTGAACTGGGTGATCAAGAACTGCTGTCACATGTGTCGATGACAAGCCTTGTATTGCTGTTTCTTATTTTGCAAATAATTAAAAGTTTTTAGTTCTAAGGTGAGTTGAAATTGATTATTCTTTCTTGATTTCTTTTTAATTCCATGATAGTCGATTCAAGCTGTTAGGTCCTCACCAACCATCGTGCAATAGAAAATTAATGTGCTTTTAATAGTTCCTTATAGTTCTCGCAATCTGATTGTTTTTTTTTTCAAGCGCGCGTGATGTTAGCGTCAGCACCGTTGTCTGGACTCTCATTTACCACTTACGTCGACCAATCAGATTGCGAGTTTAGCGGCAATTGTGGTAAAAATATTTATTTATCATATGATAAAGATGTCCGACTGTTGTTATCTTACCGGAAGAAGGCTGAGTGGTTGTCACGACAGGCGGTGCAGCTGTTGTTATGGGAGCGTCTAATCAAGAAATAACAAAAACGTTAATAAACGTTGCATTTTCTGATCAGCTCTCTGACTCACAAATATATTGCATGTGCGGTACAATAAACATTGTAAAAAGAACAAGAACAAGAAGAAGAAGAAGAAGAAGAAGAAGAAGAAGAAGAACGGTATGAAGCATTTACTTCATATAAAATATTATTTTTGGATCTCAGTTTGTTCGATTCAAAGAGGCACTTTCACATTGGCAGTGTATTATTTATTGGATAACATTCCCCTTTCCCCAGGCCTTCTTCTACTGGCGGAAGGGGCTCAATTTTTCCACGACGCCTCATTTCCCCTTCCGTTCCCTGCCGAATTGTGCATGCCGCCATCCTCTCAGGTTGTTATAGATGGATTTGAAAATATACTTTTGCGAGAAAAATGCATAGAAGTTCAATATTTTACCTTTACAGTTTCCCCGCAATAAATCATTGTCATAATTACTGGTCAAACTACACCAATCTCGATACCACCCATTACTTGTGCAAGTGTGATACGTAACTCCGCTATATACAAACGGGAAAACACAGCAACCCCCATCTTGTCTCAACAGTGCTGCAAACATAAAAAAGCTGAAAAGTTAGTTTCAAAGAAATGAATTTGTAATAATTATTTGTTCGATTATTATTTTAAGATTAGCATAAACAACTTATTTCTAGTCATTAGCTGTTTAATGATTTTGAAGTAAGACAAACATACAGCTTTATTAACGACCTTAAACGCATTTACAGCCCGGGCGAGAGGGGGGGGGGGGGGGGGGGGGTGGGGGGAGCTCCCATATGTAATGGACGGGGATGCTTGTCGAAAATTTTGAATTAAACTCCGAAAGGAGATCAATCTGGGCGTGGCTCACTGGCTTAAGCTTTTATTTGACCCCTGAAAGATACCATTCTAAAAAAGACAGAAAAACAATAGTTATAGTGACTTCAATGATACAATGATATATGATAAAGACTTTGTCATCGACTGATATCTCATTTATTGATATATTTTTATATATAGCTGAATTTTTGAAAACGTGGTCAACGAAAATTACAGCAACTTCACTACAACTAGCCCAAACAAAGATTTTTATGACCCCGATCAGCCTGAAAATCACAGAGAAGAGAGAGAAGAGGGAAAGGTCGGGAGCGAGAGTGAGAGCGAGCGAAAAAAAAAAAACTAGCAACAGTATTTTGGGGGGGGGGGGGGTTAGAGAAAAAAAAGGCCAAGCACACTCACAGACGCTTACTTAGGGCGACATCGTTTTCAAAAATCCAGCTAGATATATACACTGTCATAAATCTTCGTGTGTCACCCTAAACGATAACATGATGGCTAAAAATATCGGCGTTCCTTCCAGAACACTCTAACTGATACTAAAATCCATAGCAGTTTACATCCCTAAACGAGAAGACGAGGATCCCTGTACCTTTTATATGGGATTGAATTAAAATTCAGGATACAACAACGATAAATGAAAAAAAAACTTTCAAAGATCAAACAGTTATACTAACCAAGGTTTGCAGTGGAGTAAGCCAATGAGGACAGGAAAAGAATTATATTAAAAATTATATTGAAAACTCGTTTTTCTGAAAAAGTTTTGGGCCGATTCTTAACTATCAAATAGGGGTATCCAACAAGAAATGCTCACGAAAACACTTGAAATGGCGTTGTACTGTTTTTCTATATCACTTTAGAGTCTTTCAAGGAAACTATGTGAAAACAAATAAATCAATAAATAAATAAATAAATAATGAACTGTATTTAAACAGGGTTATGTGTGCCAGTGAATATAATTACTGATAAACTTGTGGCCCTACAGTTTGAGTTTTCCGTTCTTTTAGTCTTTTAGCAGAAAATTTTAGGGAAAGCAACTGACCTTTTACTAAAGACAGGTCTAGTTTTTAATCTGATCTAATTCATTATGAATTTTTAAGATGACTAAGGCCGTCCGAACAGCTTTTCCATCGAAAATATTCGTTGGGTGTTTTTGATCAATCTGATCGCAAAAAATATAAATAGTTATAAATAAATTTACCGGCACTTTATCAACGTTTGTTCAACCTAAAAGTCACTTTCACAAAACGAATAGATAAACATTCATAGATGCAGCTATTTAAATTATGATCCATTAAAAATATTCTCAACTATATACATGAAACTTTAGTTTATTTACTCCATATCGCAGTGTACACGAACCTTTAATGTATAAGTATTTCTATAGAAGTAGCTATTTAAATTGTAACCCATTAAGAATTTTTTAACCATATACCACGATCGAATTTATTTGAATTTTTTCAGATTTTCTTTTATCGCTATCTTAACATAGAATTAACGAGAAAGAGATTATCACAGTTACGCAGCAACTGATAAAGGATTTGCAATTACGATATTCGAATCCATGCTTTGCGATTCTGGTGCAAACGCTCTACCACTGAGCTACAAAGCCAGATGGAAGTCAATTGTGAGTTCTATTATACCCGTGAAGGGAAGTGATGAATATTATAATGTGTATATGAAAATAAATTCAGCCTCAAATTGCAACTACTTTAGTTACTGCATAACTGCGATGATCTCTGATCTTTTTCTTTAATCATCTTCCGCAGTTCTATGAATCTATTTTCATATACACATTGTCATTCTCATCATAGAAGCAGCTATTTAAATTTTAACCCATTTGCAATTTCTTAACTTTATTTGAATTTTATCAGCTTTTTAGCTTGCTATTGCAGTAACATTAAAGATGTCCACACTGTTGACACAATGCCCTCGGTAAAAGAAAGAAATAATCCATTAAATGTTTTGAAATGTTTGTCTCCCTTCTTTCTCTCACAGCATGAAACAGCAAACATAACACCTTCGTAATGGCATAGAAAGTTAAAGGTAACGTAAACGTATAGTTTACTCAACGTTAAAACTCTTGAAGAATACATGTCATGCGGACTTCGACGTTTTGGGTTCAAAACTGCCCCAAATTAAAACTGAGTACCTTTGTCATACACGAAATGCTTGTAGAACACTAAGAGTGAATTTTCGAAGAGAGAATCAACTATAATCTGAGTTTTAGCGTGTTTTCCATGACACAAGGGGATTAACTTGAACAAATTGGCCCAATTTTTTCAAGTTGCAATCCATTTCCATCCTGGCCATCTGCAGCATACAGGGGCGTAGCCAGGACGTTTTTCAGAGGTACGCACAATCAATTTTCAAAAGTTAAGACATTGCAAATGGATTAAAATTTAAATAGCTGCCTCTATATGTTGAGTATGACAATGTGTGTATGAAAATAGATTCATAGAAGTGCGGAAGATAATTAAAGAAAATGAGATCATCGCAGTTATGCAGTAACTGAAGGAGTTGCAACTTGAGGCTAAATTTATTTTCATATACACATTATAATATTCATCACTTCCCTTCACGGGTATAATAGAACTAACAATTGACTCCCATCTGGCCTTGTAGCTCAGGCCCGGGTCCGGACAAATTTTTGCACGGACGAATTTTGTTCCTAGACCACGTGTTTACATGGATCCGTGCAAATTCTGTTACAGATTGCAGTGGTGTTTACACGGAAACTTGCACACTTAGCCGTTCAAAAATTCGTCCAGTTCCGCCGGTCCCGTGTAAACGCAAGGTGGAACCGTGCAAGTTTTTGTCCGTGCAAAAATTTGTCCGGACCCGTGTAAACGGGGCCTCAGTGGTAGAGCGTTTGAACCAGAATTGCAAAGGTCATGGCTTCGAATATCGTAATTGCAAATCCTTTATCAGTTGCTGCATTACTGTGATAATCTCTTTCTCGTTAATTCTATGTTAAGATAGCAATAAAAGAAAATCTGAAAAAATGCAAATAAAGTCATGGTATATGATTGAAAAATTCTTAATGGATTACAATTTAAATAGCTACTTCTATAGAAATACTTGTACATTAAGGTACGTGCACTGCGATGTGGAGTAAATAAAGTAAAGTTTCATGTACATAGTTGAGAATATTTTTTAATGGATCATAATTTATATAGCTGCATCTATGAATGTTTATCTATTCGTTTTGTGCAAGTGACTTTTAGGTTGAACAAACGTTGATAGAGTGCCGGTAAATTTATTTATTACCATTTATATTTTTTGCGATTGGATTGATCAACACCCAACGAGTATTTTCGGTAGAAAAGCTGTTCGTCGTAATAAATTGGATCAGATTAAAAACTAGACGTGTCTTTAATAAAAGATCAGTTGCTTTCCACTGAAATATTCATCTGAAAGAACGGAAAACTCAAAGTGGCTTTGCTTTCAAATAGTTTCCTTGAAAGGCTCTAAAGTGATATGGAAAAACGACAACGCCATTTCAAGTGTTTTCATGAGCATTTCTTGTTGGATACCCCGAATTGATAGTTCACGAGAATCGGTCAAAACTTTGTCAGCAAAACAACTAGTTTTTAATATAATTTTTAATATAATTTATTACGAATTTTCAAGATGACTGAAGCCTATCGAACAGGTTCCCACAGAAACGAAGCAGGCGAATTACTAAGAGAACATCAATCAAGCTACCAAACGATTAAGAATTATGCGGAATTCTCGACGATTGTAAAAACCGTGAACGTTCAATATTTGTGCAGTAAATGTTAGCGAACGTGCCGACAGCACATGAAGTGCATTACTTTTGAGAGGCAGTAACTGTTGATTTTTGCTTTTAAACAAACAAAATAAAACATTACTAATAGCTCTTAAGTGTTTTACAAATACACAAAGTACACATTATTCTAGCAAGCGAAGTGCTCGAACTGTTTAAAACCACGGACGTTTTCTCACTCCATGCAGTTTGTCGACACTGTTTCCAGAGCAAAATGAAAAGCGTGATAATTCTTTTCCTGTCCTCATTGGCTTACTCCACTGCAAACCCTGGTTAGTATAATTGTTTGATCTCTAAAAGTGTCTTTTTGTAATCTATCGTTGTTGTATCCCGAATTTGTATTCAATCCCATATAAAAGGTACAGGGATGTAAACTGTTATGGATTTTAGTATCACTTAGATTGTTCTGGAAGGAACCCAGATATTTTTAGCCATCAGGTTATCGTTTAGGGTGCGTACGAAGATTTATGACAGTGTTTAAAAATATATAAATAGATAAGGTATTCGATGACAAAGTCTTCATTATCTTTAAAGTCACTATAACTATTGTTTTTCTGTCTTTTTTAGAATGGTATCTTTTATGGGTCAAATAAAAAGCTTAAGTCATGCCCAGATTTATCTCCTCTCGGAGTTTAATTCAAAATTTCCGACGAGCATCCACGTCCCTTACATATGGAAGTCCCCCCACCCTCCCCCCGCCCGCCCCGGGCTGTAAATGCGTTTAAGGTCGTTAATAAAGCTGTATGTTTGTCTTGCTTCAAAATCATTAAACAGCTAATACTAGAAATAAGTTATTGATGCTAATCTTAAAATATAATTGAACAAATAATTATTACAAATTCATTTCTTTGAAACTAACTTTTCAGTTGTTTTTTTTTTAGTTTGCAACACCATTGAGACAGAAGATGGAGGTTGCTGTGTTTTCCCGTTTATATTTGGCGGATTGACGTATCACACTTGCACAAGTTATGGGTGGTATCGAGATTGGTGTAGTTTGACCAGTAATTATGACAATGATGGATTGTGGGGAAACTGTAAAGGTAAAATATTGGACTTTAAGCATTTTTCTCGCAAAAGTATATTTTCACATCCATCTAACACCTTAAGAGGCTGGCGACATGCACAATTCGGCAGGGAACGGAAGGAGAAATGAAGCGCCGCAGGAAAATTGAGCCCCTTCCGCCAGTAGGAGAAATCCTAGTGACAGGGGATGTTATCCAATAAATAATACTCTCTCAAAGTGGAATTGCCTCTTTGAATCGAACTAACTGAGATCCAAAAATGATATTTTATTTGAAGTAAATGCTTTATACCGTTCTTCTTCTTCTTCTTTTCTTTACAATGTTTATTGTACCGCACATGCAATATATTTGTGAGTCAGAGAGCTGATCAGAAAATGCAACGTTTATTAACGTTTTTGTTATTTCTTGATTAGACGCTCCCATAACAACAGCTGCACCGCCTGTCGTGACAACTACTCCGCCTTCTTCCGGTAAGATAACAACAGTCGAACATGTTTTGAAAACATGTTATCATAAGTCCCGTACGGCCCCGCGCACGCGTTCGTTTTTAAACTATTTACAAAAGAAATACCCGTATGATAGCCATACGCATTAGCGCGAGCGGAACCGGAAAAAGACGTACGGCCTTGCAAAAAGAAGCGTACGGTCTTGCGTGTTAAAATTTGAAATAGTTTTGTCTCAAAATTGGTCACATGATAAAACATTTCATAGAATTTTTTTCAAGACTTTTCAAGATATTTTTTCCTTTGCAAAAACTTTGTAGGAACTTCAGTCAGCTTTAGTCAGCTTGAGTCAACCATCATGGAATCGAAAAAGAAATCAAGAAAGAATAACCTAAATCAGATAGAATGAAACTAAATTGTAATTTTTTCTTCAACTCGCCTTAGAACTAAAAACTTTTAATTATTTGCAAAAAAGAAGTCATCGACACATGTGACAGTAGTTCATGATCACCCCGTTCACAAAAACATTGGTGATTTATGCATAACAGTCGGAATGCTGTTTAAAATTTGTCCCTTAAAAAGACTAATGTTTTGTTTAGCAGTGAAGTTTTATATCACCAATTAAACATTGATACATTAAAGCTAAAATAATGGCTTGCAGCAAATTGATAACCTTGCTGCAGCCATCTATATAGCTTTTCTAAGAAATGTGAAAGAAACTTGAAAACCGTAATATCAATTTGTCATTTTTGCAGTCCATTTCGATCCTGGCCATCCGCAGCCAAAAAAAGATAATCAATATACTTATGTAATACAGTGAACTTGTCAAGAAAACTGAAACTTAGCGGTTGGGTGGCAATTGGACGAAAGTTTTGTTTCTTTCCCCTGTCACAATTTCCTTGTTTATGTAATTATTTGAGTCTTATTTGTTTATGTTGTAACCTGTGACGAATTCATTAAACAAATAAACAAACAAATCTTATCCCTATTTTTATGTTCCCCTTGGATAGAACTATGTCTTTTGGCTTCAGTTCAACTGAAATTGTACTAAATATTGGCCCCTTTAAAGTTTTTAACTGCCGAAGTCGAGCAACTTTTCTCAACTTACATTCCATCACAAAACAATTAATTAGTAGTGTAGCCAATCATGTTGCAGTATTTTTGATAGAATACTAGTAAAATAATAAACTAATATTTAGATTTCAGAATAAACAGAATAGTGTAAAGATCCTTTCCCGAAAGTGTTGGGAGGAACTCCTCCATATATTTAAGCCATTTGAAATTTTGCTGCTTGGGGATTCCGTTGATCCTATTTATTTCGTAGACTATACTGCGGGCAGAAATGGCGAGATGCATTGTAGAACAAAAAGGGAGAATATGGCGGATGTGAAATTTGTTTTAATTTGCATTTGAAAGGAGGAAGCTGCGGTAACAAGCCCGCGGGTTCACGTATCGTGGGTGGCACCCAGGCCCAACAAGGTGAGTGGCCGTGGCAGGCTCTGCTGGCTCAAGCTGGAGGTTCACAGTTCTGTGGAGGTTCCCTTGTTGCTGATCGATGGGTGGTGACTGCTTCTCACTGTGTTGATGGATCAAGTGCAAGCCAGATTGTAGTGAGGTTGGTGGTTCGCATTTCGTCGGTAGTGTATGTAATGTAGTGTATGTAATGTAGTGTATGTAATGTAATGCATGTAATGTAGTGTATGTAATGTAGTGCATGTAATGTAGTGTATGTAATGTAGTGCATGTAATGTAGTGTATGTAATGTAGTGCATGTAATGTAGTGCATGTAAGGTAGTGTATGTAATGTAATGCATGTAATGTAGTGTATGTAATGTAGTGTATGTAATGTTTAGGCTTAAGGTGACTCCATAATATTGCATTGCGCATCACTACTGTGCATAATTTCTCATCACGAGTGCGCGCACAGTCCGAACCAAGAGGGTTTCCTATGAGGTAAAGTTGGCCAAATAAATAAGAGATTGTTTTCTCCAAAACGAGCACGGTGATTTATATTTTTTTGTTGCTTAATTTGACTGATAAAAGCATCTTCTTTTGGCTAAAAGAGTTTAAAAAGATATTCGTCGGCAAAAAGAGTGATTTCTTAAAACACGTACTCATCCATTACTCATGGGCATAAAATCATGACCTTGAGATCATACACGCAAGGAGCGTTTTGAGTCAATGTTGTTAGCTGCGTGCATTTGCCGTGAATCGTATATGAAATTGTTGCTTATGGTCGATGCATTATATCTACTGTATTACAGTTTTTCTAGCATTTCATTTTACCATGCTTCAAGCTAGCGCGTAAAGTAACGTGAACCGATCAAATAAGCACATACGTAAGTGATAGGCAGTTCTATACGCAAATAGGATGAAATCCCCCGAGGTACTGTTTTCCATCTGGCTGTACAATTTTAAAATGCAACGTCTGCAAGGTGGTCCTAACTTGTGGATGAAATCCTAAAGCGTGACCATTTAAATGAAAGCTTCTGAACTGTACTTTCCTATGGTTCTGTTTATTATGCTACAATCTTAGACAAAAGGGTTGAGACAAAATACGACATTTTAAGCTCAACGCACATGACATTCATTTCTTACCCCCCCCCCCCCCCCCCCCCCCCCCCCTGTACAATGTTGTTCAAATGTTGAAATAATTTTTCTACAGTCCAACAAAAATAATGAACAACATTGAATGGGGGGAGGGGGGTTTAAGCATTGTGTTACACGATATTTTTAATGATTTTCGAAGTAAGTCTGGTTTTCACGCGTTAGTGTACAAAAGTCTCAACTAGTTTTGTCCAAGATTGTAGGTGGGGTATTATTACCCTTAGTCCATCACATCACTTTCGCGAGCATGGTCGCCTAATGCTTTTATTGCATTTTCTAAACAATGCTTGGTAGAGAACAATTATGGAAAGTTAAAAAAAAAATCGTTTGTCAACTCTTTATTTCTGAGGAATCATCCTAAAGTCATGCACCGGCTGACTTCTAACTGCAGTCGATCCTCCCTGTGCGATCATAATGTGATAAATCCTGAATTTCTCTTATGCAGTCAAATGATTAAAAGTAAATCAATTAAACTCAATCCAGCTCATACAAAATGGTGGTATTTTCAAGGAAAATATTATTCAATTTATATCTATTTCAAGGACATCCCTTCAAGAGGGAAACCTAAACTTGGGCCCTGCCACATTTTTACCGGCTCAACTTTCCACCATGAATTCTTCTCAGCTGCGCTTGGTATCTTCCACCCAGTAAAGAATCCATAAAATTGCCAAGTTTAGGGATTAATCTTGAAATGATTTATTTAATTCAATACAGGATGGGAGCACACAATATAAATGACATCGGTCAGGAACACCAGGTCGAGAAAATCATAATGCACGAGAGCTACCAAAGTCCTGTAGGCCTCGCACATGACATCGCGCTACTGAAACTGAAGACAGCAGTAACTGGTGGCGACGTGGGAACCGTTTGCCTGCCAGACATAAACCACCCATTGTTGGAAGACAAAAGGTGTTATATTACAGGCTGGGGAACGTTATCATCCGGGGGAAGCCAACCAGATATCCTCCAGGAAGCGTCAGTACCGATCGTTTCCCGTGCAAAATGCGAAGCTGCCTACGGAGCTAACAACATTCACGATTCTATGGTGTGCGCTGGTTTTGACGCGGGTGGGGTGGATTCCTGTCAGGGGGATAGTGGGGGACCCATGGTGTGCGAGTTCAATGGCAGGTGGTTCCTCGAGGGAGCTACGAGCTGGGGGCATGGATGCGCTGCAGCGGGAAAACCCGGCGTCTATGCCAAGGTGCGCTATCTTAAATCTTGGGTCGAGAATAAGATGAGCAGCAACTAAAGAAAGCCTCAGTACCGCGTTGCCTTGGAGACGAAAAAGAAGTAGTGAAGAAAAAGAAATGTAGAAATGTTAGATTAATAAAGAGATAACGAGCATTACTTTTTTGTGTGCAGTGATTCATGCAAAATGCGAAGCTGCCTGCGGAGCCAACAACATTCACGAGACCATGATCTGTGCTGGTTTAGACGAGGGTGGGGTGGACGCTTGTCAGGGGGATAGTGGGGGACCCATGGTACGCGAGTTCAACGGCAAGTGATTCATTGAGAGAGCGACGAGCTGGCGCTATGGATGCGCTCAAGCGGAGTATTTTAAATAATAATAGCCTCTTCCAGGCGTTTAGATGGTGGGTAGCAGCGACAAGCGGCGCGCCGCGCTAGGGTCGGCGCGAGGGAAGACTGGGAGTTCGCCCTCTCTCCCCAGCCTCCCTTCGTTTTTTTCTCCTTCCCCCGATTTTTCTTTCGCGCCCCACAAACTGAACGCCTGGAACAGGCTAAAATAATAATAAAACATGGTACAGACAAATGTACCACGTGATGCATTTGAAATAGAAGTCTAATAGACTTGCGGCATCACGATAGTTACTCTTGTTTTTTTTTAGTATAAATATACTACCGTTCTATCACGATGGCTGTTCTTTTATTGTTTACGCTACTCACTATCTATTTTGTTGTAGAAAGTGAGTAGAGTTCGTAGCCTAATGGCAGCCGCTTCTTAGCGTTTTGTTTTCGAAGTGTCTGTGAAAAGTATTTGTTGTTAAGTTTAGAACGTCTAGTAGATTTGAACTAAAACAATTAGATTATTCGCTCTTGAAGCGCTCATCAACTATCACGCGTTGATTTTTATCGCGCGATAAAAATCAAGAGCGAATAATCTAATAGGCCATTTCCGAGTTGCCTTTAGCCTCTCAATCAAAGCGAGGCTAGGTGCGAAACCTTCATATGAAAGGGAGTTTTCATTCACATGCAAATAAAACGTTTTTGCATGTGAATGAAAACTCATTTTCGTATGAAAGGTTTCGCACTCAGCCTCGCGTTGATAGCGAGGCTAAAGGCAACTCCGAAATGGCTTATTGTAAATTACCGAGCGCCTGCACTAATGGCAAAAGGTTCGGAAATCTGCGCGCGCTCAAAGAAAACGTAAGGCTTTTCTGATTTTTCATTACTTCAGCATGGGTAAAAAAAGCCAAATGTATATAGTTTATTTTCTCGTGTTACCTTCGGTGAAATTCCGTAAAATTTGGCGGAGAGGCTTTCATTCGTTTGTTGTTCTCAAAAAGGCTTCAGGCTGGAAGCCGAAAGCTTGTTACCCTGGGTGCCAGAGGTTTTTCTTGCGCGGTTTCCGGTGTCGGTTATGTCTTTATTGTTACCCACTTCGCCACTCGTTGATCGACCTTCGGCCGGCAAGTCACGAAGCTCGCCGCGAGAATACCTCTGGTACCCAGGGTAAAAGCTTGTAGTTATGTTCAAAATATTCAGTTTTTAACCAGAGAACATGTATTTTCCTTCGGAAGTTTAGCGTGAGCATGTTAGTTTGCACGCTAACACGCTTGTGTTAGCGCGTGGGTCTCTAGAGACCCTACTAATGTATATATAGCAGTGTACAGCGTCAAGGTTTTCATCACGTGTCAGCTTCTCGGCGGTGGTCAGTGTGGATGAAGTTTTTAGTTCTTCGTTATGCCAGGAGACGAGACAACAGCATCCCAGAACGAGAGCACCGACACAGCAGAACGCGAGCGTAGCACTGTCGACGACGTGTTTGAACGTTTTAAAAAATATCTCGACGAAAAGGTGGACACCGTTTCGTGCGGCCTGGCAAGCCAAACTACCACGGAGACAAGGAAGCTAAATAGAGTCGCGGAAGCCCAAAAATTAAGATTTTCGGGAAACAAAGACCAGTTTCTCTTCAAATCCGAGCTCTCCGGAACCCTTGATGAAGTTAGCCATTATTTGGACGCTGAAATTACAGATAAAGCGGGAGAGAAGGTTGCCGAGCTAAAGAAGACGCTCCAACGCCGGCAGAAGGTCATTAAACTCGCCGATAAAAGCGAAGCTGGTTGGCTTGCCGTCAAGGAATACCAAACGGAGGAGCTCGCTAGCGACTCCGAAGACGAGAAAAGAATTCGCAAAGCACAGGAACGGGCGTTGAAGAAAAAGAAGCAGAATGCGGCAAAAAAGCCGGACAGGGACCGTAGTTCGTCTAGTGGCGCTTCTAGCTCACATGCTGGTGATGACAGGATGCTTTTTCGAGGTATTGTCATTGCCCTTTCTTTGTATTTTCAGCATAGCAGGCAAGTGTTCGCACTATGCCTGCCTTACAATTGTGGTAGTGTATTTTATGCGTCAGCGATCTGGAGAAGGAAAATGATTTTCCTTCGTACGAACGTAGAGAGGTAGAAGGAAAATGTATTTTCCTTCGGAAGTTTAGCGTGAGCATGTTAGTTTGCACGCTAATGTATATGTTGTAGTTAATTTTTTATCTCAGGTAATTTTTATTTTTCCATTGTTTTTGGGTATGGTAATATATGCTAATGAATTTGAAACAAAGGAAAAACAAAAATTAACTGAAATAAAAAATTAACTGCAACATATATATAGCAGTGTACAGCGTCAAGGTTTTCATCACGTGTCAGCTTCTCGGCGGTGGTCAGTGTGGATGAAGTTTTTAGTTTTAGAATCTATATTTAAGTCAACTTGTTTTTCCCTCTTCTGTGTGGTTTTTCTTTTCCTTACAGGCCGTCGATTGCCTTCTCAAACAGACACCTGTTTCCGATGCGGGAGAAAGGGCCATTGGAGCGCCGATTGTGGGCGGTTCGCCAGGTATAAACCAGGAAACTTCAGGGCGCCAGCCAAAGGTGGCCTTTTCAGTTCCTCCGGAGATCAGTCACGCAAAACAGAATAGCGACTTGGAGGTTGACTTTCATGATGAAGTCCCGGAATTCTTTGAGGACCTTGTAAAGGTAGACAGTGCTGATCAGGCGTTTGAGATAGAATCGGACAGACCGATCACTTCGGTGATGGTTAATGTTAAGGGCAGGCTTAAGGCCCATCTTGAGTTTTGGGAAAGAATTAACGCTCCTGTGTTTATTATTGATTGCATTAAGGAAGGTTACAAAATATATACCTTTTTATGCGACTCCTTCTAGGTCGGTATTTAACAACAATCGTTCCGCTCTTAAGCATCGCGATTTTGTTCAGGAGGCCATTTCGGAGTTGCTCTCCACCGGGAGGGTTTCTCAGGTCCCAAAGACCCATCTTCAGGTTATTAACCCTCTCTCGGTTTCAGTGCAGAGATCTGGGAAAAAACGCTTAATCTTAGATTTAAGATATGTCAATCAACATAATTATATTATATATATTATATTATATTATATATTATATATTTATATTAACTATATTTAAACGGAAGGTTAAATTCGAGGACTGGAAAGTAGGGTTAGATTATTTCAGTAAGGGAAGCTATTTTACCCAGTTTGATCTTAAAAGTGGTTACCATCACTTAGATATCTTTCCTGAGCATCAACCCTATCTTGGTTTTAGCTGGGTCTGGCCTGAGGGCGATACAAAATTTTTCATGTTTACTGTTCTTCCCTTCGGCTTATCGTCCGCGCCTTATATTTTCACTAAGCTTTTCAGACCTTTAGTTAAGCACTGGCGATCTCTGGGTATTCACTCTGTTGTTTACCTTGACGATAGTCTGGACGTGGAGAATAGCGAAGCCTTATCCAGGACTAATTCTAATGTTATCAGGTCTGATCTTGGCTCGGCTGGCTTTCTCGCTAATACGGATAAAAGCGTGTGGGATCCTGTCCAAGTAGCTACTTGGTTAGGTATCGTTTGGAACGGAACTCAGGGTGTTATTAGTATCTCCGAGACCCGGGTAGAGAACTCCTTAGCCCATCATATTGGTAGGGTTCTACTAAACCCTGTTTTGCCCGCTAGAGACCTCGCTTCTGTTGTAGGGAAAATTATTTCCATGAGCCCTGTCTTAGGTAACCTATGTCGGATCATGACCAGGCATTGTCAGATGTCTGTAGCCGCGGCTCAAGATTGGGACACTCCTTTTTTACTGGACAGATATTGCCTTGTAGAACTACAGTTTTGGAGGGAGAATCTACTTCTTGTTAATGCTAGGGAGGTATTTAATGCCAACCCCGCGTTTGCTTCTGTTTATTCCGACGCGAGTGATTTTGCTTGCGCCGGCTATATCCTCGGCAAAGACGCTTACGCTCATAGGATGTTTTCTGTCACAGAGCGGGACCAGAGTTCTACCTATCGAGAGTTAGTAGCCATTAAATTTGTTCTTAACTCGTTTAGTTCGCTCCTTTCCAATTCCAGGGTTAAATGGTTCACTGACAGCCAAAGTGTGGCACGTATTGTTCAAGTTGGAAGCATGAAGTTCATTCTTCACCAATTAGCGTCTGATGTTTTCTCATTTTGTTTTAAGCATGGGATCGTTTTGGAAATTGAGTGGGTCCCGCGCTCAATGAATGAAAAGGCCGATTATCTTAGTAAGATTATCGATTACGATGACTGGGAACTTGTCCCTGAAATTTTCCAGCAACTAGACAACCGTTGGGGCCCACATACTGTTGACTGTTTTGCCACATTTTACAATTGCAAAGTTCCTAAGTTTTACTCTAGATTTTGGAATCCAGGCTCATCAGGAGTAGATGCATTTTTTCAGGACTGGCATGGTGAAAATTGTTGGGTGGTACCGCCTGTCATCCTTTTGTCCAAGGTCCTTAGGTTTATGTTACACTCTAGGGTACTGGGTACATTGGTGGTTCCTTTTTGGCCATCTGCCCCTTTTTGGCCTCTTCTTGTCAAGGATTTTTGGGATTTTGTTATAGACTATCAATTTTTCGAAGGCATCCTTGCTTTGCGCCAGGGACGAAACACTAGTTCGCTATTAGGCTTCCCTTCGTGGGCTGGTTATATCGTAGCAGTTAGAGTTAATTTTGTGTAGTTTTTTCTCATTGTCCTGGACGGCGGTGACAATTGGTCTATTTGTGGCCGATATTTTTGCCGGGTGGCAGTGACAATTGGTCTATTTGTGACCGTTATTTTTGCCGGGTGGCAGTGACAATTGGTCTATTTGTGACCGATATTTTTGCCGGGTGGCAGGGACAATTGGTCTATTTGTGACCATTATTTTTGCCGGATGGCAGTGACAATTAGCCATTCTGTGACTAATATCTCTACCGCATGGCAGTGATTGACGGTTAGTTTGTGACCGGTAATTTTGCCGGATAGCTGAAGTTGCATGATTCGTAGGTTTTCGTTATTTGACGAATGCTTTTGCTCTCTACCAATTTTATGTTTTAGATATTGTTTCCTTTCCAGGATTTGCTCAAGGCTTCTTCCTGGGGCGAAACCTGCGGTAGCCAAAGACAACATATGGTGCTACAGTTGTTATCATCAAGAGCGAACTCGTCCGTTAAAAAATATGTTTGCCACTATAAACGTTTTTGCGATCATCTTAAGTCTAAAGGTATTATTCTTGTTCTCCCATGCGCTAGTTTGCTTGTATCACAATATCTTTCACATCTTGTTGATACAAAAAATTCATATGCTGCTGTTTCTTTGGCGTTTTCCGCATTGAAATGGGTGCATGACATTATTCCCCATGGTCCCCAGGGCAATCCTGTTGATACGGCTTTTTCGCGCAACATCGTCGAAGCTAGCAAGCGTATGTTTAGTGGACCAGTCAAGAAAAAGGAGCCTGTCACTCCAGATATGATTTATCG